>JAUUTY010000328.1:0-211489 GCA_030979885.1 Lolium multiflorum
GAGCATAAAGTGCACAAACATGGAATCATCACTCCCATAATATCATTCAAAACAAAAGATACCAAGTGAATCAAACTCTAACGATCACTACAAAATAGTGCCTTAAATAAAATGAGGAAGCTCCCCAAGGTACATGTATAAATTAAATGTTGCATTTGAATACAATATGCATAACATGGAATCCTTACTCCCTCATTAACATTTAAAACACAAACATTTGTGATAGATCATAGATAGAAAATTAAGCTTAACACTTGCAACAAACAAATGGTTGAGCAACAAGTAGGAGGCACCATAATAAAAAGGCTCAACCAAGAGGATATGTGAAAGACATGATAAAGCATATTATAAAAGACTATTACAAGGATGAGCAAAAAGCATCATCATAGTCTTCAATGAATTATATTGCTTAGCATGACCAATCAACATGTAACAAATAAATAAGATATCAAATGGAGATGTATCATCTCTTATGTATATAAGTTTCTCTAAGTGGGCAATATCTCAAAGATATTTATCCACAAAGAAACATGCACACACAAAATGGATACTCAAGAAATATAGTATGATATCCCAAAATGAAGTCTGCAATATACCAATAAGAATTTTTGCTTAATAGCATGGCCAAAGGCTCAATTTTGTCTTATTGTACATTCATGAACTTCAACCACAAACAACTAAAATACATCACAATTATCAACAAGGAATAGAAGTTAGTTGAGATGCATTTATAAAGGCAACAAGTATCTCGCAAACGAGGATACAAAAGTAACTAAATTTGCACTTTCATCTATATTGCACATGTGAGAGCCTTGAGGAATTGATATGCAATAAAATTGCTAGATGGGCATAGATGGGATGGGTGAATCATGAGCATGATTTTATATACTACCCAACATATGTACTCATCTCAAATTACTCACATTCGCAATAAAGAGGTTTCGTTAAGACTTTTAGCAAGAAGCACAATATTTGCAAATCAAGAGATTCATGCCAAGATGCAACCACATGGTTGGATGCTAGAAAATTGCATGAGAAGATACTTGTTACCGAGATAGTATTGGTGTGGATGTAGTAGATATGTGTTCGTTGGACCATCCTAGCTTGCCTCAAGTTACCATTTGAGTCACCACTTCTCCCCAAAAGTGAGACAAGCATCCAATGCATATCCATTGTACCTAACACAAAGGTAAGTACAAAATGGTCCCCAAACTAATTGAGTCCGAAGTAGTTAGACACACTACAACATATAAGACAAACTCCACAATACTATGTGCATATAGATATGAAATTGAATTTCATGCACATCTTAGCCAAATTAAGATTTGATGGAGTTTACCCTATATATTGGATCAAAGAAAGTAACACATGTCATAAGATAGACATATATTAAAGATGCATGCACAATACTTTCAAGAACCAAAGGAAGACATAATTTGGACAAAACACCAAATAAATCAAGAGACAATGGTTGTCCAAATTATATCAAAGAATCAAATCAATACAAGATTGACTCTAACGAATTATCTCATTATAAGAAGCTAATTAGGCCTAAACACCAAGGAATGAGATAACCAACTCCCAAGAGAGCAAGGTTCCAACACATAAACCAAACCCTCAAAACTTTTTATGATGGCACAAAGTACCAAAAAGAAAATTTATATCTCCCAAAACCAAATTGTTGATAATGATCAAGAGATGTTAAGCCTTCTAACAAATATAAAGAGCTCCCCCAAGATTAGTGCATTATCTAGGATTTTGCATATGAATACAAAATGCACAAAACTAGGATCATCACGCTACCTATATCTACCAAAAATGCTAAGAAAGTTTGAAAAGACAAATTAAATCCATAAGATGCAAGGAAGACACATGGGAGTCAAAGAACAACACATTCATGGCAATAAATAAGATAATTTAAACACACGAGACAATGTAAATATGATCAATAAAATTCTACCTCATAATAGATTGCCAATTGTCCTAGGACAAAATGTATTAGGAAATATTTCCCGGTGGTAGTTTGTAAGTACATGTAAGATCATATTTACACCAAATAAAGCATATGGTAAAAGATAAGAGTTAACCATCATGCAAAGAGAGTTTCTTGATAGCTTTCAATTAGTCATACCAACATGCAAAGCAAATTAATAGTATTCATACCAACATGCAAAGCAATTAATAGTATTCATACTAACATGCAAAGCAATTATAATATTCATACCAACATGCAAAGCAATTAATAGTATTCATACCAACATGCAAAGCAATTAATAGTATGACTTGAAGCATATGGTTTTCCAAAAATGTATTGAGGGACTCATTGTGAAAAACCATGCCAAGAAAACTTTCACAAATAAGATCCACAAAGATATTAGCAATGAAGCCATTTAAGCAAATTGGAACTTTGTTTGAGAAAACATGTCACATATGAGAGATAATTTACAATATCAATTCTATGTGACACAACCCTCAAATGTTCACATTTCCTAGGCTTGTAATATGCACAAAGCTTATTACTCCCCCGTAATGTAATAAATAATATATTTTCACAAGAGGCAAATAAGATCCAACTAGAGATATTAATGGACATTGGAATTTGAATTTCTCATGAAGATGACATACTGACACATACAGACTAGATAATCTTGTAATATCAATTCTAAGTGATATTCCTCATGTACACACATTGTTAGGATCACGAAATTCCCAAAGGAATATCACTCCCCCAAAACGGGATAGTCCATTAATCTCTCATAAGAGCCATATAAGATACAACAAGGTGCAAAGAGGCTCCAACACAAACACAAGTACACGCTGGTGTGCAACCCAACATACATAGACTTGATTTCTCAAGAAAAGCAAGTAGGAAGCACAACATATACAAACACATGCTAGGAACAAAACTAACACATGCAAAGGGGCGGAGTAACTTTCAATATAAGTGAGTTGAGAACATGTTACCGCAAGGAGGAACATTGAATACATGATAGAAGCAAGATAACCAAAAGACTTGGCTTGAGATAATATAAATGATGAAGATCCCTTAATTCTTCATGATGTAGCCAAGTCTCCAATGCCCTCCATCAAGCACCTATTGATCAAATTTTGGATTGTTGGTCCCCAACTAAGTTGGGTCCTAGGAGGTTAGTCACAATAGGCTTGGCAACCCAAATGGTTCTTTTCTTGACACCACTTTGAGCACCAACATATTTGGCAAACACATTGCCACCCCTCATCCTTACGAAGAGAATAAACATCATCAATGGTGATAGAGTTGGATGAGGTACCAATAGTGCACAAGGAGGAGATGGGGCCCTTCTCTCACCGCATATGTAGCAAGTTCTTTTCTTCTCCTTCTTCTCACTAGGTTTCTCCACAATGGGAGCATTGGCTTGTTTCTTCTCGGGAAGTGGCATTTCTTCAACTTGAGGCTGAATATGAGTTTGAGCTTGAGGCCGCTTCCCTTTTTGCTTCTTCTTCAAAGGGCAAGATCTAACATGGTGCCCTTCAATATTGCACTTGAAGCAAACAATCTTGGCCGGGTCTTTGACTTGTACTTGTCCCTCTTCTTCTTATTGTTGTTCTTGGACTTGTTCTTGTTGTTGGATTTGAATCCAAGTCCACTTGTCATTGGGGGATTGTTGCATACTCAACATCGTGTCAAGTGTGCATTTCCCATGACCCTTTACCAAGTCATTCTTCAAAGAAGTGACTTGGGCCTTGAGCTTTTTGATTTCCTCTACATGGTTAGTAACAACACAAGTACTAGAGGAAGTAGAATCTTCATTGTTAGAGTAACAAGGAAGATAATTCATCACAAGATTTAGAAATATTATGAGTGGATGAATTACTAGGACTAGCACATGGCAATATAGCATTTTGAGTAGTAGTGCTAGTATCCAAATGTGGCTCACAAGGTGTTGCCTTAGATACGATAGCCTCATGAGCTAACTTTAGCCTATCATGAGAGGCTAGAAGATCCTCATGGGAGCGAGAAAGCTTTCCATGATTTTCTTCCAATTTCCCATAATTGCAAGTTAGCAAATCATGAGCCCTCAGCTCAACATTCTCCTTCAAGATAGATGCTTCACAAGAAGTAGAGTTAGTAGCACAAACATCATTATTAGTAGTAATAGGAGAAGGCAAGTTGGCATGCTCTTTTAGATAAGAAGCTTTAAGTTGCTCATGCGACTCGGTGAGTGTGTTTGGTCAGCGCACTCTCAATGACCCTTGAGCCCTTTTTGAGTTGCTCAAAATCCTCAAGGAGTTTAGCATTAACAAACACAAGCTTATCATTTTTAGCTTTAGTTCATTTTCCATCTCAAGAGCTCTATCATGGTTTTCCTTTTCTTTAGACAATTCTAGAGCAAAAGGTCTCCTCAAGAGCTCCCTTGATGGTTTGTTCTTCTCCAAGTTCATCTTTTAATGATGCTACATCATCGGCATACTCTCGCTCAAGAGCACCTTTATCAATGGTGTTCTCATGCATCCAAATAAGCTTCTTTGGCTCTCAATAGCGGTAGTCAAGATTTCAAGAAGTGAGTGCTAGCAATTTTATCTTTGCAAATAACCTTGAATACGCTCTTACCCTTATCGTGTAGAATAGAGACAACCCAATCCTCTTCTTCATATTCATCCTCATCCTTATCACCACGAGACATATTAGGTTCCATAGTAGGAGGTACCGTGGAACCCTTGGCCATAAGGCATATATGAGGACCGTGAGATAAAGATGAGGAGTTACTTGAGGCTCCTTTCAAGATCTTGTCTTGATCAATAGAATCTTTGGTTTCCTCTACATTGTTAGACACACAACAAGTAGAGGAAATAGAAGCATTTTTATCATGGCCACAAGACAATGCAAGCATATCATCATTAGATTTATTCAAGCAACTTACACATGATATGCAAGGACTATCAACACAAGCATGTAAATCATTTCTAGTGCTAGATGTGTTTAAGTCCAAAGATGAAGTATTGAAATGAGATAGAGATGAAGAATCATCAATAGTAAGCTCAATATCAACATTGCAATTTTCATCACCACTCACCATATCATTACCTTGTGTCTTACCACACTTTGGTGAAGTGGATGAAGATGAGAACTCATCACGACCGGAAGTGGAAGCAATACAATCATCCTCAATAATATTGGACACATCATATTTATCTTGAAGCTTTGTCCATAATTCATGAGCGCTCCTAAAAGGCATGATTGAAGAAGTAACTACATTGCTCACAACAATGGAAAACACATGAGAAGCAAGAGCACCGAGACAAGAGTTTTTCTCCTTCTCAAGAGATAAATTTTGAGGATCCTTAGGAGAAGAAAAAACCATGTCAAGAAATCGCTCCATGTCCGGACATACGCCGCAAAATATTAAGCACATAAATTTTCCATAGATCATAATTTGTGCCATCAAATATAACCAAGCACAGCGCTAATCCTCAGTCATCTTTACTCTCAAGGCCGTGAAGCCTAAGAATGAGAGACCTTGCTCCGATACCAATTGAAAGGACACAAATGTCGCCTAGAGGGGGGTGAATAGGCGTATTTAAAACTTTTACAAGATGGGCTTAACAAATGCGGAATAAAACTAGCATTTACTTTGTCAAGTCTAAAGCCTATATACTATGGTTCACCTATGTGCACCAACAACTTATTCTAAGCAAAGGTTCACCTATGTGCACCAACAACTTATGCTAAGCAAGACAAGCAACTTATGTGATAGCAAGATATATATAACTTCAAGCACGATGACTATCACAAGGTAAAGTGCATAAGCAAAGAGCTCGGGTATAGAGATAACCGAGGCACGCGGGAGACGATGATTTATCCCGAGTTCACACTCTTGCGAGTGCTAATCTCCGTGGAGAGGTGCGGTGGCTTAGTGCTCCCGAACGCCACAAGAGGCTCACCTTGAGGTGTGGTTGCTCGATGCACACCAACGCCACAAAGGCCTCACCCCAAGATGCGGTACTCACACCACACACCGAGCGCCACGAAGGCGCTCACCTAAATCTCCGGTGACCCTCGCCACAAAGGCCTAGGTCACGGTTCCACTAAGGGATTTCCTTCGAGGCGGAAACCGAGCCTTACACAAAGCTTGGGGCACGCATCCACAACTTAATTGGAGGCTCCCAAGAAATCGCCACAAAGGCCTCAAATCCGTCTAGGGTTCCAAGAACCCAAGAGTAACAACTTTCTTGCTTTCACTTCCACGAATCACCGTGGAGAACTCAAACCGATGCACCAAATGCAATGGCAAGAACACCACAAAGATGCTCAAGTCCTTCTCTCTCAAATTCCAACAAAGCTACAAAAGCTATTGGGGGAATAAGGGAGAGGAAGAACAAATAGGAGGAGGAACACCAAATTTCTCCAAGATCTAGATCTAGTGGATTCCCCTCACAAAGAGAGGGATTTGATTGGTGAAGATGTAGATCTAGATCTCCTCTATCTTTCTCTCAAATAGATGCAAGATTCATGGGAGGGAGAGGGAGATAGCAAGCTCAAAGAAGGTCAACAATGGGGGAAAAACGAGCTCAAACGGATGGGGAACTTTGGGGAAGAAGACCCCCTTAAATAGGGCAAGAGAAATCTGCCCGTTATGCACAAAACTCGTCAAAACCGGAACTTCCGGTCATTTGGGGCGGAACTTCCGCCCCCCGGAAGTACCGGCCAACTTCCGGGTGAAGTAGGGCGCCCCCGGAATGCTTACAGTATAGTTTCTGCGTGCAGATCCGTCATTTCCGGAAGTTCACCGGAAGTTGGCCGGAAGTTCCGGTGCCCTACTTCCGGCCAAAAAACTGCTTCACGAAAACTTCAATAACTTTTGCATCCGGACTCCGATTTTGATGATCTTGGGCTCTTTTCGAAGCTATTAAAAAGCTCTACAAGATAATGCATGGAACCATCATAGTCCAGTAAGGTAGGATAGAAACAAATGGATAAAGGTTTTACCTATCTATAAACAGCAAACCGGTAAAACCTCTAATATGGAAAATGCAACAACTTGAGTTAGGAACTCGGATTTAGGTGAAACCAATTTTGTTGTAAAGAAGATGACAAGAGCTACCCCACAAAGAGTGAAATGCTTAAGAACAAGTGGGGTAGGTTTTTCTATGTATTTTAGAGTGAAACCTCTCAATACGAGAAACCGAGAAAAACTCCAATATCGAAAACGCAACAAGTGATTCATGCGGAATCCGTTTTCGATGAACTAGAGCTTGCTATGGAAATAACCACAAGCTCTAAATCACCACATGGATAAGATCCAAATAACAACCAAGAAATATGATGCAAGGATGCAAAGGTTTGAGCTCTCTCCGAACGATACGATCGAGTTACTCACTCGAGAGCCCTCTTGATAGTACGGCAACTAAACTATAAACCGGTCTCCAACTACACCATGAGACCTGTAAGAAAGAAACCCTATTGATGACCCACAAGTATAGGGGATCGCAACAGTCTTCGAGGGAAGTATTACCCAATTTATTGATTCGACACAAGGGGAGACAAAGAATACTTGTAAGCCTTAACACGAGTTGTCAATTCAGCTGCACTGGAAACAGACTTGCTCCTGCAAGAGTTTATCAAGAGTAGTAACAGTTTTATGGCAGTGGAAATAGTGAAATAGCAGCAGCGGTGAAATAAAGACAGCAAGAGTGATTATAGTAAACAGCAGGATTAAAATACCGTAGGCACAGGACGGATTTAACGCGTTGCATGGATGAGAGAAACTCATGTAACAATCAAAGCATGGGCATTTGCGTATAATAATAAAACGGTATCCAAGTACTAATCAATCAATAGGCATGTGTTCCATATTTAGTCGTACGTGCTCGCAATGAGAAACTTGCACAACATCTTCTGTCCTCCCAGCCGGTGGCAGCCGGGCTCTAGGGAAATCCACTGGATATTAAGGTACTCCCTTTAATAGAGTACCGGAGCAAAGCATTAACACTCGTGAACACATGTGATCCTCACATCACTACCATCCCCTCCGGTTGTCCCGATCGGCCACTGGGCCATTGGTTCCGGACAATGCGACAGGTGTATACAACTTGCAGGTAAGACCATAAACAATGAATATCTTCATGAAACAATAACATGTTCAGATCTGAGATCATGGCACTCGGGCCCTAGTGACAAGCATTAAGCATAACAAGTTGCAACAATATCATAAAAGTGACATCTACGGATACTAGGCACTATGCCCTAACAATCTTATGACTATTACATGACCAATCTCATCCAATCCCTACCATCCCCTTCAGCCTACAGCGGGGGAATTACTCACACATGGATGGGGAAACATTGCTGGTTGATGGAGAGGCGTTGGCGGTGATGCGGTGAAGATCTCCTCCACCCCCGTCCCGGCGGAGTGCCAGAACGGAGACTGGCTCCCGCGACGGAGTTTCGCGATGTGGCGGCTTTCTGGAGGTTTCCTGGCGATGTCGACTTCTCCCCGTGCGTTTTTAGGTCGAGGCGAATAAGTAGTCCGAAGGGGGGCGTCGGAGGCCGGCCGAGGGGGCCACACCATAGGGCCGCGCGCGCCCCCCCTGGGCCGCGCCGCCTTATGGTGTGGGGCCCTCGGGCCTCCACCTCCTTCGCCCTTCTGGCTCCGTCAATATTTTGGTAAAATAGGGCCATCTGAAGAAATTCCGAGGATTTTCCCGAAAGTTGGATTTCTGCACAAAAACGAGACACCAGAGTAATTCTGCTGAAAACAGCGTTAGTCCGTGTTAGTTGTATCCAAAATACACAAATTAGAGGCAAAACAATAGCAAAAGTGTTTGGGAAAGTAGATACGCTTTGGACGTATCAACTCCCCCTGCTTAGCTTATTGCTTGTCCTCAAGCAATTCAGTTAACAACTGAGCGATAAAAGAACTTTCACGAACACATTTGCTCATATGATGTATATATTCTCATGCTATGGCTAATACTTAAGCAGTTCATAATGAGATACATGCAAATAAGATCATCCAACAGCTATGTCAACCATGGAGAAGTACCAACAATTAATAATAAGCATCATGAATCATGTATGTAAGCAAGATTGCAATGTTCATAAGAGAATATGATAAAGTGGTATCTCGCTTGCCGTATTTGATCGGCAAAACATAAATGCCGAGGCACCTCTGAGTTCATAGAAAGACTAGAAGTAGTGATTTGTCAAAGATAAAAGCATCAAAGTTATACCACAATCAATCATATTTTGAGACAAGCATATTATATTAAGAATGACAGTTGTGCTCTCAAGATAGTGCTCAAAGAAAGAATGGAGACACAACATAAAAGTAAAAGATTGACCCTTCGCAGAGGGAAGCAGGGATTAACATGCGCTAGAGCTTTTTATTTGTAAAACAGGAGTAAAATTATTTTGAGAGGTGTTTGTTGTTGTCAACGAATGGTAATGGGTACACTAACTCCCTCATCAACCGGACTCACAAGAGCGGCTCCCATTTATTATTTTTGGTTGGCACTCCTTCCAACCTTTCTTTCACAAACCATGGCTAACCGAATCCTCGGGTGCCTGCCAACAATCACATACCATGAAGGAGTGCCTTTTTATTTAAGTTTTATTATGATGATGACACTCCCCCAACCTTTGCTTACACAAGCCATGGCTAACCGAATCCTTCGGGGCCGTCCAACAATCACAAACCATGGAGGAGTGTCTATTTAAGTTAATTAATTCGGGACTGGGAATCCCATTGCCAGCTCTTTTTGCAAAATTATTAGATAAGCGGATGTGCCACTAGTCCATATGAGAGTCCGTCAAAAGTAAATGACAAGGTTGAAAGCTAAACACCACATACTTCCTCATGAGCTATGAAACATTAACACAAATTGAGAAGCATTTTGAAAGTTTTAAAGGTAGCGCATGAGAATTTACTTGAATGGTTTGAAATGCCATGCATAGGTATTTATGGTGGACACTTTGGAACAACTTGGTTTTCAGGTGTTTGGAAGCACGAGCGGCGTCACCGCTCAGTACAAGTGAAGGCTAGCAAAAGACTAGGGAGCGACAAATCAAGAGAGCAGTAACTGTCATAATCATGCTTGCGGCAAAATAAATTAACGGAGGCATAAAAGTGATACAAGAACTCTGAAGCAAATAAATCATCGAGGCTTAATTGACTTTTTGTTCAGTCATATGCATGCGTGAGCATGTGCCAAGTCGATATAAATGAGTTATTCAGAGGAGGATACCACAATGCCATACTTACTTATGAATAAAACAATGCAAGCAAACATCCATGACATGCTACTCATATTAATAAATCGGAACCAAACATGAGAGATCATGAGCTACTAGACTTTCTCAAATAACATATACCTCACATGAACCAACAAAAATGAAAGCAAATAGAGTTCATACCAGCCTCTCACCACAATCAGATTGTCGTAGATCGTCATTATTGCCTTTTCACTTGTGTAGCTTGGATAATATAAAATGAAAACCACGCTCCAGCCACCGAAGACCATTGAACTCATGATGAACTTTACAAACCAAAGAAGAACAGCAAATATTTTTGGTGTTTTTAATTAGAAACAAGAACGAAAGAAAACAAGCAAACAAAGCAAAATCTTTTTGGGTTTTCTCATAGCAAACTAACGATAGCAAATAAAGCAAACTAAGAGCAAGGTACCAAATAAATAAATGGTGAAGAGAAACAACAGAAATATTTTTGGTCTTTTTGTGTTTTAGGAAAGAAACAAAGTGAAAACAAAAGAATGCAAACTAACAGAAACACAGAAAAGCAGGATGACAGAAATCTGCCAAATCCTGACAGCAGTACAGAAATCGAATTTAACAAAAATCTTCCATTGCTCAGACCAAAAAGTGTTCAACTAATGAAAGTTAGATAACAACCTGGGGCACATGCTCAAAAATTGGCAACTCAAAATAACGTTCTGGCTGTGCGTACGAATTTTTTGGTAACAGCACAGAATCTGTTTTTGGACAGCACTTCCCCAAATATCATCTCCCTCTCATTAGAAAACCACTCTAGAGACTAAACAAGTATGTACAAGTATCCAGCAACCATAATATGCAAAGAATGAGTGATGGTATACCTCCCCCAAGCTTAGGCTTTTGGCCTAAGTGGAGTTCATTCCCACGGTCCCCATGAAGTGGTGTCTTCGTAATATGACGAAGAACGACCCGGTTCCATGTATGTGCTGGAGGAAACGTCGGGGTACGTGACGGTGTAGTCGTAGGAGGGCTCGGCGTTCCTCGGAGTCATGTTGCTGGTGGAATTCTTGTATCTTCATATGCTCTTCCACCACCTCCTTTGTTAGCGACCATGATTGCCTGTCAATATTAAACAAACCCTGCTGGGGAGAGGGATTTCTTTCTCGTTCCCGTCAACAAACAACATTTTATAGACAATATTATCTATGGTGGAGTTAGTAGTAACAAAATGATGGCTCTTCATAGCAGCAATATCTAGCTTCCTAGGGGTTAATGGTACATCATTAGAATCAAGAGGAATATCTAGATGTGTTAGAATGCGTGATGCAATAGTTCCTCCAAAAATAGGCCCTGCTAGACAGGCGGCGAGCAATAAGAGAACCAAGATGATAAGGTGTCTCTCCAGTAAGTGCAACATTCAAGAAAGCAAGATGGTAGCTAGAAATGTTACTAGTATTTTCTCTACCCAAAATGCTAGTACCAATGTAATATGCGAAATACTTAATAGCGGGGAGTTGAATGTTTCTTATCTTCCCTCGCTGGATGGTGCGGCAATCATCCCCGGTGATCCCTCGGTATAGCTCCAACAAGTCCCGGGTTGTCATCAATCCTTCTTGCTGTACCTACAGGGGCAATACCCAATGCAAAACAAAATTCCTCCAATTTCATGGTAACAGGAATATCATAAATCTTGAATGCGACTGTCGGCTCATATTCCGTGTTGTGGAACTTGAAGCTCTCAACGAAAATCTTGGTGAGCCTGTAATATTGTCCCCTCTCGTCTCCCACGTAGGTGGCTAGGCCTGCCCTGTTGACGAGGGTGAAGAAGTCATCCAATAACCCTGCATTGGTTAGAAACTCATAACAAGGGAAGGATGAAGCATTAGGGGCCCCTTGGTCCTCCTCGGGCGCGAAGCTAGGCGCGATGACATCCTCATTGTAGGATCGCCTAATTTGAGTGGACGCCTTGAGGGCCTACCGGCCTGGTTGTTGCTTTCTTGAACAACTCTCCAAACTTGAATTTCTTCATCTTCCCCTTCTGAAATTTTCAACAATCATTATAAAATTTGATTTCAAGGTATGTAATTGAAGGGAACTATACTATAGGAACTTGCTAGAGTACTAAACATGCATCAAAACTAATTTCTACCACTTAGAACAAGCATGCAAGCTCACTAAACATGTTATCTACAGCAGCAAAATATTCAAGATATACTCAACCAAATGAAATTCTAATTGGACAATCAAAGGAGTCACATACCAAGGAGTAAATGTGCCAAATTTCAGACAGAAATCTGGGCTGAGCAAGGAGATCGAAAAATCGCGAGTTCTTGAGCAGAAACACGAGTGAGAGAAACTTGGTACGAGTTTTTCGGGAGAGAAGGTGCTGGGAGAAAGAGATGAAGAAGTGGGGCAAGGGGTGGCCCACACCACATGGTGGCGCGGCCTTGGGGCCGCCCGCTGGTGCACCTCCTGTGCCCCACAGGTCATCCTCTGGTGCTCCCAGGTGCCTCGTCGAAAAATAGGACCAACGGTGTAATTTTTGTAATTTTTAGAGAACTTTGAAAAATGCACATTTCTGGGTATTAAATTAATGATTACTGCGCAGGAAAATGATTTCTAAAATCTTAAATGACCTAAGCATATTGCAAAATAAAAATGCTACAGCAAGTAAAATAAGTGAAAGGAGAGAGAAAGAAAGAAGTGTTGTTTAGCTCTCCTATGCAATAAAATATACTTGTTAACAAGGTTGATCAAGTCTTGCTACCAAATAGAATTTTATGACATAAGAAGAAATAAACCCCAAATCAATCATGTTACCTTATATTGAATCGATATGGATCCAATCACAAGAGTTTGATATTCTTCTTTAGGCTCATATACAGGACAATCAATGGATCCCACTTTGATAGTTTTCACATTAAAAATTGTATTGACTCCACATACTTTATCAATCCTCTTGGGAAAATAGACAGTGTGTTCTTATCATCAACATTGAAAGTAACCATGCCTTTATTGCAATCAATAACAGCCCCTGCAGTATTAAGAAAGGGTCTTCCAAGAATAATGGACATATTATCATCTTCGGCATTTCCAACACAACGAAATCAGTTAATATTAATGCTGAGAGTAACTTGCAGGAACATTTTCACATAAACCAACAGGAATAGCAGTAGATTTATCAGCCATTTGCAAAGATATATCAGTTGGTATCAATTTATCTAAATCAAGTCTCCTATAAAGAGAAAAAGGCATCACACTCACACCTGCTCCCAAATCACATAGAGCAGTTCTAACATAATTATTCTTGATGGAACAAGGAATAGTCGGTATACCTGGGTCGCCCAACTTCTTTGGAATCTTACCATTGAAGGAGTAATTAGCAAGCATAGTAGAAATTTCCTCATTGGGGACTTTCCTTTTGTTAGTAACAATATCTTTCATATACTTTGAATAAGGAGGCAATTTAATAGCATCAGTCAAAGGGATTTGCAGAAATAAAGGTTTCATCCAATCACAAAATTTATTATAATGTTCCTCCTCCTTTGATTTTAGTTTCTTAGCAGGAAAAGGCATTTGCTTTTGAACCCAAGGTTCTCTTTCATTACCATGCTTCTCAGTAATAAAATCTTCTTTAGTATACTTTTTATTTTTAGCATGCTTTTCAGTTCTTTTTCAATTTCTTCTTTATCAGGAGTATCATTCTTATCATTATCTTCCTCATGTTCATTACCACTTTCGGTTTCAGCATCGAAATAGAAATACTATTAGGATCACTAACAGGTTCAGAGGATTCTACAACATTCTTATGTTTCTTTTTCTTTTTCTTAGATGGAGCACTAGTTTTAATTAGTTGAGAATCTTGTTCAATTCTTTTGGGATGCCCTTCAGGATATAGAGGATCCTGGGTAGAAACACCACCTCTAGTTGTTACTTCACAAGCATGTTTTTCTTTAGAATTATTTCCCAACAAGTCATTTTGCACTTTAGTAAGTTGATCAATTTGAGTTTGAACCATTTGAAAATGTTTAACAAGTATCTTAACATCATTGGAGGTTCTCTCCACAATACCATGCAATTCACTAATAGCTCGGGAATTTTCCATTAAATGATTCTCTACTCTCATATTAAAATTTTCTTGCTTAACAATATAATTATCAAATTCGTCTAAACATTGAGCAGAGATTTTGAATACGGAATATCTTCCCTAGTAAAGTGTTGAAGCGAGTGTACCTCAATCATGGATGAAGGGGGAATTGTCTCACATATATCTTCTATAGGAGGTAAATTCTTCACATCTTCGGTTTAATACCCTTCTCCTTAAGAGACTTCTTGGCTTCCCTCATATCTTCATCATTCAATTTAATCATACCCCTCTTCTTCACTATCGGTGTCGGGGTTGGTTCAATTGTAGACCAATCATCATGATTCCGGCCTATTTTAGCCAATAATTCTTCATTCGTCTGGAGTTCTTTTCCTGAAAACACAACCAGCACAACTATCCAGGTATGCCCTAGACTCAATGGTTAGTCCACTATAAAATATATCAAGTAAATCATTCTTTTCCAAATCATGGTCAGGCTGAGCTCTAATAAGAGAACAAAATCTAGCCCAAGCCTCGGCAATTTCTCTCCATCTTCCTGGTCAAAATTATAAATTCTCTGCAAAGCAGCATGTTGAGCACTAGCAGGAAAGTATTTACGGAAGAAAACATCACGCAAGTCAGTTGGACTTTTAATAGAACCAGGAGGCAAATTATTATACCAAGTTTTAGCATCATCCTTTAATGAGAAAGGAAAAATTTTAGCGACAAAATAAGTACGCATCTTGACATCATCAGAAAACACGCCACTAAGAGTAGATAACCAGTTAGTGTTCAACAGCACTTTCTTTTTCAGTACCACAAAGGGTGTTTTCTCAACAATAGCTATATGAGATAGATCAAGAGAAAAATCATAATCTTTATCCCTAATGTTTATAGGAGATGTGGCAAATTTAGGATCAGGAGACAGCTTATATCTAACAGCATGTTCTGCAAGCAACTTTTTAATTTTTCTTGCATCAGTAGTAGCATTGCATTTTTCAATAAAATCATCATTAAGCTCTACATAATCCTCATCAAGATCATCACTAGAATATTCAACAGACTCAGGTGAATTAACAGGTGTAGCAACATTAGGAGTTTCAGTATTTTCAATTTGTCTAGACTTAGCAATTGTAGCATCTAGAAAAGATCCCAATGAACCACTATCATCAAGCACAACAGAAACATTATCAATATTATGAGAATTCTCAGATTCAGCAGAAGTACCAGCACGAAGCATGTGGCGGTGAAACAAGTTTATCAATCACAGATGGTGAATCAAGAGCAGCTGGAGGTACTCAGAGTTGTACCTTTTCTTGTAGTGGATGGTAATATGGCGATCTTAGTATCGCGAGGTTTACCCATAATGGAGAATTTGCAGCGAACAATATCAATCCAAGTGAACTTCCAAATAAAGCTATGCTCCCCGGCAACGGCGCCAGAAAATAGTCTTGATGACCCACAAGTATAGGGGATCGCAACAGTCTTCGAGGGAAGTATTACCCAATTTATTGATTCAACACAAGGGGAGACAAAGAATACTTGTAAGCCTTAACAGCGGAGTTGTCAATTCAGCGCACTGGAAACAGACTTGCTCGCAAGAGTTTATCATAGTAACAGTTTTATGGCAGGGGAAATAGTGAAATAGCAGCAGCGGTGAAATAAAGACAGCAGTAGTGATTATAGTAAACAGCAGGATTAAAATACTGTAGGCACAGGGACGGATTTAACGGCGTTGCATGGATGAGAGAAACTCATGTAACAATCAAAGCATGGGCATTTGCAGATAATAATAAAACGGTATCCAAGTACTAATCAATCAATAGGCATGTGTTCCATATTTAGTCGTACGTGCTCGCAATGAGAAACTTGCACAACATCTTCTGTCCTACCAGTGGCAGCCGGGCCTCTAGGGAAACTACTGGATATTAAGGTACTCCTTTTAATAGAGTACCGGAGCAAAGCATTAACACTCCGTGAACACATGTGATCCTCACATCACTACCATCCCCTCCGGTTGTCCCGATTTCTGTCACTTCGGGGCCATTGGTTCCGGACACAACGTGTGTATACAACTTGCAGGTAAGACCATAAACAATGAATATCTTCATGAAACAATAACATGTTCAGATCTGAGATCATGGCACTCGGGCCCTAGTGACAAGCATTAAGCATAACAAGTTGCAACAATATCATAAAAGTGACATCTACGGATACTAGGCACTATGCCCTAACAATCTTATGACTATTACATGACCAATCTCATCCAATCCCTACCATCCCCTTCAGCCTACAGGGGGGAATTACTCACACATGGATGGGGGAAACATTGCTGGTTGATGGAGAGGCGTTGGCGGTGATGGCGGTGAAGATCTCCTCCAATTCCCCGTCCCGGCGAGTGCCGAACGGAGACTTCTGGCTCCCGCGACGGAGTTTCGCGATGTGGCGGCTTTCTGGAGGGTTTCTGGCGATGTCGACTTCTCCCCGTGCGTTTTTAGGTCGAGGCGAATAAGTAGTCCGAGGGGGCGTCGAGGCCGGCCGAGGGGGCCACACCATAGGGCCGCGCGGGCCCCCGGGCCGCGCCGCCTTATGGTGTGGGGCCCTCCACCTTCTTCGCCCTTCTGGCTCCGTCAATATTTTGGTAAAATAGGGCCATCTGAAGAAATTCCGAGGATTTTCCCGAAAGTTGGATTTCTGCACAAAAACGAGACACCAGAGCAATTCTGCTGAAAACAGCGTTAGTCCGTGTTAGTTGTATCCAAAATACACAAATTAGAGGCAAAACAATAGCAAAAGTGTTCGGGAAAGTAGATACGTTTTGGACGTATCACCTATCAAGAGCAAAACTTAACCTTGCGCGTTCCTCTTGAGCTCGATGAAGACGATCTTGATCACAACAAGATGGAACGCCTTTCTTGATTGTGCTTGCTTGATGAAGTCTTGTGGATTGCTCCCCCATAATCCACCATGGGAGAGCTTCTTCTTCGGCACATCTTCACATATCCATGATCACCATATGGATGGCAAGCTTCAAGCAAATGATCTCTTAGAGATGGCTCATCTTGAACTTGCACTTCATTTCTTCATTCTTCATCATGTTGATGTCTTGAAGTTAACTTTGAGGGATCACTTCATCTTCATCTTCAAGACATACTTGATACTTGATATCCTTCATTAATTTCTTCTTAATGCAACCTTGAAGCCAACATATGGTTCAATCATTGCCTATGGACAACACCTACAAATATAACTCAATGCAAACATTAGTCCATAGGGATTGTCATTAATTACCAAAACCACACATGGGGGTCCATGCACTTTCAGTGGGCCAAGCTCTCCCTCGCCGCCCGGGCCAGGTTCCCGCGGACGGAGGAGGAGGAGTGCGCGGACTCGCGGTGGGTCGCAGACGACGAGGCGCCCGCGTCGCTGCGAGGCGGCGGCAAAGAAGGCCGGCGACGCGGAGATGGTGGAGGCGGCCGCGGAGGGCCGGCACGAGACCGCGGATGGCTGGTACGAGGCCGCGGAGGAGGGTGCGGCCGCCGAGGAGGACCTCGCGCTGGCGAACATCAACGCCGCCATCGAGGAGCGCCTCGCCGACTGACGTGGGCATTACCCTTCGGGTAACCACTATTGCTCTACCCTATACGGCCCAGGTGGAGGCCCATGAAGGTACTCGAAGACAAGTTGGGCCACTAGGACGGTGCGGCGAAAGATTACTTGAAGTACAAGACGCGGAAAGAGCCGAAGAAGGAAAGATTAGAGATAGATCTATTGTAAACCTACTCGTACTCGATTAAACCTCTCGGGACCCGGCCACCTATATAAAGGCCAGGAGAGGGGCTATCGAGACACGACCAATCTTAGCGATCTTAGCCAACAGAAGCTTAGAACTAGGTTACCTAGCGATTAGCTATCTCGACGAGATCACAGCCGAACTATTCGGCACCCCATTGTAACACTATTTTCTTCATAATCAAGAACAGCATGACGTAAGGGTTTTACCTCATCGAGGGCCCCGAACCTGGGTAAATCGCTCTCCCCGTTTGTATACCGATGCCTCGTATCAGCAGGATTCCATCAACCCTAAGTCCCAATTGGAGGACATTGTCGAGGAACACCCCCGACAATTGGCGCCGTCTGTGGGAATCGAGGCACCAGATCAGTCATCGGCAGATCTGATCATGTCGTCGACATCTTCATCGGCACCGCCATCACCACTCTGGGAAGCCCGATCCGATCGGCTCCTATGAGTTTACCCCACATAGCGATTCTTCTCGCTCGAACTTCTCGGATCTGCAAGGAAACATGGAGTTGACCATCGGCAGCGTCCACTACAACGTCAATGCGGAGGGAATCCTCCAGCTGCTAGAGTCGCCCACCTCCGGATCAACGAGTCCTAGCGCGTCGTCATCGTTCGATCTATTGGCTGGCCTGACCGAGTCGATGGGATCGCCCGCGCCTTCGACTCCCCGTTCAGCGTCCTCAATGTCGATGGGATCTGACGAACCCATGTCTTCAGAACTAACCTCCTCCTACTGTTCAAACTGCGACGCCAGACACGGTTTGGGATCAAGCAACACACCGTTCATCTGCAATGCCCGATACTCGTCAGGAGAAGACAGCGTCGGCAGCGCGTCCCGAGAACCACCCGAAGAACAGCACACCATCAGGTCTACGTCGCCAACAATACAGGAAATACAAGGCACGGAGGAGACGGAGACCGCACGCCTCGTTCAGCAGGAGGCGCGCTTCGAAAATAGCGCTAGCAATCGCGACGGCGACTATACCATCGCGGACGAAGAGTGGGCTGCGGCCGAACAGCCGTACTCAACAACACCCGCCCCGCAGAACCTCGGTTGGAACCCTAAACGCATACCGCTCTATACTAGAGAAAAACCGGGAGCACCCGTCGAGAGAGCAAGCTACCCTCGAGAGACGTCTATCTGCGGCAGAACGATCCAGCGAGCGACGGAGAGCCTCACAAGGAAGCGCTCCCGAAGCGCTCTTGGAGCAGGAAAACATCGGTCAAGACTGTCCAGGCTCTCAAGACGACGCCAGAGAAATAACGTCGAATCTAACCAAGTCTTTCATGACCACGGATACCGCAGGCATGCCACGACCGAAGAACGTTGCGGGAGCAACAGCCAATCTCGCCGCGTACCTCATCAACCAACGCCCCGAAGGAACCATGGTGCAAGCTCATCGCGGTGCCCTAGAAAGTCTTGCCATATTGGGAAACAATCTAGTCCCGCAGAAGGAGAAAACCACGGCACAGGCCAGTGGTTCGAAACATCGGGCGAGAGATGCTCGGGATGAAATCACCCAGAGCCGAATCGATAAAGCAAGACGACGACGCGCCGCCAGGAAGGATGACGACAGCGACTCCTCAGACGAGGATCAAGAGTACGATGGTGAACTAAGGGGAGCCGATTGCTTGAGTTACAAAATCCGCGAGACAATGCCACCCAAGAAATTCAAGCCTACTCCCACCGACGCTGCCAAGTATGATGGGCAGCAGGAACCAAGATCTTGGATAGATGATTACCCGCAGACTGTGATTCTGCATAAAGGGAACCGTATAGCAGCAATGCAAGCTTGCAGCTCTACTTAAAGGACTCAGCGCGAGCTTGGTTACGGGGGTTGCCGAAAGGCTCCATCAAATCATGGGACGACCTGGTGGATGCCTTCGTTGCTAACTTCCAGGCAACGTACAAAAGACCCGTCGGGATTGAGGAGCTACGCAGCTGTCGCAAGCAGAAGGAATCGATGCGCTCTTACATAGGGAGGTTCACCAAACTCCTAAACGCTGCCGAAGATGTATCTGTAGAAGAGCAATCGACGCTTTCCGATGGCGTCCGACGCGAAAGTTACATAGAAGAACTTGGACGCAAAGCCAAAAACCATCACCAAGCTGATGGAAATCGCCAACAGTTGGGCTGATGGCGAGGACAACGTGCGAAGACCACGCCAGCGAGGACGAAGACGATGACCAGCCAAAACACGAGTCGGGTAGCCGAAGGGATCGGAACAAAAGGAGGAAAAATCGCAACTACGACGACAACAACCTGGTAGCCGCAGGATACTCCGATCGACATGATGACCGGTATGATGAAAGAAGAGATGATCGACAGGATGGCAATCGGAACAACTCGAAACCGCGGCAATTATAAACCACGGCGCAGAGGCTCCCGAGCTACCCTATGCTGACAGATCAACGCCCGTTACTTGCACTCGTATGTCACTCCAAGGACGGCAAAACGAAGTCAAGCCACCTTCTCGGGATTGTCGACGGTTCCTTGACATGCATAAACTCATCCAGCAGTCATGGACAACAATCGTTACCACCTCCTCCTCCACCTCCACCACAACACCAAGTCCAGCAGGCCCAACCTCATCAACCCAACGAGGCGTTCCCACCACCACGTGGGCAGATGAGTATGATCCATAAGACGGGTGTCTCGAGAAGAGAGATGAAGAAGCTCACTAGAGAAATCAATCTGGCCGAAAGCATCATGGCAAACATCCCGAGTATGTCGAGTGGTCCTCTCGAGAACATTACGTTCAGTCGAGCAGACCACCCGATGACCATACCGAAACCGGGACACGCTGCCCTGGTAGTTGAGGCACAAATAGGGGGATTCAAGATGAGCAAAGTCTTTATGGATGGTGGGAGCGGGTTAAACCTGATTTTCGTCGACACAATCAAAAGTATGGGGATCACCATGGGAATGCCGGAAGAGACAGACACCGCTTCCACGGGATTTTGCCAACTGGACCAGGTTATTCCCTTGGAAGAATTTACCCGAACGTTGTCTTTGGCAGATCCGACAATTCAGGAAGGAGAAGATCGAGTTTGAGGTAGTGAACTGGGAGTCACAGTATCATGCTATACTGGAGACCAGCCTACGCCAAGTTCATGGCCGTGCCGCACTACGCTTATCTCAAGCTGAAGATGCCGGCAACAAAGGGACAAACATTACAGTCCATGGAAGTTTTTCGCGCTCACAGTGTTTCCAGAGGATCACGGCGAAGTTTGGGAGCAAGCAAGAATTTATTAAACCTCCACCTAAGTTGTTGCTGCGTGAAATCAAGGAAAAAAAAAGGATGACAGGGGAAGCAAAAGGAAGCCAGCCGACCTCGCTCTTAAAGCCTCGACAGCAGAAGCTTCAGCAGCAGGAGCTTTGGCAACAAAAGCTTCGGCAGTCAAAGGTTCGGCAGTTGATGATGCAGAAGACATAGAAAACAGCAAGACGCTGGCAGTCACGCTCAAACCCCTGGTGAAATCAACAACGCCGCAGCTACCCCTAACATGGTGAAGAAGCCGGAGGAAGAGAAGAACCCCTTCCTTGCTTAAGCAGTTTATCAGCATTTATTTTTGTTTTTCCTTTAGTATAAACAGGGCTTTCCCTTTCGCCCTCCAGCATTGTGCTTACCTTATCAATAAGAACTTAAGCTTCAATTCTTTGTTAAGCATTGCAGTGATCACAAACTTCTAAGCCCCATCACTATACAAACATAGTACAGGGCGGAAGATCAAGCTCCAGAAAGCCTCTACGAGCGCTGGAAAGACGTTCACCCTTCCCTCTGCTATAGATGCCTCTACGAGTGTCGTAAATAGCAAGAGTTTGGAAATACACACAAACAACAACCCACGTTCGATATTTCACTTATGGAAATATCAAGGAACAACGGGCTCATCGCAGAATCACTACACCCGAAATATTTGGGAGTGCCTGTCGAAATTTAAAACGGTTGAAAGCAAAGTTGCGCATACAACAGGTTTAGCAAGACCTGCAACACGAGCTGATCACTCACATGATTTGCTAAAACAGCCAATATACATACATTTAAAAACGAGCAACCAAGATTCGCTCCAAATTGAAACTTGCCAACGGCAATAACGTGGTAAAAGTACATACGCATGTATCTACCGAATGAAAAGGCGTCATCCACAAGCTTCGATGAAGTTGTCAAACTATTTACAAACAGTTATTAAAACCCGAGATCACCCTTGCGGAGTTTCTTTTCTTCAGTACCTTTGAATCTTTCTCGAGTCGTCGACAATTATGTTCGCAGGCAACAACACCTTCGGATACAACGCTTCGTCTCTCCAGTAACGTTGGCAATCGAGAGTAAACCCGCTGAAGGATAACGGGCAAGCACAAGAGCAAGCGTAAACTTGGCTCCTGCAACACCAAGTCCCGGATCTTCCTGGCGTTACCAAACTCCGACATCAACGCAAGAAGCGTGGGGAACTGCGTTCAAAGGAAACATCGTCTTCCAAACCACCCTCATGGCTCTATAGCACTTGTCGAAGAAGTGGTGGACCTGTTGGACTCGATCCGAACCGTGCGACAGCCGATGCCTTCGAGTGTTCTCGCCAGAAAATTTCCTGGCTGAGGATAACTCGACCAAGGCATTCACACGCTCGTGAATCCGTTTGCTCTCTTCCGCACGATTCTATGACTGATAAGGAAGCAAAAGAGGATCAGAGAAAACGCTATCAACCAAAGGGTAAAGAGTTTAAAGGAATCACAGTTCAAGCTCTCGGTAGCCTTATGCAGCTCAGTAAGAGCATACCGCTCCACGTCGGCTGTCGTCTCGCTCTTCTTGTTGATAATCGCGGCCAGGGCATAAGTGCTGCGCATGTCTTTCTCCATCTGGGTGATCCGATCCTTCATCCGTTGGATCCGATCATTTTCGGGGACAACACCAGAGGAGTCATCAACAAACGAGGGCACTGGGAAAACCTGCAGGCAACAGTGTTAAAGAGGATAATATGGTCAAATTAAACATTCAGCAAAACTCCCATCGGGAGAGGTATAAGCAATCCCTATCAGGAGAAGCACAAGTGAAGATATTACGTTAAAAACATGCTGGCAACATTGCCGGCATAATATTCATTACAAACTTAAAGTTCTCGCAGCAGAATAATGTTTCATGCTAGCCCAAGGGTGAAAATGTTACAACAATCAAGGAGCCCGAGTCTGGCGACAAGGGCCAACCGATGTTTTTCGAGACTAAAAGAAGAGCGAGCAAAGTACGGCAACGACGTAAAGTGCTCGATCAATAGATCGCCCATCTTTTCCTTTCAGCTCCTTAGTCATTTATTCAATGTCAGCCTTAAAGCCGTAACCCATCATAAGTTGGAAGGCAAGTAGGGCGCCATAGGTACGCGAGGTACGCTTGAATACCTCAATGACCTCCTTGGTGTCGATCAAAAGCATCAATTAGCTGCCCAGAGTCTTCTCCTGCGTGGCCTTGGGGAATATCATCGAATGCATCCGCGCCAGAGCACCCTTTCCCTTGTCAAGGAGCCCCGGGTGAGTTGGCGAGCGGCGAGAACCGTCGACACACCGTTTGTGGGGAGTTGCTCGGAATTTTATCCAAGGCAGTAGCAGGGATGTCGGCAGCTTCTGCAAGTAGTCAAAAGAAATCGTTGACAAAGAAGCAGATCCATAAAAAAAGTAATAATCTACATGGGACGTAGGAACTTACCAAGCAAGGCCAAGGCAGATTGGCGGAGGAGTTCATCTTTTTCTGCCGTCCGAGCTTCCTCCTCCTTCAGTCGCTCCTTTAGCTTGTTTAGCTCTTCTTTCAGGGAGTCGACCTCCTGGCGAGCTATGGCGGCCTTTTTGATGGCACCTTCCAACTTTGAAGAGGAAGACTTAGCCTCCTCCTGCAGCCGAATCTTGTCCGCCTCTAGAGAGGTGAATTGAGAGGCGAAGGCCTCTAAAGAGGATATCACACCTCGTAGATCCTTGAAAAAAGGAAATGTTTGACAAGGATCGTTAAGCAAAGACATGTTTTGAAAGGTTCTTGTTAGATTCAGCAAAGACTTACAGAAGGAGGAGAGCAGCAGCAGCAGCAGGAGCATCTTTCCCTTTGGAAAGGGAGGAGGCTGTCGATGCTTGCATCACGGGAGCCGCTTTAAGAGCCGAAGCTTCGGAAGCTGCGGCAGCCGGTGAAACAACATCGATCCGGCCCTCTTGGGCGGAGGCTCAATGAAAGTATCGTCACTGCAAGGAAGATTCGATTAATCAAGTTATCAGAAGAATTTGAAAAAGTCAAGAAAGTTGAAATAGTAAGAAGAAAAGCACTTACAAATCAAGGAGGTCATCTTCGTCGGCAAAACCGCCGATTGATCTCTTCATAGGAGAAGCCCTGGTCTCCTCCGCAGCTGCATCAACAAAGGCATTGTGATCAGCGTCGTCATTGCGCACTGATCCCTCCGTGTCGCAAGTATCACCGGCTGATGGGGGAGATTGGCATGGGCAGTTTCAGAATCTATCGGGTCGTCAGGCTCGTTGAATGGGCTTGTGTGTTCAGCAGTACGAAAGTCAACAAGCTAAGAGCCTCTTCCTTCGGAAGTGTCATTTGGCAAGTTATGAAAATCCTGGAGGCTGCGAAGGTCTGTCGAAGGAAAAGTAAATGAGGATAACATAATATATGTCGGTAGCAGCATACCAAGAGTTTAAGGGGGAAATTACCTCTGGCTGGATGATCAGCATCGAAAGGAATATATGGAGATATCAGCGGGATCGAATCCTCTTGACTAAAGGAAGTGAGAGACGGACTTCATCAAGCAGTTCTTTTCCGATAATTCGGCATGTTGATTCTAGTTTCATCTTTGGGACCCGAGTACAACCACATTGGGCGAACCCTAGCCATGATTGGTTGGACTCGACGTTTAGAAACACCGCCCTTCTGTACCGACCATGGTTTTCCCGTCACCCTTGATCCAAAGGAATCAAATAATTCATCGGGTGTTTTTCGTCGGGAGAGAGAACATTTTTCCAGGAATTCTTAGGCTTGGCCTCAAGGACGCGACGAAGCGAGGGAGTTGGCATTCGGGTGAGGAGAATCCTTGATGTAGAACCACTTCAATCTCCACCCTTGCACGACTCTCTCATGGGAAATTGAAGTAATTAACATCTGAACGATCTACGAATCCTACTCCTCCGGTGACAAAAGATCCATTGCTACTGCTGTATCTCTTCACGTAAAAGATCTTCTTCCACAAACCAAAATGGGGCTCAACGCCCAGATATGCTTCGCAGAGGGTAATGAATACAGCAACGTGAAGAATCGAGTTGGGAGTGAGTTGCCACGGTTGGATTTAAGTTCGCAGGAGATAGAGGAGGAATTCGTGAACAGGAAGGGAAAGGCCTCGGTAAAACGGCAGGAGGGTTAGGTCGAGAAATCGCACCTGGAAAGATTACATTCCCCTCATCGGAGGAGATCAGTCCCAGGCTTCGGGACCTTTTTTCGTCACGCTTGGTGACGGTCGAGGCTGTCCAATCACCAGGCTTGGCTGATGAACTTGGTGGCGCCGGAGCTGGAGGAGGAGCATTGGGCACCTCCTTCGCAAGAATCGAAGAAGATCTGGCGACGGCACCGACGCTCGTGGAGCTGGCGGCGGCACTAGGGATTTTCTTCTTCACCATTGCGAGATCTGAACAAATCGGAAAGACAGGTGGCGGCGCGAGCTCCAGTTGCGAACACAAGAAGAGCAAGAACGACGAAGAAGACGAATGGAGGAGAATGAAAGGGATTTTTTTATCTCTTAAGGAACTTAAGGAAGGCTTCGTGTTGTTAAATGGGCCTTTCCCCGTCGCGGAAATCGAGGAGGTGCCTTGTTAACCGTGTAAAGAGGAGCAGGAATCCCTTGAAAACAGGGTTGGCAGGTTGAGTCTTATCCGTCAAAATCAAGGGCAGAAAAACGTCATCAATGACGTCATGGAGAATGATTGCATACGAAGAGATAAGAAAGGATCGGGTGATCGACTTGAGCCTATGCGCGGATTGCAAGCATCCGCACTTAGACTCGGGGGCTACTCCCATCGGGAGCGCACCCGATAAAATGAGGACTCGAAGGAAATAATTGACTCAAGTCTGCGCCCGGGCGTAATACGCCCGCGCCAGACTCGGGGCTACTCCCATCGGGAGCACCGGATGCGCACCCGACTTTTTCGCACTCCAGATCATGCCCGGGGACTTGATTCCGTGTAGGGTAACGTTGTTTTGCCATCGGCTTAACCAACAAAAGTTGGGCACGTTATTCGGTATCCCTTGCATAAAGAAAATGTATCGGATGCACTATAAGAGGCTTGCAGGAAAAGCTTCGGCAGAAGAAGATGTTCGAGTGGTACAACTTGAGCCTACGCACGGATTGCGAGCATCCGTACTAGACTCGGGCTACACCCATCGGAGCGCGCGCACACCCGATAGAAGACAGAAGAAATGCAAGAACGATCAAGGAAAAGGAGTTCGGAAGAAGACATGCTTCAGTCTCTACCCGAACTATGTTCGGCTAGACACTCGGGGGCTACGTGGGCATTACCCTTCGGGTAACCACTATTGCTCTACCCTATACGGCCCTGGTGGAGGCCCATGAAGGTACTCGAAGACAAGTTGGGCCACTAGGACGGTGCGAAAGATTACTTGAAGTACAAGACGCGGAAAGAGCCGAAGAAGGAAAGATTAGAGATAGATCTATTGTAAACCTACTCGTACTCGATTAAACCTCTCGGACCTGGCCACCTATATAAAGGCCAGGAGAGGGGCTATCGAGGACACGACCAATCTTAGCGATCTTAGCCAACAAGCTTAGAACTAGGTTACCCTAGCGATTAGCTATCTCAACGAAATCACAGCCGAACTATTCGGCACCCCATTGTAACACTATTTTCTTCATAATCAAGAACAGACAAGCAGACGTAAGGGTTTTACCTCATCGAGGGCCCCGAACCTGGGTAAATCGCTCCCCCCGTTTATCTGTATACCGATGCCTCGTATCAGCTTGCAGGATTCCATCAACCCTAAGTCCCAATTGGAGGACATTGTCGAGGAACACCCCCGACACCGACCTCACGCGCGTGACGAAGGAGCACGAGGCCACCTGGCGGGCTGGCCGCCGCCGTTTATGCGACCTCCTCGGCCAGAAGAACGAGCTGCTCGCTATGCGAGCAGCCCGTCACCTCATCCGATGCCCTCGCCCGAGCGGCGCGCCTGGGAGGACGCCCGGCGGAGCGCGGCCGGCAAGAGCGCATGCGCCGGCGGCAGGACATCCAGAGGCCCGGCCCCGCCCGCGTCCGCCGGAGGCGCGCACCGCCGTAACGCGCCGCCCGCAGAGCTGGAGCTATGCGGGAAGCGATGATTCCGCCGCAGAGGCGGAGGCGAGCGCCCGAGGTGCGCGGACGAAGGGAGGATGAAGGCCTCCGCCGATGCCGCCGCCGCCGCCGCCCGCGCCGCCGCCGCCCGCGCCACCCCCGTAAGCTGAGTGGAATCCTCACGCGTACAGGCCGCCCGCGTCGAGTGAAATCCACGGCCTCGACGGCGAGCGGCGAGGAGTCCCGGCTAGGCCGCCACCCCGTACATATTTAGGATAGAAGTAGGAGCTAAAAATGTAATGAGTTCTTTTTAATGAAAAATATTATTTATGCCTATGACACGCGGCCATGGGCGGGGACGGACGCGAGCGATCACCCGCGTCCGGGCCACGCAAACCCGGCCAAGATTTGAGCGGGTTTGCGCGATCCGACGCCGCGGGCCTCCTTTAGGGATGAGTCCCACTGGGCCGGGTTTTTGTCCGACTGGACCCATCCGGTCGCGCGGCGCGGGTCGCCCGTTGGAGATGCCCTAAGGCCCCAGCCCCAGCCCCACACGATTAAGCAAATTCCAATAGTTAAAAGGGTCAAAATGAAAAACTGTAGTCCCAAAAATAATCCTGTTCAAGTCGAACTCTCTAGTCTCTAGCGGAGCGGCGGTCCTCCGGCCTCGTGTTTCGATCCTGCAAACTGAGCGACCGACCAACCGATCGAACCGAGAAACTGTCGTTGGTGCATGCTCCTGGATCCGCCTGTAAGTCATCCCCAGCTAATTGCTCTTCATCCTATACCGGAGTGCCATTCTGGGACTCTTTTCTCTTGCGGGTGCCTCCGTTCATCCCCGACAATTCATTCTTGTACTACTTCATCCTCTATCATGCTTGATTGATTCATTCATAGGTTATCATGATGCCCCGCGTTAACTCCTAATAAGAGCGGGGTGGCATGCTGTCTTAGCTGGGGACTAAAGAAACTACCTCCGCTGGAGTGCCCATAACTTGTTCGACCAATTGCTTTCTCCCGATTACCAATGTACACACGCATTTTGAAATTACCGAACAAGAGTTGGAATTCGGTATAAGCAGTACAGAAAACGTTCAAAGAAGAAATTACTCTCTCGCTTCGTGTAAGCTTCTCTGGTAGTGTCTTGTGGAGTACCGTGTGACCTCTCGTTGGTGTCGCAGCCTCTCGCAACGTCGGCCTGGCTGCTTTTACACGGTTTGCTGCGGTAGCTGATTTTCTTCCTAGCGCCTTGGGGGACTTGGCTAGGTCGGCGTCTGGTCGTAGCTCTTGCCGGTGTGCCTATCCCAGCGCCAGGGGATGATGTTGTGTGTTTGGTCTGGACCTAGCCTGAGCTCCATGGGTGGTGGTTCTCGGGTCTGGGTGAAAACTTTGCAGGTCCTCTGTCTCTGCCGACGACGATGACGCATTCTTGCGCCATTCACCTTCTTGGAGGCGTCGCCGCAAGACCCTCCCTCCTTTGGTTCCTCAAGCTCTGCTAGGTGGCCGGCCCGTCGTTGAGTTCCCCCTTGAGTTGTTGTCTTGGTGCGGTGGAGGTTTGTTGGCGTGGACACGGTCGCGATCGCTCCGGTGCAACAGAAGACAAGGCTCCCTCCTCATGGATCAAATAGCGCTTCGGCTTGCTTTTCTGTGTTGTCTTTTGTTGTGGTTTGGGTTGTGCGCTTGGCGCGTGTGTGTTGTAACTATTGGTCTAACTCCTAGCCGGTTGATGGCTTCGTTAATTCAAAGCCGGGCTCATTTCGAGCCTTCCGTCTAAAAGAAGGGTACTTCCATGTCGCTTAGCAGATCAACCCATTTTTTTTCTTTTTCTGTTGATGATGTTGTTGTTGGTACAGAGATATGATAGTCTATAATGTACAACAGTTACGCAATGAAGATAGCATGGAATAAGAATGCCAAGACGAAGAGGCAGCCGGTGGTAGCATCAGCTAAGCCAGGGCTGCCATTTGGTGCTGAGGGCGACAACGATGAGGATGGAAAGAAAGGAAGCGAACAGGCAGGAACTGACTATCCTGGAACCAAGCCACCTGATACCGCACAGTCGCTCCAACACCAAGGGAACAAGCTAGCTGAGGTATCTCTATAAAGTCTTATTTGATTACTGTTGGTTTAAGGACTGGTGTGTAGTTGTGGTTATATGTGTTATTCCTTAGGAGTGTTCAATGCTGTTACAGATGCCATGATCAAGTAATACAGCATAACCCCATGATAGTTCACACTGTTTCATGAAATTTGAATTTATGTGGTGAATTGTGGCCCTTAGTGCCTTCTAATTTTAATAATAGACGGGATATGGTTTACTTCTTGTTTTAGAAATTGTTGCACCCTAGGTTTTTTCTGAGAGAGGTAGCAGTCCTACCTAGCAATGGTATCGCATCTCTAAATATTACGAGGTCTAAGAAGCACTATAAATTTCAGCTAATTTGTGTAAAGGGTGATTCATGATGTGCAGGCAAGCGTTTCTCACAGTTTATATGTACACTTGACCATAAGGTTTAACCTAACCCAAACTAAACATTAACCTCTATTGTGAGGCATAAGAATCCCATGCATGTTGCCCATTTTTGGTACCTGCAAAACAAAATAAAAGAAGCAAAGAGAATCAAATTTCATTCAAGGGTACTTAGCCAAGCACAATATAGAGATGTAGGAGTAACAAGTATTCATATAAGGTAACCTCGAGCCGAAAATTGAAACTTTTGGTTGTATATTTAAGAATTGGAACTTTTCTAAATAGTACAACACGGCCCATTTTCTGTGTCTGGGCTGTCATGCTGTACCAGCCTAACCTGTTTTGCTCTTTTTTTCTGGAACACATCCCATTTTATTCTGATCGTGCCAGGCGGTTTCGGGCTGACCTGAAAAAACCTGGCCCAATTCCTAACTTGAACCGCGGATGCTGCAACTTGCAGCGAGAAAGAAATATATGTATCACTCTATTTTAATATCAGATTTGTGTTCTGGCTCGTCTTGTATTGCATTAAGGTTTGCTGTGCTATGAACGGTTCAACACACCAGAGATGTGGCGTTGCTAATGTTTTCTCTCTCTTGTAATAATGCCGTCGATATGGTTACACCGAGAAACAAATACTTTGATGTTACTCTTATTCTTAGGCACTCATGAGGCCATATTTCTGTTACTTTTTAGGAAGGGAAGTACCATGAAGCACTCAGTAAGTGGGAGGCTTCACTTAGCTTGATACCAGATAATGCAATAATTCACGAACAGAAAGCTCAGGTTTTACTTGAGTTGGGAGATGCATGGCGTGCACTGACAGCAGCAACTAGTAACTTTCTCCACTCCTCCCATTGTGTTTTTTCTGATGAATGATTTATTGAGTTACTGTTGGTGTGCTAAAATTTTCACAAGCTGAGAGTATTATGCACTTCTCTAATTAGGTTAGTTTGTAGTTGTAACAATCCAATGTCTAGGATTCACATTCACTCAACCAATCTGGTTATTTTCTTTCTGTCAGGAGTGAATCATTGTTTGTCATCTAACGTGTAACTGTATGTAATACCTGAATTTGTAAGGTTCCTTCTTAAGTTGTAATTCTGCAATCCCTATTTTGACTTTTGTGCCGTTCCACTGATCATAGCAGTACATATGATACGTGCTTACGTCATTAGATCAAATGTTGATTCTCATATTGCAACCTCAAACGAAACAGTTACTCTCTGTTTGGTATACTTGTAGGAGCAACAGAAGTTGAACCATCATGGCCTGAGGTTAGCATAACAATTCATCAGATGGACTTCAAAATCAGATTTCTTATATTGTTGATGTGACTTGACCTCTTGCATATACCCGCCATTTCCTGCATTTGACCTGTTTGGGCCGTTGTGATCAACTGAGCATTATGGTGTATTGATTCGCAGGCTTGGGTAACTCTTGGTAGATCACAGTTAAATTTTGGAGAGCCAGATAAAGCCATTGAATCTTTTGACAGGGCACTAGCAATCAAGGTACGTGCTCTGTTTCACTATGCAAAGAGGAAGTTCGATGTAGAATATGGGTCATCTCACTTACCCTCTTTTACCGATTTTTTTTTTGGGTCGTATCGACAGCCTGATTACAGTGAGGCAAAAGCTGACCGTGATACCGCATCCCGTCTTGTAAGAAAACGAGGACAACTGCACTCTTGGGGCGATCTGAATGCTAACAAGAGACGATTCACGGTTGGAGGGAATTCGGAGAAGGAAGTGAAGAGTGAAGAGGAAGATGCATGACTCGTGACTGTAGGGTGTAGGTTATATTCTGTTATTATGTTAAGAGAAATGCGACAGGAGTTCCAAATGAGAGGCTACTGATCCTGCCAAATTGTCGCTGTTCTGTTGATTTGAGGGTAGTGGATGTACAGCGCAATGGAAATTATTAACTTGTACTGTTTGCGGCACAAATGATAATTCAGCATTACGGTTCAGAGGATGAGAATTCGTTCGGTTGCCTGTAATAGCAGATCTATGAATGGCAGTATTTTTATGCACGGGAGTTGATTCGACATCACAAACATTTTCCTCCCTGCTAGTAAACATTTATCTCTTCTTGGAACAGTAGGCAGCTACGCATTAGCCTTCTTCTCGCCGAACAGCAGGTCGGCGTACGGCAGGAAGTGGCATACGGGCGAGCCGCCGGGGTGGGTGCGCAGGATCTTGAATGCCGGGTGAGCTGGGTTCCAGTTGGAGGTGTCGAAATGGCACAGCGCCGCCATGTCCATCGTCGGGTCCCCACGGAGGCCGCCGCGGATGGAGACGACGTACGCCTTGGACGACCGCTCCGTCATGTGGCACTGGTAAACGGCGTACGGGTAAGGCCTGCTGTGGCAGGCCACGAAGCGCGAGCCGCCGAGCGGGCTGGTCGCCTGCACCACGTACACGGCGCGTGGCAGGCCGGTGCTCGGGAGCGCCGACGCCGCCGCGGCCACCCGGCGCGTGCCCAGCATGCGCGTGGCGCTCAGCACTACGCCCTCCAGCGACGTGGCGCACGCCTTCCGCTCGCCGGCGAGCGGCGGCGCGGCGCACTCGCGCACGGTGTTGCTCAGCTGGTCCGCCTCCTGGGAGCCCGGCGCGATGCTGAACGTGGCGAGGGCGTCCGTCAGGTTGCCGAAAGGGATCCTGCCGGCGACGTCTCGCGGGAGGAACGCAGCCGGCACGGCCGCCGGAAGGGCGACTGTCATCGTGCTGCCCACGCGCATGGCGGCCTCGCGGAAGAAGATGCCCTCCACCGCCGGTGCGGCCTGCGTGCTGGCCGGCGGCGGCTTCCCGCACTGGATGTCGTACTTGTATCCAAGGCACGCGTTGGGCAGAAACATGGCGGCAGAACGGTGCTCCGCGAGCGGCGAATGATCGGTGCCTGCGGTGAGCCAGCGGCGCCGTCCCCGTTAAAAACTCGTAAAAACCATCCTGATATGTATGTACATGGACATGGTCTCCGTCAGTCTTTCAGAGCTGCACGTACCTTTCTGGACGAGGTCGGCGATGGACTCTGGCATCGGTGAGCCCGGGAGGGCTGCCTCCCAGAACCGCGCCGCTGGAGTGCCGTCACCGGGGTGGCCACGCACCGCCGTGCGGCCGGCTACCACCGCGATCAGAACAAGTAATACGACAGGAGCCATGTCTTCTCGCGCTACGACGATGCTGCTGCTTCGCAGTGTTGGATAGTGGATAGCGAAGCTTGCTGTGATCGATGGTTTTGGGTGTCGGTCGGTCCAGTATATGTAGCATCTTCCTGTCTCTCTGAACGAGTGGCTCCACAAACGCATGCATGTCACTTGCCTTTGCATGTGTGGGCGTGGCCCATCTCGGCAGGAGAGATCGTGGAAATTTCGACGCCCACACACCTCTGTCCTCTTCTACAGTACTGACATTAGCAATGAAGTTTATGTATAGAACATCCGGCCGTTAGTCTAATAATAGGCGAGCAACACTCAATCGCCGGGTTCGCAAAAGCAATGCAGTCGGATAGGGAATAAGTAAAAGAAGTTCAACATGTTAGGATTGTTTTGAGTAATTGTAAACAGATTGACAATCAACAACTGAATCCAAGAGTGTTCTTCTTACTGATAATGTTAGGTGTTTATAGGCATCCCGAACAGGTGTCTTTTGACAAGAACATTTAAAATTTCTAACAAGCTTGTGGTCTGTGGAGTAATCGTTGGCACATGAGTCACTTTGATCTACAAAAGCGATTTGATCATTTTAAACTCTCGGCTTGCTTACGTTGTTCACAATTACTGCTCATAAGTTCAGCCTCGACAAATCTAGCAACATCACAGCTCTGGCAAGTCCAATGGCCGCAAATATTGATGGTGAAGAGGTTTTGATTTTATTTTCAGTCATATATTTTGAAGTGTTGCAAGCTCATACATGTTTTATTGCATATGGACTTGTCTTGCATTGCGCTCATTTTGATTGTTGTTACAAAGGGTCGTGTTTATTGTTGTAAGGGTCATGTTACGCATAGGCTAGTATTTTCTGGTGCATGTGTTAAGCCTTGTTGTTCAATGGTTTATTGGGATGATTGGGGATTTTTTTTTGCATTGATGTATTTGAAAATATTGGAACGCTATTGGATTGCTATTGGCAAACTGCATCTTCCTCATTGCTATGATATTGCATACCCACCAAAATTATTGCATATGGGACTCTCATTTTGTATGCTAACTTGAGGAAGGTAAGACATCGACAGGGGCTAGTGCCCAAACAATCTGCGCTTAGTCAACACCTAACATTCGACATTTTCTTCTGTGCCACTATATTTGGTCAGGGGTTTCCCCCCTCCTCGAAAAAAGTATTAATCAAACTATACTTTTTTAGGTTTTTGCCGGTTTAGATGCTTTCACATATTTAAACCCTTTTTAATTATATGAATGGTCAAGTCCAAAATGTTTTTTTTTTGCGCCCAAAAAAAGAAGAGTGGGGATTAAAGCATACCTTTGAAAAAAATAGCTTGGATAATTAAGGAGAACGTGCAAGATACCAACAAATTCAACGAACGTAGACTAGCTGCACAAGCCAGTGAAGCCACACAACGCAAAATGGCCACTTGCGACGGGGCTGAAAGATAAGGGCATCTCCAATCGAGCGACCCATCCCGCGTCCGCACGTTCGGATGGGTCGAAACGGACAAAACCGCGGCCCAGCGCGCGGACCCATCCCTAAAACGGATGGCCGCGGCGTCCGGACGACCCAAACCCGGCCCAAATCTTGGACGAGTTTGCGTGGCGCGGACGCGAAAGGGTCGCTCGCGTCCTCCCTTGTCCGCCGGCCCGCCCGTCTGCCTCCCACAACAAACACTACACTCCACTCCCAAAACCTAGAGATGGCCGACGAAGCGGCCGCCGCCACCGCCACCATCGGAGAGGAGGCACTGCTCGCGGCCGTTGCCGCTCCGCCGTGGAGGCGGCTCTGAACCGGACGCTCCGGTGGTCGTGGAGCCCGGCACGAAGAAGGCGAAGCTCGAGCTCACCGCGGAGCGAGGCGATGGAGTCCAAGAAGCGGGCGGACCGCGCAGGCGTCGATCAACGGAAGAAGGAGGCCGCCGCCGCGGAGGAGCGGGTGCGGGCGGCGAGCATCTCCTCCAACTCCAAACACAGCGAAGAACTCTCATGAGCAGCGCAGCCATGCTCTTTTACGGCCACGCAGCGCTCGGCCAGCACATGATCATCCCCGCACGGCACGGCCTCGGGGGGAGCTCGGCCTCGTCCGTGACCCGGCCCCTTCCTCCAAGATCAACGCCCCATCGACTGCCCCATTTGGGCACGAAATGGGGGCGCATTCGGGCGGCACGCGTACCGCCACGGGATGGGTCACCGGAGGTGGGCAAGTCCATGACGGGGCCGTCACCTTCGTCCATTGACCTCAACCGTGCGCCGGCGAACTCCAAAGGCCCCAAGAACCTGGGAGCAGCGGCGATGGCCGGTGCACGCAACATGTTCGACGATTTGTCGGCCGCGCGCGTGCGGTCACCGTCCACCGTGCGGCCCCTCCATCTTTCGCGCGCACAATGCCGACGACCCTGCCATATCCTTCGACAAAGCAGGCTCCCAGCCACCTCCCATTGACACACAGAGGGCACAACTGCCTGTCCCGGCAGCATAAACATCGAGGAGGAGCCGTTGTTCGGTGAGGGCCTCACACAAGCCGCAGCTGCACAAGCTAGAGCTCGCGGGTAAGCAAACGAACCGCCAACTACACGGAGAAGGAGGACAAGGTGCTCGTCCAAGGATGGTTGACCATCGGGCAAGATGCGTTGACAGGTGCCGAGCAGAAGGGGACCGCATTCTGGCGCCGGATCTATGAATACTTCCATGAACATCGCAAATATGGACATGAGCCATTTGAGAGCGACCGCAGCGAGATATCGCTCCAAAAGAGGTGGGGAACAATTCAAACGGAATGCAACAAGTTCCAGGCGGCGTATGATCACGCGAAGCGGATCCCCGTTAGTGGCATGGGTGTGAAGGACTTGGTATGATTCTTAACCTCAACTTAATCATCCGATGTTCGCACATATGTTTATCGTTGTTGTCTCGCTTTGCTCTAGGTGTGGCGAGCTTTGGAATTCTACAAAGTTAACAATGGAGAGAAGACCTTTGCCTTCCCTCATTGTTGGAAGGAACTCCACGGCACCCCCAAGTTCCAGGAGGGGTACGAGGGGTACATGGCGACCTTGACTGGCAACAACCCCGCCAAAGATGCCACGGTCATTGACCTTGATGGTGGACAGCCTTGCGGTAGCTCCGCTTCTCGTGCAAGTCGTCCACGCGGCCACAAGTCAACCAAAGCCGACATGAAGCGTGATGCTTCATCCATGCTATTGTATGGCACTTTGAAGGAGATGCATGCAGACAGAGAGGTGTCCACGGACAAGAGGGATGAGAGGAGGCGCCGGGAGAAAGAAGAGGGAAGAAATTCTTTGATGTCCAGCAGAAGAAGCTTGAGATTGAAGAGGTCAAGGCCAAGACCAAAGCTAAAGAACTTGAGCTCAAAGAGAGAGAACTTGAGCTCATAGCAATGGCAAGGGCCAAAGAGGTGGAGCTGAAGGCGAAGGAAGTTGAGCTCAAACGCCAAGCCGAGGACAACCTCATCACGAACGCCGACTTGACCAACATAAGCGAGGCGAAGAGAGCTTGGTTCGAGAAGAGACAGAAGGAGATCCTCGAGCGCACAAATTGAGTTAGACAATCTCAATTGTAATTTTTATATTTTTCTCAAACTATGGCACATTTTATTTGATTTATCATGGTACATTTGATAATATTTTATGCTATTTGATATTATTTTATGTTTGTTATATATTATTCTATGTTTATGAGATATTATTCTATGTTTGTTAGACATTGTTTATAAGGATCTGTGGCCAGATGGCCTATTTCCCAAAGAAATAGGATGGTCTATTTCCCAAAGAAATAGGCCAAATGGCCAAATGGGTGGCCGCTGCGTTGGGCGCAGCGTGCGACCCAAACGGACGCGCGGACGCGGAGCTCTCGGCCACGCAAACGGCCTAAAACGGACGGCCAAACACGTCCGTTTGGGTCGCTCGGTTGGAGATGCCCTAAAGGCCGTGTCATCTTAAATCAATGTCGGCACATCGAGTCAGTGGGTACCGATTATCGATCCGGCGGAAACAAAACAGTATGATCGGCACGAGCTGATCACTGTTCAATGGCATCAATTGTCGAAATTTGCGGCGCGGACACGTCCGGCCATTTTGGGCAAGTTGACGAGCACGACACAGAGTGACCGAGCCAGCGAGAGAGGTTTTGGGAGGTGCAGTGCATGCGCTAGCTTAAATCAGCACGTGACCGTTATTAAAAAAAATGTTATGAACCTACCTATATACATGCATGTATGTAGGAGGAGAGAGGAGCAGCCACTTGCGAAACTAGACATGGCAGGCATGCGAAACAGCGTAGCAATACCAGCAATGCAAGCAACGGTGTGTGTGCGCATTATTCTACCTGGCTGTTGAACTTTGGTTGCCTTACAAACTGCCCTACAAACTTTACCACTAGGCTACAAGTGTAGCAAGCCACTGATATTGTGGCCGATGAGTAAAATTTACAAGGACTTCCTTTGAAATTGCATATAAGTTGGACCATCAGAAAAGTGGCTCGCATTCTCGAAAAAATATTAAGAAGACATTCTAGAAAATCAGAACAATCCACGTATGGTTTTCTCTCGTACCTATATACAACCCAAAAAAATCTCAAAAAGTCCGCTAATCTATTTGTAATCCTCAATAGCAGTATGAGAAAACTTAAAAGTAGTAAAAAATACAAAAAGGTCTTTAGATCACCTAACAACGACTAAAAGCACTTGAATAGGCCGAAGGTGCGCCTCTATTCGCGCCCCTTTCTTGTTGAAGTTGAGGCAAAGGCAGTGCGCCCACCCTTTTAAGGGCAACATGACACGTCCACTTCATCAACCTCGCCATTGCCATTGTCATTGCAATCGCTCGCAGCAACTTCCTCCAACCACACCGGTGCCATGGGCAAGGGATGGCCCTTCCGCAAGACCAAGCACGGCCAAGAGGCTAGCTCCTCTCGCACCATAAGAAGAAGGAGCAGGACCACCACTGCGTCTCAGTGGACTACGAGCGGCCTCTATACGACAAGGATCGCATGTTGCCCTGGACAGATGTCAACCTACCGACGGGTTGGATCCTCAACTCGCACCGGGTGCCAATGCCTCCAGCGCCACGAGAGGGCCGTGAGCGGCGCGAGAAGATCCACCATTTCTGCTTCATCCTCCCGCCGGATCTGCATGAGGATCCGACTTTCGCCATCGACTCCTTGAATTGGCACACCTTCAGGTCATGGGAGTTCGACCCGCACCGCCGGGCAGGCTGCCTCGGCGATGTGGGCTTCTTCAATCGGGAGATGGGAGTCGCCGTGGATGACGAGGAGGAGTACAAATACGTCAACCACAACGATGACCTCTTCGACACGGCATGGTGCAGGCGCAACCCTTCGGTGTGAACCCGGAGGTCCAGCAACGGGACCTCACGGAGGAAGAGGCGATCGAGCTGGCCATCACCCAGAGCCATCTGGACGAGCTTGCTAGTGGCACGGCCTCGCCGGCCAGCCGCGGGACTTCGCACTGGCTTTTGGCAGGTGCACGCCAAGGAGCTGTCTATGGCGCGAACCCTATATGTGTGGTTTTTATTTTTTAAATGTTTTTTCGGCACTATGTAAATTATTTTGTATTAATACAAAATATTATGGAAAAATTCGTCGGGATGCTAGGGCATACCCTTACCCAAACGGACAAGCCCTCAAAAAATGAACGTTTTGTTGTTTCCTACCCAGCCCAAACGGAGAAAAGGGACACTTCTCGTGTTTGAAATGCGCCGGGCCGCTTGAGATGCCATAAGATCCCAAAGAACCCCACACAAGATCAGCAACCATCGCTGATGAAGAAAGTGTCAAACGACTGTTAGAGCGATTTGTAATGCCATGTCGAGAATTGGTAGTTTTTTTAAGAAAATTACGAAAATCGCTACTGACCTATTGACCTAACCTGAATTGTGGTAGTTTTGTCTAATTTACTCGGAGTGGGAGGTCCGAGTCGGAGGACATAGTGATACCACAACTTATTTGATACCATGATACCGCTCTTCAAAATTTGAATTGTAAGTGTCAAAAAAGTATAAAACAAAATTTTGGGTGTTGACAAGATGTTTGTTTATACCTGTAACTTTCATAGCCAAGTTCTAAATATCCTTAGAGAACACACAAAAAAGAAAAATCCAGCATAAATAGTGTCACGTAAAGACAATAACACAAAATGCCACTATCCACATAGCATTTGTATTTTTTTTTTCTCCTTATATATTTTATGTTTGGATCTGAAAATTCTAGAGGATGTAAACACACATCCTGTGAACATCCACAAATTTGTTTTAATTTTTTTTTGACACTTACAAAATTAAATTTTGTAAAGTGGCACTACCTCCATCCAAGGCTTAAGGCTTATATATTTTTTGAAAATTCAAACCAAGTAAAGGTTGATCAAATTTTTAGAAGAATCTATCAACAAGTATGATATTTTGCAAATACCATATGAAAATAATTAATTATCTATATAATCATATTGATTTTGTATTTTACATGTTAATGAATTTTGATAAAGACTTGATCAAATTTGATATAGTTTGACTTTCTAAAGAATATATAAGGTTTAAGTATTGGGATGGAGGTAGTATCATGTACAGTAGATATTTTCCTGTCCGAGTCGTCGGACCCACGACTCCTTGTGCCAACCAGGTGTACCTGCGCGTTGGGTGGTCTGTGTCCCATTCCGCCCCGAAATCCCCTTTCCTCTATCCGCGGGACTCCTTCGATTCCTCCCCCGCTGCCGGTGTCTTTGCTGATCCCTGCCGGCCGGCGACAGACGGAGTGGAGATCTGCGAGCGAGGACGAGACGACGGCTCGCAGCTGGGCGGCGAGAAGAAGCAGCGGCTGAACGTGGAGCAGGTGCGGACGCTGGAGAAGAACCTCGAGCTGAAGAGCAAGCTGGAGCCCGCGCAAGGTACAACTATCGCGCGCTGGGGCTGCAGCTCCGGCAGGTGGTCATCTGGTTCCAGAACAACCGCGGGAGGTGGAAGACAAAGCAGGACCACGACGTGCTGAAGCGCCAGTTCGACACCATCAAGGCCGACCGACGACCTCCTCTACCACAACAAGAAGCTCCAAGCCGAGGTACACTACTAGTAGTACAATGCAAAGTAACTTGGGATTATTTCAGACCTGCATCTGATCGATCGTCACTGGCGGCCGGCCAAAGTACGCCTGCCTTCTGCCTAGCTAGATCTGCGGGGGATGGTAATTGGTGTGCTAGTAAATTGCTCAGATCTCATACAGGCAAAGTAGTTTGTGCCTACGGGCAAGGTTCATATTAGAGGCTGGAGCAAGTGTAACTAGCAGTCTTTTCCTAGTAGATGATCCATCACTATTAGTTGTTTATTGACATAGGCGGCAACTCGGCATTCCTGGCAATTGCTTCACTTCACTGTTAAAAAAAAGAGAGAGAGATTGAGGTGTCGCCCATAGCATAGATAAAGCATGTAAACATGAGAACAAAAAAGTTGGATTACGATTATTGTATCATCTAGGATCTCATACACACACATAAATCTTGGTTTAAACATAGTCGTTAGTAGTAGAGAATGTATATTTGAAGCCACTCTGTTTGAACAGAAGTATGCCATTTCTATGTTTTTCTAGTTCAGTATGTATCTGTTTTTGGTTGTGGAAAAACAGAGTGGAAGTAACTTGTATCTCTGCAAATCTGGGTGATGCCCTTGATCCTTTTGATGTTAACTAGTGTATCATCTGTGTACCCTCTATTTCTATCATGGCGATAGTAGTTTCTATTGATTTTGGTGGCGGTGGATTTGTGTGGAGGAAGTCAGATGAGACTGCTTGTGTTTTTTGCTGCTGGCCTCAGGGGCATGTTCCTGTTGCTTTTGCTGCTGGTCCCAGGCAGTGCGCGGCCCGCGCCGCGCATGCGTTTTGGACGCCATGCCATTTTCAGTAAAATTTGGATTCGGTTATGTTTCCAAAAATAGGCATGTTTGCTGGTCTGAAGTCTGAATTGACCACACGGTAAGCCTATAAAGTGGCTGGCCACTTTGTAGTCGTGTCCTTAGAGCAATGTTTGAATCCCTTTTTTAGGAATTAGCTGCAGCAACCTATGTTTTTGCCAAAGATGGATGAACTGAATCTAACATGGAAAGTACACATAAGAAAACACTAAAGCAAAACACGGTAGAGCTTGGGGGGCAGGTGTTTAGAGGAGCAAAGAGGGAAGAACAAGAGCAAGACACGCTGTCTGATAGTCTTAGCACATTTGTTTCACCATAAAAGTTATTCGTTCTGATCAATTACATCTCTTATGGAACATGTTGTATAGAGTAGGACGGCAATTTTTGTTGCATAAAGTGGCATGTTACATGTTTTTGTTTCCCAAAGTCTGATGGTACTGTTTGTGTCGCAGTAAAGCTAAAGCATGTATTAAGGCATATCTAACTTAGAGAATTTTGTTGTGGTGGCCCTCTTCCTCTATTATGCCTTGTAATCTTCACTTCATTTATTTATAGTGAGATTCAAATGTAGCTCTATTGCTTTCCATCAATGAAAGAACATTTTTCATGATTTCTGTTTATTTTATCTTATTTGTTATATTCTCCTGAAAACGTGAATAATCTGCATCTTGTTACAATCTTGTTTGTCTTTGTGATGCGTCTTTTCGTATATTTGAGGATTTTCCTCATTGGCTTCAAGCTTCATGATAGTTATCTTACATGGTCTTCCCAGAAGACAAATCAAGTGTTGTCTCATTTATTTTCTTTAGTTTACATTTTGGATATGTAGAGTCATAAGTCAATAGTCTTGTGTTGTTTTCGTGGTTACTTACTAATTATTATAATAGGTTTCTTTATGCGAGTGCTTCTTTCAATCTTTCTTTCGCTTACACAGGTTTGAGCTGCAGCATCTGAAGTGTTCTGTCCTTTCCATATTAGTTTTAGCACGAAATAAAGAGAAGTGCCTCCCCCGAACGAAATCGTGATTCTGCACCAGTTTCTTTTCCCATTGTGACTGTGGAACTAAAACAATTCAAGGTTTGTTCTTTCATTATGTTATCTGCAAATCAAACGTAGCATTGTTTGGAATCAACCAATTCTCAGTTGCTTTCATCTTCTCTCTTAGTGCAAGGGTTGGTTCTTGGTAGTTCAAGCAAAAGCATCCTGAGGTTAAGTTTCTATTGAGCAAGGAGCACTGAAAACTTTTATGCAGGTTCATTATATGCAATTTCTCTTCATTTCCTTTTGTCTTACCTATCTTATTATTGTTTGGATTGCAGGATTTGTCCTTGGGTTATTTTAGTTCGTAAGGAAACATCCCACCAAATATGGTGGCCTCTCTAGACAACGTGAGAGGCTTGACTTTAGCTATGTCATCCAGTGCATTCATCGGTTCAAGCTTTGTAATCAAGAAAATTGGGCTGAAGAAGGCTGGGGATTCTGGGGTAAGAGCAGGTTGTACCTCTGCTGACAACTACTTATCCAAAGTAACCCTTAGTTGCATAGCAAGTGAATTTTTAAATGCTTTTCAGCTTTTGAGCTTTATGGAATAATAATGATCTGTTGAATATATGTACGTATGTATATTGCCATTTATACACTATGACAACTTGATAATTTTGATTTCTTACGCTGATGCACTGTAGGTTCTGGAGGTCATTCATACTTGTATGAGCCATTATGGTGGCTGGGAATGACCACTAGTAAGTATGGACTGTGATAGCGCAATTGAGATATTTAACATTGTCAATAATTGAAGTTAGCTGTACTGTGAACTGTAGCCCACTAGTATTTTACGTGTTCTTGTGTAGAGTTTTTTCGAGCAACTGGCAAGCGCTGCCTTTTCATTCAGAAAGATAGATAGTTACAAACACATGTGCATGTTTCTTGGGTGAAACATGGGAATGATCACTAGTAAGTATGGACCGTGATAGCGCAATTGAGATATTTAACATTGTCAATAATTCAAGTTAGCTATACTGTGAACTGTAGCCCACTAGTATTTTTGCGTGTTCTTGTGTACAAAGACATGTGCATGTTTCTTGGGTGAAACGTGCCCCCCCCCCCCCCCCCCCCACTAGCATTTTGCGTGTTCTTGTGTAGAGTTTTTTCGAGCAACTGGCAAGCGTAAGCTTACTAAGCGTGGACGTGTGGGGAGACATGCAAAAAGCTAGGATTCTCTGAGTTGCTTGTTTAGATTTTGTAGCGTACATGCTTTTTAGCTGGTTGTTTATAACTAAGTTGGTCAGACAACTTCCGTAAATCAAAGTTTGAATACTCACTAGGTTCGAATGAATAAGGCTTATATTTTTTTCTGAAAAGACAGGCCAACTAAAGTTTGACCAAACTTTTAGAAAAATCTATCAACAAATGTGATATCTCATGATGTATCTAACAGTATTGCTTTTGTATATTGCATGTTAATGATTTTTTTGTAAAAACTTGGTCAAACTTTACATGGTTTGACTTTTAAAGATAATATAAGCCTTATTCATCGGAACGAGGTAGTACTGGTTATTTTTTTGTAATTGTTTGTTTAACTTAATTATAAATATTTGGAAGAATGAGCTTTCTGCATGCTGGTTTAATCAAAGTATCATGATTTTATCGTAGAAATAGGGTAAGTAGAATCAAAGTTGTATAACCCCACTCCGATAAAGGAGCCCTTGGACGACTCCATATTATTAGGGTTATACACCTTTTTTTATGAAACTGTTATACGGCTTCAGTTCAAGTAATGGTAGATTCAGGAGTAGCTATTTCTCACATGAAGTTACTAGTAAAACTTGCTCAACCATCATGACTTCTATACTGCTCTGATGGAGAACACAGTAGGCAAGTTATGTTGGTTTGGCTGGCAGGAATAACAACTTTTTACAAAGCCTCTCATCCTTACTATAAAAATGTTTTATCTGTTTGGTTTCAACTTATCAGTTTGTCTGTACAATTTTCATCCTTTCGTGAATCATTGATTGAAACGACTGTTAATCCATGTCTCTCTAGTCTAGATGACTAGGTCACTGTGGGTATTTAACTATTTATTGTTCTCTGTTTGCCTTCATTAGTTCCATTTTCAAGTTTAATAGTGTAGAAATACAGCCTCACCGGTACAAGTGAAATTTCATGTGCTACAACATTCATAACGATGAAATGGAAGCTGAAACACTGCTGATGTTCATCTTGCTTTACCTTGCAGTGATTCTGGGGGAGATAGCAAACTTTGCAGCATACGCATTTGCCCCTGCCATACTTGTTACTCCTCTAGGAGCTCTGAGCATTATATTTAGGTAGCAGCTATACTATTTGCTTAAATATACCTATTTAGCATACTATATGTTCATGTTTAATCTTTTGCTTATGCAGTGCAGTGCTTGCACACTTCATCCTGAAAGAGAGATTGCACATGTTTGGTATTGTTGGTTGCATCTTGTGTGTTGTTGGTTCTGTTGGTATTGTTTTGCATGCCCCCAAGGAGAGGGAGATTGATTCAATGGAGGAAATATGGCATCTTGCAACTCGGCCAGGTAGCTACTTGAGGACCTGCCCCTGTACATAGGGATACCCAGCCAGGAAATATGGCATCATGGTTACTTTTTTTTTCTGAAAGAAAACTGTAAGGGAGACTCCTTTGAATAAATAGGATCTTAAATTCGTGTCCGGGAGGACTTCAACCCAGGTCCCCAACCATTCATTTTGTCTTCGCTATTTCATGACCTAACCATCGGTTCGGATCCCATGGAAAGTTGCCAAACTACAGAAGTATAAAATTGGTCAACTGTTGTTCAAACGTATGAATATCTAAGTTTTTTTAAAAGTTTTCAATTTTCCTCCACTATTCCAGTTAAGTTCCTATTGCTAGTCTTGTTAGCTCACAGGTAGTGTGTAGGAGGTAGGCTATTTGTGATGCTGCCAAAAGCTACTGCAGATGGTATTGCATAGTGCTATTTATAGGATACAAGCTAGGTACACCATGTAGATTTCTAAAGCCTTCTATAGCTTTCTACTGCTATCCTTCTACAGCCTTCTATTACTAGAGCTAACCAGAGTTTGCTATTGCCTAAGACTTACATATGCATATTACTACTAGAATACGCTAGAACATACTAGCACCTACAGTATTACTAGAACCTGCTAGTCCTACTAGAAGGTACTAGCTTAACTCCAAAGCAAGGATTACTCTAACACCTATTTGTTTTGTGCGTGGAGCTTCTGAAGGAATGCTGATCACGACGATTCAATATATAAAAAGATAACTTAAAGTTTATAAACTTTTCTCCGACGCAACAGTACCTTTACGGTATTTTTGCCGTATTCCCTTTGATTTGGTTATAACTTGAAGTTCATAAACTTCTCTTCAACGTAACAATACCTTTACCTATTTTTGCCCTATTCCCTTTGATTTGGTTATATCTTTGGGCAATATCTGCAGGTTTCATCGTTTATTCATGCGTGACTGTGGTTGGCGTTCTTTTTTTGATTTTCTGGGCTGTCAAACGCGCTGGTCACAGGAAGATGCTTGTCTATATTGCAATCTGCTCACTAATGGGATCCCTCACGGTACATTAGTAGTGTAGTATCTTTGGATTAACTAATTCAATGTGTCAAGTTAGTGATTGTTTATTGACATGATTTTTTGTCCGGACAGGTTATCAGTGTAAAAGCAGTTGCCATTGCCTTGAAGCTGTCATTTAGTGAATCAAACCAATTCATCTACGTGCAGACATGGTTCTTCATATTTGTTGTCATTATTTGTTGCGTGGTGCAGTTGAACTATCTAAACAAGGTAACCAGTAATTATGTTTAAGGCCTTTATTTTGTATAATTTGCATTTTTGAGAAATTGGCTATACCCTCTACATAACTTCAATATTCAATCCAATGGTATAATCCTGGGTTAGTGCTATCTGACATATGAACTTGATGGTTGTGAGTGTGTGTAAGAGACCGATCTAGATCTAGATCTTAGCACGAGGGAGGAGGGAGTTGGTATGGAAACTTTGGGAGGAAGATACACCACCCACCAGGTTCGTCCGGTTCAATGTCTGGTCAATTGAGAACTTACAAAGCTAGGATGGTGGCCACACCTCACACCCCACCAACCACTCAGGTTGGGCCCCTTGTCTTCCATCAGATGGCGCTTGGCTTTGGAGGCAATGGTGATGATCCCTGAGCGACTCTTGGCTCCCTGGCTCCTGAGTAATGTTGGCACCTGAGTGGGAGCTTGCTCCCAAGCGGCGTCGGCACCTGTGAAAGAAAGTTATGTGGGAATTCACATAGTTTCTTCAGTATAGATGTTTGGCCGGAGAGACTACTTGGTCTATTCTACATCAATTTTGTTTATTCCTGATCAAAACTTATCCCACTTCATGGCAACTCTTATGAGAAAAACTGCAACTGGCTGATCACAAAATCAATCTAAAACTTCTGACAAGGTCTAGCCTCAAATGAATAAGCACATAATCACCTTGAAGCATCTGACATGGTCTAAGCCTTGATTTCGCAAGCATATGTCTGACGTGTTTAGCTGATAATCTGACCAAAGCAGGGTTCAGTTTAGCATATCTCAGTGACCATGTTTTTGTTCTTAAATGGAAGACTTGCGGATGATTGGTTTATTTTAGTTTTCCAAATGTAAGTACACTTGTAAGACACCTGGTAATAAATCTGTCCTTCTCTAGATCCTGCCTAATTATTTATCCAACGATAATTAGCACAAATTATTGTTCTGAAGGAAATAAAACAGGTAAAATTATGAATTATTCATCCAAATGTTGAGTTTTTTTACCGATAACTACACGACCTTAAGGTCCTTAAAGGCTACAGAGATGAATCTGAGATATGTTCTAATAGTCTATTTTCACCTCTTGTTTAACTGATGTAGGCTCTGGACTCTTTCAATACGGCTGTGGTCTCTCCGGTATACTATGTGATGTTCACCAGTCTTACTATCCTCGCTAACATGATTATGTACAAGGTGATATGCCTATCTGTTAATTCCGAAATATGTTTACATAATATTGATCAAAGTTTACTTATCTCCCAGAGAAGAATTGCAGTGCATAGTAACGATGAATTGACATAGTATCAATTATTAGATGAAACCATCTATAAGAAGTGATACATTACAAAAGTTTGCCTGCCAAGGATATAGGAAGCCTGGTCTACCTTTTTTAAATCTCTTTTTGTCTTGTATGAATTCTGCAAAACAAGTTTAAAATGTGTTCCATGTTGCAGAAGAAATTATGTCTGCAATATACTCCGTATAAGATTTAAGGTAGAAGTCTTGGTGCATATCGAGGTAATTTGGGTAGAATAAGGTCCAAAGATCTAGGATAGGGCACTGTCACTCGTGTACCTGCTGCAAGGCCTAATCCTGTCATGGTAGCAAGGCTCTGAGTTCTGAGGCTTATATCTGTTTTCAGTGCTTAATTCCAAATGTTTTTTTTCTTTTCGAAAAGGATTGCCCCAGCCTCTGCATCCAAGAGATGCTTAATTCCAAATGTTGCACGATAGTTAATTGTGCATATCGCACAACTGTGTCTTTGATTAGTAACTAGGCTTATCTCACTATCCTTGAACTACTAACCAAAAGTATCTTTTCTAGCTAGATATTGTTCTCTATCTGTTTTGTTTATTGTAATCAAGTCGCTGCCTTGCACATGTACACCGACCGTAGTGTGCTATCCCATGTCCAACAGAACTCAAATAGTGAAAAAGTTTTACATGTTCTTATAGGAGTTATCTTATAAACTGAAGTGATTGCTTCTTTCCTTGAGGAGTTGTGTGACATAAGCAATATCTGGACATTATAAAATTGAACATCTGTCTAGTATGCACAATAGTTTTCATCTGACGTTTGGTCATGGTTATTCCCATTCCAGGACTGGGTCTCGCAGAATGCAACTCAGATAGCAACTCAACTTTGTGGGTTCGTGACCATTGTCGCTGGAACTTTTCTACTGCACAAGACTAACACCAGCAACACAGATAGCAACGGGAGGAGTACACCACCACCTCCACCACCACCACCAGCTAATCAGCTTTGTCTGGAGGAATGATGCCTACTCCCAAGTCATTAACTAACTTTAGCTCCACATTTAACATGTACCAAAAACATTGGCTTGCAAAGACAACAAACATATTGAATCTGATTGAACATTATATTGGTCTCGACCTTTACTCCTAAAGATACAGCAGGAGTGTTTTGGGAGCTCTTCATGGGATTTTGACACATATCAGGTCATTCCTCTTGCGGGAACAGAAAAAAAAAATACCGTTCCAAACTGGCTGTGTTGTTTACAAGCGGATTGTTTTGGTGCTTCTTTGGAAGGCAGGATTTTCATGGGACTTTGCATGATTTAAGAACTCTTTCTAGTTAGCAGCATATAGTGGTGTTAAAGGTTTCCCTTCTCAATGTGCAGAGGAACTGTATGAATATAGAGCGTGCACAACACACTAGTACTTCAAATTTATGAAGATGGATAAGTAACCTTGTCTCACAATTTTCTGTTCCAAATTTGTTGAGCACAAATGTCTAGTACTCCTTCCGTTCCATATTAGTTGTCGCAGATTCGGATGTATTTGATTGCATAATCTATTTAGATACATCAAAATCAGCGACAACCAATATGGACCGGAGAGAGTAGTTAAGTTGGTAATTCTATCACATCTGTTGAAATAGTTCTTTGTGGTCTTTGTCAACAAATCTTGCTATACAGAGAGAACAAAATCTTGCTCCCAGTTTTCTTTGACTTGTTCAGTGTGCTTAATTTGTGTATATCCTCATTGGCTCTTGCATCCATTTTTCTCTTTCTAATCAGTACTCCGTTCGGTCTGAAAAGATCGACGCGGAGGGAAGGCAAAACTACACATACATACGCACTCCTGCGTTGATTAAATGTGGCCGGAGGTAGTATTTGCCTGGCTATCGCTGCTCGTGAATGGACCTGTATGATAATCACCATGTACTTTTGCATCTATTTATACCTAATTACTAGCATATATACCCGTGCGTTGTTACGGGTGGATTTCAGATACCTAGACATGCGTCTATTTTTTACTTTAAGATATGTGCAACCACTTTAAAACATGCAAACTATACCTAGAGTATTATCTGCTTATTATTTGATCCTTGTGCATGTTCCATGTGCTCATTGTGAAATATGGACTTTTTTTTTCTTTTCAGAGGAAATCAATTCCTGCTCATTGCAAGACATGTGAAATCCTCCACACACAAAATCCTCAAATGTGAGGAATCTTCTTGAAGCCATCCTTATAACATCTCACCCATCTTATCACCAAACACGATCCCCCCTCTAGGCGACATCTGTGTCCTTTTAACAACGTCCAAATCGATAGTTTTTGTCGAGCGATGCCAAGGCAATGCAAAAACAGGCACACGCGAGCGTGCGGCAAGTACGACCGAGTAGGTGGGAAACGCGACAGTCCCTGCCACGTTTCCTACCATGCATACCCTCACCTTACCCCTCTGCTTGGAATCCTCACCAAAAAATCTTATTTTCCCTCCTTCGACACCTCTAGTGGCGGTAGGTGGCTGAGACGAGGATCTACGTTCCGTGGTGACTTGTCCAAATCCGGCAACGGACTTGGGCGGCGGCAAGCGGTTTGGACACGGATCTGCGTGCCCCAGCGATTTCTCCTACTCCGGCAACAGTCTTGGGCGGCGGCAAGCGGCTAAGACGCGGATCACCCTCACTCCATCGGCCCGGCTTGTACTCCCTCCTCAACTACGACAGAGGTAAACTATTGGAAATATAAGCAAAATTTTCCACATAAATTAACCAAGAAAAACAGTAGATAAAACATGGCTAGAATTAAAGGAAACAAACTAGGCATGCCATCTAACGGAGAGTATGAGAAAGCCAATTCTAGACAAGATACTAGAACTAGAAAAAGCATCATGATATCAACTAGGACAATGAGAAGAACATACGGGATAGTGGAACAAGACCTGTTTGCGTTGCCGGTGTTGTCACCAATGTCGTCGTAGAGGATGCCGATGTCCGGGGAGAAGTCCTCGTCGGGGAAGAACTCATCCGAGTCCGTGATGAATAGGAAGCAAGTAGTCGCGCAGGGCGCTCCTAAAAACCTTGTCGGCGATCTCCCGTACATGATCAAAAGAGGCGGGGTTTCGGATGCCTACTGTCCCAACTCGCAGTGCACGCCGCAAGACGGGATGGGGAAGATCTTGATCGGCGCAAAGCTTTTGGAACCAAGAGGATGTGGTGTGTGCGTTTTCGTGTGTGTATTTCTTGAGAGGGGCAACCTCTATTTTATAGGCACACATGAGGAGGTGAATAGGCTGCGTTGGAAGAGGAAACGAAATGAAAGAAGACCTACAACAAAAATGTTTCAGCTTCTGCAACTGTTCGAATTCCATTCATGAGTGGCAAAAAGGAGAGAAGTCTCGGCTTGAGGCATTCCTGCAAACCGCAGCGCGCACGTGATGCATGTAAAATGCATACATGAACTTTGTCCTTTATCATATTGAATTCCCACATATTTGCAACATATATGATGATAATGCCATGTTTTACATTGATTTATGGGGATTTACCAATAATCCGTTTTATTTGGTTTATAACTCTGCAGAACAGGAAAACCCTGTTTTATGTATTTTCACTTTCAGATACCTATACGAAGTTAAATTGACCTGGGATTTTTGGAGCATCATTTTTTTTCATGGGAGAAGCACCCTCAGACATGGAAGCATACCTGGATGGGCATGAGGCCCAAAAGAGCCTAGGTGGCGTGCTCAAACATCTAGGGGGCGCCACCTGACCTCTTTCGGCCGTCGATCGTCCAAATGGCGTGATGTTTTCGCCCACCAGCGTATTTTGACCTAAAAATCACTATATATATGGACCCTAAGAGTTCTCGGGAGGAGAGCGCCGCAGAGAGACAGAAACACGAAAACGGAGGCTGCAACAGAGAAGATTGGAGGGGGAAACTCCGTCGGGATCACCGCCAGAGTGATCTCCACCTTCTCCAACGTCTTCATCATCGTCACCATGATCAAGGGAGATTAGTCCACCTCTAGATTACGGGCTTGTGGCAGTATCTTGATCTATTTCTCTCATGTTCGTCATAGTTCTTAGTGCCATATGAGCTGCCTCACATGATTATGGCCATATTTGTAATACCTATGTGGTTGATCCTTATTCTATGATATTGTGCTATGAGATCTGATCATATTATGTGTAAGATGATTGATAGATGCATATTATGTACCCTATTCTTAAGTATTTGTTCTGATCCAACATCTATGCAAGAGCGTGTGTGGGGTGATGTGTGTATTAGATGGAGTGCCATGGTTTTAGTGATTGAATAGTGACAACAAATTCATGATCTATTATTGTTTTGCCTTTTCTTTTGCTACCTCACTAGGGATAAGTGAATGCATGTGCTATGTTTGTCACGTGACACAAGTGATGATCTTGTTTGGTCAAGGTAGCATATTTGATATTCAAACATCATGTCGAAGTACTTATGGCTATACTCTGTTAATTCTTAATATGAGATTGCATGAAGTTTTCCCTTTCTTGTGGAGTATAAGAGAGATGTTTGCATCCTCATATCTCATTGATGAATTACTATATGTCCACTACAACTTAAAAGTGAGAATAGTCAAGTAAACCCATGAACCCCGGTCGACTTTTTATCATAAGAAACACCTTTATATTGCTTTTATCTTTTTTTCTATTTGCTGCACTATTTTAATCCGAAAATACAAATATATTTAATTTTCTTATTTGCGTCCAAAACACCAAAAACTATCAACCCTTTTACAGTTTTTACTTAGTTACTATATTTTATCTAGTTTTACTTGCTTTATTTTTACTTGTGCTTTATTTACTTACACGAAACCTTGTGCACGTTGAAGTTGGGGACATAAGGCTTTATTTTACTTTGCATGATTGCTAGAAGAAGAGATAAGAGAATACTCTTTGCTCAGTTCCCCGAGAGTTTGATATAAACCCCCGAGTCACCCTTGTGGGGAAAATACTTTCCTGACACAACACTCTGCACTTGGAGTCCCAACGTCATCAGCACGTAATGCCGTGGCGTGGCGTGTAGAGGCGGGCGACAGAGGAGGAGGAGGAGGAGCACGCGTGTAGGAGCTCTCTTCTCATGATCATACCACAAGTGAAGCAGCCCCCTTTCCAACTCTCCGTAAACTAGAAAGGTGGGGCTATACTTGTGTCCCACTTCTTGCCTTGCATGAATGGGCCATTGGGCCTATGTGATTTCAGGAATTATGGAATAGATTAAATGGGCTGGGCAAATATTGAGCATAATTCCAAAAATCCCCCACCAGATCCCAGAGGCACAGCAAACTTACCTTTGGTTCCAAAACATTGTGTTATATTCTGATACTTTAGTGAAGACTGTTAGGTTGAAATTTCACCTAGAACTCTATGCTACATAGAATTGCTATTTGAATCGTGGACTAAGCTTTGAACTGCAAGTTTTCTACGAATCTACTTTCACATAATGCCTTAAACGATACTTGGCCATCACAGGGCTTCCCCGTGGGTGGAGCTTATGCTTCATACACCATGGACTTTCATGAGTTCATTAGAGAGCACCCAACTCTCATAGACAACGATGTTTAATATAGGTGTGTTCTTCAACAGATGTTCTACATGACAATATATGTGCTTAAATAATCCACTTAGAACACATTAAGATAAAATCAGCCTATCATGCAGATTATAAAAGTATTGCATCTTCACGGAATGTTATCATACAAAGAGTAAGTATATTTTCCTCTCAGTTGACATAAAGCTTGTCTTCAAATTTTCATTGGATCTCTGATCACATCGAGTGGGTTACAACTGTGGATAACTTTATACACATATGTTTTGATGCATTATGTATCACATTATGTGATATGACCTTCGTGAAGGGGTCTACGAAGTTTCTAGACCGTATGCATATAATCTAATGCAATAACTCCGGAGTTTCCCATTTTTCTGACAAATTTTAACATCCTATTCACATGTCTTGATGACTTCATATTATCCTTTAAAAATATTACCTTGATGTTGATTATCACGGTTCATTGGAATATCGGGTATTGGTTTCTCAACCACATGTAGTTCATCAAGAGCTCACAAAGCCACTCTACTTCAACAGTGGTTGTGTCTAATGTTGTGAGGTATGCTTCCATTGTTGACCTCGTTAAGATGGTTTGCTTGCAAGACTTCCAATAAACAACACCACCACCAAGTGTAAATACATATCCACTAGTGGCCTTAATTGATCTCATAAGCATCAGATATCCAGTTTAATTGAGTCACTATAACCCTACATTACCCTTTGGTACTCGGTATAGTGAATGCCATATATAGCTCGTGGTGCCTTCTAGATAGTGCATAACTCTTTCAAGAGCATGCAAATGATCATCGTTAGGATTTGAAACAAATCAGCTAAGTTTGCTTACACGAAAGATGATGTCACGCCTCGTAGCGCTAGCTAAATACAGATGCGAGCCAATAATCTGAGAATATCTCAGTTGATCTCTAGCAGCCATTTTGTTCTATCGAAGCATCACACTAGGATCATAAGGTGTTGGCGAGGACTTGTAGTCGATATACCCAAAATGACTCAAGATCTTTTCCACATAGTGAGATTGAAGCAGGGTAATCCCACCATTGTCATCTCTTAGTAGCTTGATGTTCAAAATTACATCAGCTACTCCAAGATCCTTCATCTCAAAACAACGAGATAAGAAATCCGTGGTATTCTTAATCACATTCAGGTTGGTTCCAAAAATAAATATGTCATCAACGTACAAGCAAATAATGACTCCCTCGCCCCCACCATGGCGATAGTACACACACTTGTCAGCTTCGTTTACGACAAATCCTTCAACAGTCAAATTTCTTTCGAACTCCTCGTGCCACTGCGAGGAGCTTGCTTCAGACCATATAAAGACTTCAACAACTTGCAAACCTTTCCTTCTTGACTACTTACTACAAAACCATCTGGCTGCTCCATGTAAATTTTCTCGTCCGACTCTCCATTTAGGAAAGATGTCTTAACGTACACTTCATGAACAAGAAGACCATATGAGAGAGCCAATGATAGTAGTACTCATATGGTAGTTGAAAGGATAGAGATGGTAACCTAGAGGGCGTGATAGGTTCTACAAATTTTCTTTAATTTCATTTGCACTTTTAGGCTTTGCGGAATAGAAAGTGGGCGTAATGCAAACTAGGTGAGGCAACCTATATGATGATACAAGGTACTTCAAGGGCTATCACAAGAGTAAATAACACACATAAGAGATCAGTTACAAATAACCGAAGCACGCGGAGACGAAGATGTATTTCCGTGTTCCCTTCCTTGGGAGGAAGGCACGTCACGTTGGAGAGGTGTGGGATCCCACGGAGGATTTCCCAATTCCACAAAGGCTCACCTAAATTTGCTACATGTATGATGTATCTATCTTTTTTTGTGTTAGTATGATCAAATTGCTACAATGATTGAGTGCATATGCTACATAAAGATTTCTCCAATGTTACATACATGGTTTAGTAATGTTGGATGAGTTACGCAAAAATGATGGATGTATTGGTTTTTTAGACAATGCGACATAAATTTTCTATTTTGCTCAAAGCAAATGGGGATTTTTTACATACGACATTTTTTGCTACATGGGCATGCTCAAACTATTGCGAAAGTTTTTTGCTACACGTTGTAAGTTTTTACGATTTCTTGAAAAAAAGTTGCAAGAAGATGCCACATTTTTTAAATGCTACATACGCAGAGAAATTGTTACATTCGAAAATAAATTATACCATTTACAAAAAAATGTTACAACATAACCGGGTGTAGCTACATCTGACTTTTTGCCATATTTATTTTAAGCAACGTTTTTGCACCTATATGTCTCGCCCAGGTGCTCCCATTTAGCGCTTCATAGGCATGTGACCGACGCCCGCACGGACATCTTGATGGGCCGAGTAACAACAACGGACAACCACTCCATCGTCTTCTTCTCTGGCATCTTCTTCGTTCACACTATTCCAGTTCATCTCCTCCACCCCCGCCGTCAACGGTGGTCTAATCGCCCGCTCCCACAGCCCACGACCGGCGACACTCCCGCCCCTTCATGCTTGAACTACCGCCTCCGCCGGTCCTCCACCACCCCATGGCATCCCTTTGAACTCCCCTACTCTAACTCTAGCGAGTCCATGTACATCGACCCGAAACCCTAAGCCGTCGAGGACTCGCTGCACCCCCACCTCCCCAAAACCTAAGCCGTTGAGGAGGCGCTGTTTTTTTCTCTGCCTTTTCGGGTTTGGGTTTCTTTGATAGTTTTTTGTGTGATTTTCGGTTACTTTTTATTTATTTTTTTAAATTTAAAATTCATTCAAAATTTTAAAATGTTTAGATTTCAAAAAATCTTCAGGCCTAAAACATATTTAGATTTTAAAATTGTTCATGACAAATTGTTTTTTTAAAATTGATCTGGTTTCAAAGCAATTTAATTTTCCTATTTTTAAAACTTTTCAATTAAAATATAAGAAAGTAAAAAGTTCAAATTTATAATATCTTTTGATAAAAAATTAAAATTTTAAATTTTTTTGATTTTAAAATACACCATAAAGAAACAAAAAAAAAACGCTTAGGGTGCGGTGCGGGTTTCCGGTTGCACATGTCGGCATATAGAACCCCCCCCCCACCACCACCACCTCGCCGCGCGTCATGTCTTCTTCACCACCGTATGAAGGAGAAGTGGGCCGGCCAAGACACTTCAAGAAGAAGGATGCGGGTACGCGTCAAGGGGATATTGGACGCGTTGAGCGTCAAATAGGGTTTTCCTTTCGGCCCGGCAGCCCCCGTGCGAGCGCCGGAAGCCCGGATCAGGCTTTTATTTCTGTGCGAGACCAATTTGGCTAAAGCGGCGGTTCGAGCGCGACACACGAAAAGTTGCCAATACACCGAAGAGCGGAGGCGCTCCATCCATCCCCTCTCCTCGACTGCCATCGCCGCCTCCAGCCCCCCTCCCCTCCACTCTTGCGGTTTCTCGTCAGCCGCGCAGGGAGATCCAGGGAGATGTGGCGCAGGGGGAACAAGCGCTTCGGCGGCGGCGGCAGCGGGGGCGACCCGCCGGCCAAGCGCCAGGCGGCCGGGAAGGACGACGCCGACGACGGCGGCGTCGTCGTTGCGCAGGTGCTGGTTCCGTACTCCTGAACAACCTTCCGCTCCCTTAGTTCACCGCTACCCTCTCGAAAGGCAGATCCCTAAAACCCTAGCCCCCTGGATTTGCCATTCTTTACTTTTTCAGATTTCCAAGAACAAGAGGGTGTCTGTCAGGAGCTGGAGCGGCAAGGTCATGGTCGACGTCCGCGAGTTCTACGTCAAGGACGGCAAGGACCTCCCCGGCCGCAAAGGTATTGCGGTTACTCTTTCAACTTCAGTGTTAACTGTCAAATGGGTGTCTCGCAAAAAAAAAAAACTGTCAAATGGGCGTGTCAATCGGAGGGGACTGCATTTCCTTGCCATTGCTGGTTTTGCTGCCTGCCGCTCTTGCGGGCAGAAGGGCCCATGTACACAATTGTTGGTAGCATGTTGCCTTCGCACCTGCTTATTGTATCACCCTTCCATAATCCACGCGGATGTGAATCCGTGCACTGTCTAAATATCAGCAGATTGCATTTCTTTCGCTGTGCTGGCAGATACACATTTGTTAATCTTCAGAACTCTGATGATCTAGTATCCAAGTACATAATGCGAGCCAGTAATTTTTTTATTGTAAGTATTTGATAATGGCACTTTGTTAAGTAAGTGCTTTAGGAATTAGCCATTAGGAACTGCAAGTAATGAGAACTGTTTTATTTATCGATTCAATTGATCAGATAACCTCACTGAGAGGAGTTCAGCTTAGATACCACTTCGGCACCCACTAAAATTGTAATGAATTGTTGTGTATTCTCTCAGCATGTTCTATTGTAAGCGTGACGGGAAACATGGCATTTCTGAAAATTAATCTATCAATAATTATAGGTAGAGAACTTGTTGAAGGAGAATCTGCCCCCATTTAATCTGTATCTTACACTCGCTGTTGCTGTTGTGTGTTAATCCTTGAATATAAGTCATTATGCCTGTGCACTTCTTGGATCACTTGAAAATGAAATGTTGGTTAAATGATGAAGCAGAGGTTCCTACTTCCAGTCACAAATATCTCATAATCCTATTTCATAGATATGAATGAGTTATAATCTAGATTTAGATTTTGAGAGAGCATAATAAGCTTACGATTATGTATCTATGCCGATGCCTTTCATTTTTACACACAGAACACTGTTCCAAGTTCCAACTCTTATACTCATTCAGTATCATGCAGAATACCAATTGCCATATGTGGTACCATAAGTGTGTGGGTTTATTCTAACAGAATTTGGATATCCACATCTTGTTTTTTTTTCTCTGGCTCATGTACTATCTGCAATTTTTTCGCTTGAAAAGTAAGTACTGTCTGTAATAGTTGTCTAGATGATGGCATGACTACTTTGCTTATTATTATTCCATCTTCCTCTTTTCAGGTATATCACTTACCATGGATCAGGTTAGATACATTTCTCACTTTCTACATCTGCATGTATCCTTATGCCTAAAGCAAATTTATTTCTGTGAAAAGATAGATCATAATCTGTTTGATACCTGAATGCTGTACTTAGAATATCCACTAGCCCTTATGGAAGTTTCTTGGCAAAAGGTATCCTTTTTTTCAGCATGAAGATAAATCCTGAACACATAAGGAGATGGTGTTATCGGACGTGCAAGTTTATTGTCAAATACTCCTATGTTAAACCTGAATAATTTTAGTCTCAGTACTCATCTCTCATGAGATGTATCACAGGAGCATTATCAGAAATATCATAATTTGTTAAACTATATCATGCACATACCGTCAAGTTCCAACGTCCTACAACATTTGCCACATACTATCATGATTTAATTTGTTGTCTGCTATTTTATACTATGTTTGACTACTAGCAACCATTGTGATCTTTACTTGGGTATATGCAGCAGCAAGTCAATCATTTTCCTTCCAATAACAGCTCACTCGTTTCTTACATGTGCAGTGGAAAATACTGAGGGACAACATCAAAGCTATAGACGAGGCTATCAAGGAAAACACTTGATTAAAGAAGCAGTAGATGAGATATTGTTGGGCTGCTGAAGTATGGTAGTAGCTTGGGGCTGTCTTTAGTCACACCTTACCTGGAATGTTGCACTTTTGGTGGACTGTAATTACCGTTGTCGTGAAGGTAGCCTCATGGTAGATTGGTTAGTTACTGTGCCCTCAGTAATATTTAGTGAACTTATCGTGTCAATGTGGCATTGTACTTTGTTCTACTCCTACCTTAGAAAGTATGTTAAGCTCGTTTGTCACCCCTTACTTCATCTCCTTTGGCAGAAATGAAATGGAAGGACACTAATGGCCTCATCTCATTTGTTCAATTTGGAATTCCAAATTGAAATGTCATGTTTGGCTGCCACTTAGGATTTGTGAAACGAAATGATTTTCAGAAGAATGACAAGGTTAGGGACAGGACCTGACATAACAAACCTTACCCATTTGCTGGAATTCCTAGTTCCAGTTCCATGGCAGGCAAAAACGTTGGCTATAGTATATTGATTAAATTCCATGATTTTGGCATGCAATGTTTAGCGGCATTTACTTGACCGACATTCTCATTTTTAGCGAAATCTCATCATTTTGGTGCCGTAGTTCTTGGTGAAAAATTAAACCCCATAACGCAGTCAGGCGTGATTTGTGCTGACCCTGCTTCATCTAGTTGGAGCTGAAACTTTACCTCCCTGAATAAAGACCCAAGCGGACGCACGAGCAAAATGATCAGAGGAGATTGCTCTCTTCAAGCCAAGACAATCCGTGGAAAAAATTACCCCTCCCATTCTGAATTGTTATCCCAATTACCTTCTGGATCGCCATGCATTCTGCTTGCAATGCATCGTTCATGTATTGACAGCTACCAGGAACACAACATCTCCCTCAGAGTCGTGAGCGACACAGCCCCAGGTACCACTGCCCAAATCATTAGTATTTGAAAGGTTTAGCACCATTATCATCGTTTGGCGGTGGCTGCCATTTTGGAGCCGGTCGATCCGTCTGAAATGTTTTTGGATACAAAAAACCTTCCATTCAGCTAAATGGCCACATGTATTGCGCTGAAACTCTCCCACATTCTCTTTCCTTTCCTGATGGTTCGATTTTTTTTGAGGTAAAAATAATTATATTAGATTAGCAAGCCGCCTCATTAAAAACCTTCCAGTCCCTTTAGGTACTCTGGTAAGGAAAAGAGTGCGTAAGAAACTTGCCGCCTCACCGTCACAGGAGAATTGCATCATCCAGGAGGGGTTGGAGAAGGAAGCTAGGGGGTTCATCGATCCAATTACATCCATAATTTAAATTGTAACTATGCCTAGCAATATCATGAGCTACTCTATTCATCTCCCTCCTACAGTGACCAAACTCCACTACACCAATACTTCCCGCAACTAACATGATCTCTGCATAAATGGTTGTTGCCTCATTCCAAATTTCTTCCGCACCCGAACAATATTGAATAACCTCAAGGGAATCTGATTCTGCTTCAATCATCGAGAATCCCAAGTTTTTCGCCAGTTTGAGGCCATTGAGCATGGCCAGGGCCTCAGCCATAGCAGCCGATGGTACATGCGATAATAGATTACCCTCTGCTGCGATAAAGAAACCCTGTGCATTCCGAATAACCGCTCCAGTAGCCCCAGCCTGGTCATCAGGGAAGAATCCTGCATCAACATTGATCTTAATATAATTGTTTCTAGGTCTTACCCACTTCTTCTCTTCATTTATAATCTGATGCGACTTTTCCCTCGCAGCATTAGCAGTAATAGCCCGGATGGATGTAATACAATTCAGAACCGGAGGAATCTGTTCTCCATGTGATCAGCGTGTTCTCATCCACCATATATACCATGCTCCCACCGCAACTAATTCTCTATGCTTGATCGATTCAAATCCCACCACTTCACATTGGTTTGAGCTGAGTAGTGAACCCAAAACCTCAGACCCCGATCGTCCATGCACTATTGCTCCCTGCACCATGTCAAACAAACCCAGGCCCTTCCATATATTTTCAGCTTCCGGACATTTAAAGATCATATGGAGCACATCCTCATCCGAAACATTGCATACAGGGCATAATCCATTGTCACCAATATGCCGCCTGAACAAGATCGCCTTCAGTGGCAGAACACCATGCAAAATATGCCAGCAATAGATTTTAACTTTTGTCGAGACATCCGGTTTCCATAAAATTTTCCAAATAACGTTATTTAGAGGGGTTCCCGCTATGAGTGATCTGCACGTCACTCCATTGAACTCATGTCGCCACTCTGTATGATATGTCGAGCGAACAGAGAACCTTCCCGATCTGGTGCCATGCCATGCGAGAAAATCATCGAAACCATCAGTCATAAGGGGAATTTGAAGGATCCTATTTACATCAATTTGGTGAAAATTGTTATAAAGCAGATCTTGATCCCACTGTCCTATATAAGGGTCGATGAGCTCCGACACTCTTGTGTGGATACAGTTCCCCCTAGGAGAAATAATTCTTCTGTTTGGACTGGCCGGTATCCATGGGTCCCTCCAAATATGAATTGACTCACCTGATCCCACCCTCCACATACAACCTCTTTTGAAAGTCTGAATACCCGCCACAATACTCTGCCAGGTGAAAGATGAGCCTGCCTTAGGACCCGCTCTAAGAATATCCCCATCCGGGAAGTATTTGGCTCGCAACACTTTAGCACAAAGAGAGTCGGGATCATCAATAATTCTCGAAACCTGTTTCGCAAGCATAGCGAGATTAAAAGAATGGAAATCCCTAAACCCCATACCTCCCTCCTTTTTTGGGAAACACATTTTCCACCATGCATACCAATGCATCTTTTTCCCCTTACCATCATCTCCCCACCAAAATTGGGCGATGATATTAGAGATTTTTTTGCATATATTCTTGGGTAGAAGAAAAAATGATATGGCATAAACCGGGATAGCCTTAATAAGGATTTCCTTGCCTCCAATAGATAGCATCTTCTCCTTCCACCCCTTAATTCTTTGAAGAACTCTTTCCACAAGATGCAAAAAAATCTCTCCTATCCACACCAACAATAGCTGGTAGACCCAAATATTTATCCGATATCGCCTCCGTATTAATATTCAGAGCAGTACATATATCAACTCTCACATCAACATCTGTATTAGGGCTAAAGAAAATACTAGATTTAGCCACACTCACTGATTGTCCCGAGTTTGCACAATAGGACTCCAACTCTTGTTGCAACGAGATTGCATTATTCAAAGGGAAATGCTTATGATCCCCCGGGGGATCAAACGTTCTATCCTCCGCCTCCTGCCACGCATGCAATGCATTGTGAGTTCTCTCCGCGGAGGCACATGGGTGGGCCCCATTAAATTGAGCGGTAGAAAATTCCCTACCTTATCTGGTTATCTTCTAGCTCTGTCCGTCGCTCTCCCTCCCTGGCTGCTCTAGTGCCGCGCGCGGCCGCCACGCCATCGCCCGCCTCACCTGCGCGGGGCCGCCGCCTCCTCTGACTTCCTCCCCCTCGCAGCCGCCGCACCCACACCGAGCTCTGGTTCAACTGCGCATGACCGCCTTGCTCCCCCGAGCTCCTCCCCTTCAGCCTCTGTGCCTTCGTCGGCCCCCAGGCCGAGCTCTGCTGGTCGATCTTCTAGCCCTCTGACAGGCGGCGGCGTCGGCCCCCATCGACCGTGCGGACCCCGTGTCCCTCCGTCGAGGGCACAGGGGACTGCTATCGGGGCGCGGTGGGTAGCATAGGCGACGCCCAGTAGTAGCAGCGGCAGCCGCCGTTCGTAGCAAGCGCGAAGACCTTGGGTAGCAGCGGCGGCGACCGGTAGCAGCAGCGGTGCCGGCCGTTCGCAGCAGCGGCGGCGGACGATAGTAGCATCCGCGGAGACCGTGGGTAGCAGCGGTGCCGGCCGTTCGCAGCAGCGGCGGCTCCCGATAGTAGCAGCCGCGAAGACCTTGGGTAGCAGCGGCGGCGCCCGATAGTAGCAGCCGCGAAGACCTTGAGTAGCAGCGGCGGTGCCCGATAGTAGCGGCGATGGCTGTCGTTTGCAGCAGCGGCGGCGGCTGGTAGCAGCAGCCACGGCGGCTGTTCGCAGAAGCCGAGGCCGTGGGTAGCAGCGACGCCGACCGTTCGCGGTAGCGGGTTCTCCGTCGACGGTTTGGCCAAGGGAGGAACGCCGCCGGCGTGCACATATGGGGTAGGAAGAGCGGTGGAGAAGGGATGCTCAACACGAAGAGGGATCCTGCATCGGCGACGACACGTGCGGAGTTCTCCGGCGACTCAACGTTGGGCTTCACCAGGCTCCAGCGAGTGCGAGGACGCCACCAGACCAGGCACGGGTAGCAGGAGTCACAGGAAGAAGACGATGGGCTATTTTTCTTTAATTTTTCTCGGTGGGAGCGTGATGCGCGTAGATGTACACGTCCGTTGGGAACCCCAAGAGGAAGGTATGATGCGCACAGTGGCAAGTTTTCCCTCAGTATGAAACCAAGGTTTAATCGAACCAGGAGCCAAGAAGCACGTTGAAGGTTGATGGTCGCGAAATGTGATGCGGCGCAACACCAGGGATTCCGGCGCCAACTAGAACCTGCACAACACAACCAAAGTACTTTGCCCCAACGAAATTGAGGTTGTCAATCTCACCGGCTTGCTGTAACAAAGGATTAAACGTATCGAGTGGAAGATGTTTGCAAAGAAAACAGAAACAAGTAGAATGTATGCTATGGAAAGAATAGGACCGGGGTCCACAGTTCACTAGAGGTGTCTCTCCCATAAGATAAAGCATGTTGGGTGAACAAATTACAGTCGGGCAATTGACAAATAGAGAAAGGCATAATAATGCATATACATGACATGGTAAATATAGTGAGATTTAATTGGGCATTACGACAAAGTACATAGACCGCCATCCAACCGCATCTATGCCTAAAAAGTCCACCTTCAGGTTATCGTCCGAACCCCCTCCAGTATTAAGTTGCAAAGCAACAGACAATTGCATTAAGTATTGTGCGTAATGTAATCAATAACTACATCCTTAGACATAGCATCAATGTTTTATCCCTAGTGGCAACAGCACATCACAACCTTAGAACTTTCTGTCACTGTCCCAGATTCAATGGAGGCATGAACCCACTATCGAGCATAAATACTCCCTCTTGGAGTTAAGAGTAAAAACTTGGCCAGAGCCTCTACTAATAACGGAGAGCATGCAAGATCATAAACAACACATGAACAATAGATTGATAATCACCATAATCATAGTACTCTCTATCCATCGGATCCCGACAAACACAACATATAGAATTACATATAGATGATCTTGATCATGTTAGGCAGCTCACAAGATCTAACAATGAAGCACAACAAGGAGAAGACGACCATCTAGCTACGCTATGGACCCATGGTCCAGGGGTGAACTACTCACTCATCACTCCGGAGGCGACCATGGCGGTGTAGAGTCCTCCGGAGATGAATCCCCTCTCCGCGGGTGCCGGAGGCGATCTCCGAATCCCCGAGATGGGATTCGCGGCGGCGGCGTCTCGTAAGGTTTTCCGTATCGTGGCTCTCGGTACTGGGGTTTCGCGACGGGAGCTTTAAGTAGGCGGAAGGTCAACGCGGGGGCCACACGAGGGCCAGGGGCAGGGCCGCGCGGCCAAGGGCTGGGCCGCGCCGCCACCCCCTGCCTCGTGGCCCCACTTCGTTAGGTCTTCGGTCTTCGGAAGCTTCGTGCAAAATAGGACCCTGGGCGAAAGTTTCGTCCAATTCCGAGAATATTTCTTTACTAGGATTTCAAACCAAAAACAGAAAACAAAGGCTCTTCGGCATCTTGTTAATAGGTTAGTTCCAAAATGCATAAATATGACATATAATGTGCATAAAACATGTAGGTATCATCAATAAAGTAGCATGGAACATAAGAAATTATCGATACGTTGGAGACGTATCAGCATCCCTTTAGTTCTGCTCCGCAGGTAAAACGATAACAAAGATAATTTCAAGTGACATGCCATCATAATCTTGATCATACTATTTGTAAACATATGTAATGAATGCAGCGATCAAAGCAAAGGTAATGACATGAGTAAACAACTGAATCATATAGCAAAGACTTTTCATGAATAGTACTTCAAGACAAGCATCAATAAGTCTTGCATAAGAGTTAACTCATAAAGCAATAAATCAAAGTAAAGGTGTTGAAGCAACACATAGGAAGATTAAGTTTCAGCGGTTGCTTTCAACTTGTAACATGTATATCTCATGGATATTGTCAACATAAAGTAATATAACAAGTGCAATATGCAAGTATGTAGGAATCAATGCACTTCACACAAGTGTTTGCTTCTTAAGGTGGAAGGAGATAGGTAAACTGACTCAACAATAAAAGTAAAAGAATGGTCCTTCGCAGAGGAAAGCATCGATTGCTGTATTTGTGCTAGAGCTTTTATTTTGAAAACATGAAACAATTTTGTCAACGGTAGTAATAAAGCATATGAGTTATGAAAATTATATCTTACAAGTTGCAAGCCTCACGCATAGTATACTAATAGTGCCCGCACCTCGTCCTACTTAACTTGGACTACCGGATCTTTGCATGCCATGTTTCAACCAAGTGTCACAAAGGGGTACCTCCATGCCGCCTGTACAAAGGTCCAAGGAGAATGCTCGCATTTCGGATTTCTCGCTTTTGATTATTCTCAACTTAGACATCCATACCGGGACAACATGGACAACAGATAATGGACTCCTCTTAAATGCATAAGCATGTAGCAAAGTTATTATTCTCATATGAGATTGAGGATATATGTCCAAAACGAAACTTCCACCATGATTCATGGCTTTAGTTAGCGGCCCAATGTTCTTCTCTAACAATTTTGCATGCTCCAACCACTAAAATGATAGACCTTCAGACAAGACGGACATGCATAGCAACTCACATGATATTCAACAATAGTTGATGGCGTTCCCCAAACATGGTTATCGCACAACAAGCAACTTAATAAAATATAAAGTGCATAAGTACATATTCAATACTACGATAGTTTTTAAGGCTATTTTGTCCCATGAGCTATATATTGCAAAGGTGAATGATGGAATTTTAAAGGTAGCACTCAAGCAATTTACTTTGGAATGGCGGGTAAATACCATGTAGTAGGTAGGTATGGTGGACACAAATGGCATAGTAGTTGGCTCAAGGATTTTGGATGCATGAGAAGTATTCCCTCTCGATACAAGGTTTAGGCTAGCAAGGTTATTTGAAGCAAACTCAAGGATGAACAAGTGCAGCAAGACTCACATAAAAGACATATTGTAAACATTATAAGACTCTACACTGCCTTCCTTGTTGTTCAAAACTCAATACTAGATATTATCTAGACCTTAGAGAAACCAAATATGCAAATCAAATTTTAGCAAGCTCTATGTATTTCTTCATTAATGGGTGCAAAGCATATGATGCAAGAGCTTAAACATGAGCACAACAATTGCCAAGTATCACATTATCCAAGACATTTTTAGAATTACTACATGTAGCATTTTCCAATTCCAACCATATAACAAATTAACGAAGAAGAAACTTCGCCTTGAACATTATGAGTAAAGCCTAAGGACACATGTGTCCATATGCAACAGCGGAACGTGTCTCTCTCCCACAAAGTGAATGCTAGGATCCATCTTATTCAAACAAAAACAAAACGAAAACAAACCGACGCTCCAAGTAAAGAACACCAGATGTGACTGAATAAAAATATAGTTTCAGGGGAGGAACCTGATGATGTTGTCGATGAAGAAGGGGATGCCTTGGGCATCCCCAAGCTTAGACGCTTGAGTCTTCTTAAAATATGCAGGGATGAACCACGGGGCGTCCCCAAGCTTAGAGCTTTCACTCCTCTTGATCTTAGTATATCATTCTCCTCTCTTGACCCTTGAAAACTTCCTTCACACCAAACTTCAAGCAAACTCATTAGAGGGTTAGTGCATCATTAATAATTCACACATTCAGAGGTGACACAATCATTATTTTCACTTCTGGACATTGCATAATGCTACTGGACATTAATGGATCAAAGAAATAAATCCAACATAGCAAAAGAGGCAATGCGAAATAAAAGGCAGAATCTGTCAAAAACAGAACAGTCCGTAAAGACGAATTTATAAATGGCACCAGACTTGCTCAAATGGAAAAACTCAAAACTAATGAAAGTTGCGTACATATCTGAGGATCACGCTCGTAAATTGGCAGATTTTTTCGAATTTTCTACAGGGAATTATGCCCAGATTCGTGACAGACAGCAATGCTGTTTCTGCGCAGCGATCCCAAATATAACATCAACTTTGACATAGAAACTTTACTTGGCACAAAAACATGATAAGGAGAGGTTGCTACAGTAGTAAACAACTTCCAAGACTCAATAAAACAAAAAATTGCTGTAGGTAAAAACATGGGTTGTCTCCCATAAGCGCTTTTCTTTAACGCCTTTCAGCTAGGCGCAGAAAGTGCAAATCAAGTAACATCGAGAGTAGAAGCATCAATATCATAGCTTGTTCTAATAATAGAATCAAAAGGCAACTTCATTCTCTTTCTAGGGAAGTGTTCCATACCTTTCTTGAGAGGAAATTGATATTTAATATTACCTTCCCTCATATCAATAACAGCACCAACAGTTCAAGAAAAGGTCTTCCCAACACAATTGGACAAGATGCATTGCATTCGATATCCAAGACAACAAAATCAACGGGACAAGGTTATTGTTAACCGTAATATGCACATTATCAATCCTCCCCAAAGGTTTCTTTTTAACATTATCGGCGAGATTAACATCCAAATAACAATTCTTTAATGGTGGCAAGTCAAGCATATCATAAATCTTTTTAGGCATAACAGAAATACTTGCACCAAGATCACATAAGGCATTACATTCAAAGTCATTGAATTTCATTTTAATGATGGGCTCCCAACCATCTTCTAACTTTCTAGGAATAGAAGTTTCAAGTTTTAGTTTCTCTTCTCTAGCTTTTATGAGAGCATTTGTAATATGTTTTGTAAAGGCTAAATTTATAGCACTAGCATTAGGACTTTTAGCAAGTTTTTGCAAGAACTTTATAACTTCAGAGATATGGCAATCATCAAAATCTAAATCATTATGAGCTATAGCAATGGGATCATTGTTCCCAAGGTTGGAAAAAATTTCAGCAGTTTTATCACAAGCAGTTTTAGTTTTAGTTTCAGGCAGTTTTGTACGCTTTGCACTAGGAGTAGAAACATTGCCAACACCAATTATATTACCATTGATAGTAGGAGGTGCAGCAACATGTGAAGAATTAGCATTACTAGTGGTGGTAATAGTCCAAACTTTAGCTACATTATTCTCTTTAGCTAGTTTTTCATTTTCTTCTCTATCCCACCTAGCACGCAGTTCAGCCATTAATCTTATATTCTCATTAATTCTAACTTGGATGGCATTTGCTGTAGTAGTAATCTTATTATCAAGATCATTATTAGGCATAACTTTCAACTTTAAAAGATTAACATCAGAGGCAAGCCTATCAACTCTAGAAGCGATAGTATCAATTTTATCAAGCTTTTCCTCAACAGATTTGTTAAAAGCAGTTTGTGTACTAATAAATTCTTTAAGCATGGCTTCAAGACCAGAGGGTACACTTCTATTATTGTTGTAAGAATTCCCATAAGAATTACCATAACCATTACCATTAGTAGAAGGATATGGCCTATAGTTATTACCAGAGTTGTTCCTATAAGCATTGTTGTTGAAATTATTATTTTTAATGAAATTCACATCAACATTTTCTTCTTGAGCAACCAATGAAGCTAAAGGAACATTATTTGGATCAACATTAGATCTACCATTCACAAGCATAGACATAATCACATCAATCTTATCACTCAAGGAAGAGGTTTCTTCAACAGAATTTACCTTCTTACCTTGTGGAGCTCTTTCCGTGTGCCATTCAGAGTAATTTATCATCATATCATCAAGAAGTTTTGTAGCCGCCCCCAATGTGATGGACATAAAGGTACCTCCAGCAGCTGAATCCAATAAATTCGCGAAGAAAAATTTAGTCCTGCATAGAAGGTTTGGATGATCATCCAAGTAGTCAGTCCATGGGTTGGGCAATTCTTTACCAAAGTTTTCATTCTCTCCCAAGCTTGAGCAACATGTTCAGTATCTAATTGTTTAAAATTCATTATGCTACTTCTCAAAGAAATAATTTTAGCGGGAGGATAATATCTACCAATAAAAGCATCCTTGCATTTAGTCCATGAATCAATACTATTCTTAGGCAAAGATAGCAACCAATCTTTAGCTCTTCCTCTTAATGAGAAAGGAAACACTTTCAATTTAATAATATCACCATCTACATCTTTATACTTTTGCATTTCACAAAGTTCAACAAAATTATTGAGATGGGCAGCAGCATCATCAGAACTAGCACCAGAAAATTGTTCTCTCATGACCAGATTTAGTAAAGCAGGTTTAATTTCAAAGAATTCTGCTGTAGTAGCAGGTGGAGCAATAGGTGTGCATAGGAAATCATTATTATTTGCATTTGTGAAGTCACACAACTTAGTATTTTCAGGGTTGGCCATTTTAGCAACAGTAAATAAAGCAAACTAGATAAAGTAAATGCGAGTAACTAATTTTTTTGTGTTTTTGATATAGAGAGCAAGACAATAAATAAAGTAAAACTAGCAACTAATTTTTTTTTTGTGTTTTGATTTAGTGCAGCAAACAAAGTAGTAAATAAAATAAAGCAAGACAAAAACAAAGTAAAGAGATTGAGAAGTGGAGACTCCCCTTGCAGCGTGTCTTGATCTCCCCGCAACGGCGCAAAAAGTGCTTGATGCGCGTAGATGTACACGTCCGTTGGGAACCCCAAGAGGAAGGTATGATGCGCACAGTGGCAGTTTTCCCTCAGTATGAAACCAAGGTTTAATCGAACCAGTAGGAGCCAAGAAGCACGTTGAAGGTTGATGGTCGCGAAATGTGATGCGGCGCAACACCAGGGATTCCGGCGCCAACTAGGAACCTGCACAACACAACCAAAGTACTTTGCCCCAACGAAACAGTGAGGTTGTCAATCTCACCGGCTTGCTGTAACAAAGGATTAAACGTATCGAGTGGAAGATGTTTGCAAAGAAAACAGGAAAACAAGTAGAATGTATGCTATGGAAAGAATAGGACCGGGGTCCACAGTTCACTAGAGGTGTCTCTCCCATAAGATAAAGCATGTTGGGTGAACAAATTACGGCCAATTGACAAATAGAGAAAGGCATAATAATGCATATACATGACATGGTAAATATAGTGAGATTTAATTGGGCATTACGACAAAGTACATAGACCGCCATCCAACGCATCTATGCCTAAAAAGTCCACCTTATCGTCCGAACCCCTCCAGTATTAAGTTGCAAAGCAACAGACAATTGCATTAAGTATTGTGCGTAATGTAATCAATAACTACATCCTTAGACATAGCATCAATGTTTTATCCCTAGTGGCAACAGCACATCACAACCTTAGAACTTTCTGTCACTGTCCCAGATTCAATGGAGGCATGAACCCACTATCGAGCATAAATACTCCCTCTTGGAGTTAAGAGTAAAAACTTGGCCGAGCCTCTACTAATAACGGAGAGCATGCAAGATCATAAACAACACATGAACAATAGATTGATAATCACCATAATCATAGTACTCTCTATCCATCGGATCCCGACAAACACAACATATAGAATTACATATAGATGATCTTGATCATGTTAGGCAGCTCACAAGATCTAACAATGAAGCACAACAAGGAGAAGACGACCATCTAGCTACTGCTATGGACCCATGGTCCAGGGGTGAACTACTCACTCATCACTCCGGAGGCGACCATGGCGGTGTAGAGTCCTCCGGGAGATGAATCCCCTCTCCGGCAGGGTGCCGGAGGCGATCTCCGAATCCCCCGAGATGGGATTCCGCGGCGGCGTCTCGTAAGGTTTTCCGTATCGTGGCTCTCGTGGGGGTTTCGCGACGGGAGCTTTAAGTAGGCGGGGGGGCCACACGAGGGGCCAGGGGGCAGGGCCGCGGCCAGGGCTGGGCCGCGCCGGCCACCCCCGGCTGCCTCGTGGCCCCACTTCGTTAGGTCTTCGGTCTTCGGAAGCTTCGTGCAAAAATAGGACCCAGGGCGAAAGTTTCGTCCAATTCCGAGAATATTTCTTTACTAGGATTTCTGAAACCAAAACAGCAGAAAACAAGAATCGGCTCTTCGGCATCTTGTTAATAGGTTAGTTCCGTAAAATGCATAAATATGACATATAATGTGCATAAAACATGTAGGTATCATCAATAAAGTAGCATGGAACATAAGAAATTATCGATACGTTGGAGACGTATCAGAGCGTTGCCCACGTTTGTACGGTCTTGATTGCGTGTATCCTACGGCTGGCGACCCGGGGGATCGGATGATTTGATCCCCCGGGGGACGCTCAGCACTTTCCTTATTCAAATCTGCCTTCAAGAGAATCAAAGAATTATCAGCAAATAATAAGTGTGAAACTGATGGTGCATTCCTGCACACCTTGATCCCTTCTATGTCACCAACCTCCTCTTCATGCAACAAACAACTAGATAAACCCTCCGCACATAACATGAATAAATAGGGGGATAAGGTGTCCCCTTGTCGAATACCTCCTGATGGTTCGATTTATTTTCCCCAAGACCACTAACTCCACAACAGACGGAGAACGCCAGTTTTCTGTCCCTCTTTTGCATTAACCACTAGTTGGGCATTTTCTTACACATTCACCGGTTTACCATCCCTCTTTTGCATTAACCACTAGTTGTACATTTTCTTGCATATTTCACCCGTTGTTGATCTAATCTGTTGCTACTTCCACCAGTTGATCATTTAATCACCAGTTGTTGGTCTAATCAGTTGCAACTTCCACCAGTTGGTCATTGCATCCTAGAGAACATCCACATAAAAATTCAGATTTTTGGATGACTAATTGTTTATTTATGATTTTTTACAATCTTTGAGCATAAATTAGAGCGGTGGTGGATGCAAGTGTATGCATGGGGTAGCACATGACACCCGGTAAAAAATAACTTCTTTGTGAAATAGCAAATTTCACCATGTATGCTACCCCAAAAACAACTCTTTAGGTACCCGAGGCACCACCGTGCACCCCGATCAACATGTCGCTAGCTCCGCCACTGAATTAGAGCATCGACATTCATAGCCCACCTATCGGTTCTGCAGTCAACAAGACTAAATCCTTAATGACAAACCAGTGAAAGCTGTGACAAATTAGTCCAATAAACGACAATATGTGCAAAATTGACATACAACTGGCGGTTTGTGGAAAACATAGAAAACTAAAAGAAGGGGCGTTTGGATGAAACACATGAAAAATCAGGAGAAGTGCATTGATTCTATGCACGTGAGTCTAAAAATAAGTTGGAGCGGATGTTCAAAATTTAGGCATAAAAAATCCAGTCCCCAGTAATTTAGGTAGCACCATTCTTTTGATCCAAAGGCAACCTAAAGGAGGGGGGGGGGGGGATCCTAAATGCCTCTTTGATTTAAAGTATTCTCATAAGAATTTAGTAGGATTTAAATCTTTAGAATTTTTTTATTTCGATTGTTGTTTTATTTGACGGATTTAACCTCGTAGTAATTTTTCCAATAAATTCTTTGCACTACAATTTATAGAAGATCTAGCATCCACTTAAACCTCATCGTTGGAGTCCTCTCTTTCTCTTGTGATCAAATCAACTAAATTTTGATTATCTCACAGAAATAGAAAATGGACATGTCATTGCTATTCCGCATTTTCCCTTTCCCTATGTACAAATCAAAGAGGCCTTAAGGGTGATTAGAATCCTGTAAAAATCTTACTAACTGTAGGAACCGGTTCAATTTGAGTTGCCAGGAGTGTGGCGAGCTCGTTTCCTCCCTTCCCTGCTCTCCTCGCACTACAGTAGACTTGGGCTTCTTCTTCCTTTGACCGGGCCTCCGACGGCCGCTCCGATGGAATAGCCGGCCGGAGTTGGTCTGGTTTTGGCGCCGGTGTAGTTAATTTAGGAGTAAATCTGTACGGTTTTCTTCTTCGGTTTGGCCTTATGTCGTTGTTTGGGTGTTTGCCCCGTAGTGGAGTCCTTAGATCTTCGTCGCCGGATCCAGATGGATTTAGGGTTGTGGCTCGCCCTGCTTCTGCTCCTGTGGTTGGAGCAAGGTCTGGGTGAGGGCGACGCCGTCCTCTTCAATAAAATGGTGGCTCCAGGCTTCGCCTATCCGAGATATTGCTACGGCGACGAAGCCCTCCTGTCCGGCCATGGTGGCGAGGGGGGGGGGGTGCAAAATCAGCGCGGCGAGGTTACCTGTTGCTTCTCTCCTGGCCGGCCATGGTGGAGAAGAGGAGTTGGGGCGCGGAGGACCATGTTTGGATCTGGGAGGTGGATCCTGCCCTCTTCGCAGACGCTGTTCGAGGTGGAGGAGCGCTTGGCTGCAATTTCCCCAGGCATGTCGTGGTGGCGAGGAGGGAAGCGGCAGGGGAGCGGCTACTCCCCAAGCTCTGCATTGACGACTGCCTTGAAGGTGCTATGGAGCTGCTCTTCTAGGGCTCCTTCATGCGGAACACACATCGTCTGCTATCGACGCCGCGATCCTTGGCCGACAGGGCGGCCCCTACTCTACCTCCAGGATGGAGGCCCTTCTTCGCATCCTTCGTCGGAGCTCGACGCTTCTCAACCGCCAAGTGGTTTGTCCCCGGAGGAGGATGAGTGGCCGGCGTCTGCGATGCATCGCCGGAAGCATGGTGTTGAGCGCTTTGGCATCGGATCTCGGCAATCACGTCTTGAGATCACCGTCGAGAGGTGGGGGCGGCACCCAAGGACCTGACCGCATTTCATCTTTTAATTCTAGGGTATTTTGCATTTCTTGAGGTCCTTTTTTTCAAATTTTAGGTTTCTCTATACCAGAGAAGTAAAAGGATCTCTTTGTAATATATACCTGCTGGAATTTGTGGGCATTTGGCCTTTGGCCCATGGCCCATTATCAAATTCTGAAACTCACATGGCCCATATCATAAATCAGTGGCAGCACTAGTGGGGGCTAAAGTTTAGTCCCACATTGCTAGTTGGGAGAGAGTTAGAGTGGTATATAAGGTGGGCTGTTCTAGTCCTAGTAAGTGAGTGAGAAGAGAGAGAGCCTCGCGCTCCTCCTCCGCCGCCCGCCTCGCCGCCACGCCTCGCCTCGCCTCGTCACGACGCGGGTTGCGAATCTCGCCGAGCCGAGCTTATCTTTTTGCTGTTCGGGAAATTAATTGTGTAATCAATCACAATTATGAGCTATTAACGGACGCGTTAACTCAGCCGTTTTCGTTCCGGTTTTCTGGATCGTGAACTCGTACGTGGGCTGCGTCCCACAACCTTCCCGAGCTGCACTATATAAGCGCGGACGAGAACCCTAGCCTGGCCTGCACGTGCCACATATGCGACTACCTGTTTCCAGTTCATTGCGCCGCCGCCTTCGTCTTCCTCATCCCGTCCGTCGGCGTGCACCGACGCCGGGACAGTAGGCCTCCGGAACCCTGCCTCTCGTGAACCCGTACGGGTGAGGGGCAATCAGGTTTTGGGGAGCGCTCCGCGACCATCGGCAGCACGACGTCGTCTTCGGACGACGAGTTTCTCCACACCGACAACTTCTTCCCGGACCTCGGTGACTTCTTCGACAACCTCAACATGGGCGACAACGACGCTGCTGTGAAGTATGTGATCTTGTCGTTTCTCTTTCAGTTTCTGTTAGAGCTTCTTGTTCTAGTTTCTGTGGTAGATGCGATCGGTTTGTCTTGTTTAGATGTGATCTGTTCATCTACCTTACTAGTCTGCACGATTAGTTTACCTATTATTTTCATAGTCATGATTTATCAATTACTCGTACGGATTATTTCATATGGATATTTGCTTATATATTCAACAATCCAAAAACCTGATTATAGGCAAATCAATTCAAGCAGCATTGCTGCCGCTAGTCGACCTCCCTCCTTTGATGGTATGCATTACAAGAGGTGGCGCACAAAGGCAGTTCTATGGTTTACAAACCTATGCTGTTTTAGCGCCACAGATGCTAGACCTGAGGGGCCTCTCTCTGCAGAGGAGCAGGAAAAGTTTGCGAAGGTCGACGCCATGTTTAAGGCGGCCTTGTTCAGCATTCTTGGGGACAACATTGTTGAACCGTACATGGCTTTCGACCATGGTAAACATGTGTGGGATGCGCTCGAGGCCAAGTTTGGGGTCTCGGACGCTGGCACTGAACTGTATGTCATGGAGAATTACTATGACTACAGGATGACTGATGAGCGCTCCGTGGTTGAGCAGGCTCATGAGATTCAGTCACTTGCCAAGGAACTCGAGCAGTTTAAGTGTACCTTACCGGACAAATTTGTGGCCGGTGACATTATTGCCAAGCTTCCTCCTTCGTGGAGGAACTTTGCTACTTCTCTGAAACATAAGAGACAAGAGTTTTCCGTTTCGGATCTCATTGGCTCGCTTCATGTGGAAGAGAAGGCGAGAGCAAAGGACACACGCGCCCGTAGTTTTGAGGGAGGTTCCAGTGCCAATGTGGTACAGAAGAAGAACTTCCAATCTCACAAGTCTAAGAATAAGAACAATGGAAAAGGCAAGTTTGACGAGAAGAACAAAGCCTCCAACTCAACCAACTTCAAAAGGAAGACTCCTTATAAGAAGAAAGGGAACTGCCATGTTTGTGGCGCTCCTGGACATTGGGCTCCTGATTGCCCAACGCCATGATCGGCGTGGGAACAGCGGCAAGTCCGCAAATATTGTTATTGGCGTTGATACTGAGATGAAGGACGTTGGGTACGGTATTTCCCTACTGTCCTTTCAGTATGTAATTATCCCGATTGGTGGATAGACACCGGAGCCAATACACATGTATGTTCGATGTCTCTATGTTTTCTTCTTATCGATCGCAAGGACTTCCTCCATGCTGATGGGAAACGGCTCACGTGCTTCTGTTCGTGGTGTTGGTACTGGATCTGAAGTTTACTTCGGGAAAGACCATCCAGCTGAAGAATGTGCAGCACGTTCCCTCCATTAATAAGAATCTCGTTAGCGGATCACTTTTATGTCGAGATGGCTTTAAGTTGGTTTTTGAGTCCAATAAAGTTGTAATTTCCAAGTGTGGACAATTTGTTGGAAAGGGTTATGTATGCGGAGGCTTGTTCCGCTTATCTTTGTCAGACTTATGTACTCAAATTATTAATCATGTTTGCAATGATAGTGAGTCCGATATTTGGCATTCACGACTTTGTCATATTAATTTTGGGTGCATGACGCGGCTAGCGAATATGAATATAATTCCGAAATTAGCTATTGTCAAGAAATCCAAGTGTCAAGTATGTGTGCAAGCTAAGCAACCACGTAAGTCTCACAAGACTACGGAGGCAAGAGACTTGGCACCGTTGGAGCTTATACATTCGGATCTTTGTGAAATGAATGGTGAATTGACAAAAGGAGGGAAAAGATACTTCATGACTTTAATCGATGACTCTACTCGATATTGTTATGTGTACCTCCTGAAATCTAAAGATGAAGCTCTTAATTATTTCAAAATCTTTAAAGCTGAAGCAGAAAACCAACTTGATCGAAAGATCAAGCGGCTAAGGTCTGATCGTGGTGGAGAGTATTTTTCCAACGAGTTTGATTCTTTTTGTGCGAACATGGTATTATCCATGAGAGGACGCCTCCCTACACCTCAGTCAAATGGGGTGGCCGAAAGAAAGAACCGTACTCTAACGATTTGGTTAACGCCATGTTAGATACATCGGGTCTATCCAAGGCATGGTGGGGGAGGCGATATTGACTGCATGTCATGTCCTAAACCGTGTCCCCACAAAGAACAAAACCATTACCCCGTTTGAGGAATGGGAAAGGAAAATGTTGAAACTCTCTTACCTACGAACTTGGGGCTGTATGGCAAAAGTAAATGTGCCTATACCCAAGAAGCGCAAGCTTGGACCAAAAACCGTGGACTGTGTTCTGCTGGGATATGCATTTCATAGCATTGGCTACAGATTTTTGATAGTAAAATCTGAGGTATTCGACATGCATGTTGGTACAATTATGGAGTCGAATGATGCGACTAATTTCTTTGAGGATATCTTTCCTATGAAAGAAACGTCTAGCTCATCAATTCAGGAGATGCCCAGTTCATCTACTCAGGAATTATTTCCTGAACCTACCATGGCTATAGAACACTTTGAAAATCCCGTGGAGGATGACAATGAAGCTCCCAAAAGGAGCAAGAGACAGAGGACTGCAAAGTCCTTTGGATATGATTTCATTGTGTACCTCGTGGACGACACTCCCACTTCCATTTCGGAAGCCTATGCATCTCGGGATGCGACTACTAGAAGGAAGCTGTCCGTAGCGAGATGGATTCCATCTTAGCTAATGGAACTTGGGAGGTGACTGATCGTCCTTATGGGTGCAAACCTGTAGGATGCAAGTGGGTGTTCAAGAAAAAGCTTAGGCTGATGGTACTATTGAAAAGTACAAGGCACGTCTTGTGGCCAAGGGTTATACCCAGAAGAAGGTGAAGATTTCTTTGATACATACTCACCTGTTGCCAGATTGACCACCATTCGAGTGCTACTATCTTTGGCTACCTCACATGGTCTTCTCGTTCATCAAATGGATGTTAAGACTGCTTTCCTAAATGGAGAGGTTGAAGAGGAAATTTATATGGAGCAGCCTGATGGATTTGTAGTAGATGGTCAAGAAGGAAAGGTGTGTAAACTACTGAAGTCTTTGTATGGGCTTAAGCAAGCGCCTAGCGTGGCATGAGAAGTTTGAAAGAACTTCAACCGCTGAAGGCTTTGTTGTAAACGAAGCTGACAAATGTGTATACTATCGCCATGGTGGGGGCGAGGGAGTTATTCTTTGTCTCTATGTCGATGACATATTGATATTTGGGACCAGCCTTAATGTGATTAAGGAGGTCAAGAGTTCCTATCTCGTTGTTTTGAGATGAAGGACTTGGGAGTAGCTGATGTGATCTTAAACATCAAGTTGCTTAGGATGACGATGGTGGGATTACATTGCTTCTCCCACTATGTGGAAAAGATCCTGAGTCGCTTCGTATAGCGACTGTAAATCTTCTCCAACGCCTTATGATCCTAGTGTGATTATTCGTAAGAATAAAAGAATTGCTAGAGATCAATTGCGATATTCGCAGATTATTGGCTCGCTTATGTATTTAGCCACGCCACAAGGCCTGACATCTCCTTTTTAAGTAAACTCAGCCGTTTTGTGTCTAGACCTGGAGATGTTCATTGGCATGCTCTTGAGAGAGTTTTGCGCTATCTAAAAGGCACTGCGAGCTATGGCATTCACTATACTGGGTATCCAAGGGTACTTGAGGGTTATAGTGATGCAAATTGGATATGATGCTGATGAGACTAAGGCTACAAGTGGTTATTTGTTTACACTTGGAGGTGCCGCTGTTTCCTGGAAGTCTTGCAAGCAGACCATCATTACGAGGTCAACTATGGAAGCAGAACTCACAGCATTAGACACAGCCACTGTTGAAGCAGAGTGGCTTCGTGAGCTATTGATGGACTTACCCGTGGTTGAAAACCAATACCCGCTATTCCTATGAACTGTGATAATCAAACTGTGATCGTCAAAGTAACAGTTCTAAGGATAATATGAAGTCATCAAGGCATGTGAAGAGGAGACTAAAACTGTCAGGAAAATGAGAAACTCCGGAGTTATAGCGTTGGATTATATCCATACGTCTAGAAACCTGGCAGACCCCTTCACAAAGGGACTATCACGAAATGTGATAGAAAATGCATCGAGGGAGATGGGTATGAGACCCACACTATGAGCTGCCCACGGTGGTAACCCACTCTATGTGATCGGAGATCCCGTGAATTAGAACTGGGAGACAAGCTGTTGGTCAGTTGGGAGGAGAGTATATCCCTATAGCAATTTTACCACTCCGTAAGATGCAATACTCTCCTAATCTGCATGGCAGGTTGATAATTATCTTAATGTGTTCTAAGTGGCTTATTTTAGCAGAGATGTTGTCCTGCAGAACATCTTTTGAAGAACACACCTATATGAGTCCGATTGTTAAACGTCGCAATCTATGAGAGTTGGGTGCTCTATAGTAAACTCATGAAAGGCCCTGGAGTATGACGTATAAGCTCCAAACCGCGAGGAAGCCTCGCGGCAGCCTAGTATCGGTCTAGGCTTTGTATGAAGCTAGTGCGCAGAAAACTTGTAGTTCAAGGCATAGTCCACTATCCAAGTTGCAATCTAGTGTAATATGAAGCTTTAAGTGGAAGTTCAACTTAACAGTCTCCATGACATACCGGTATATAAAACAATGTTCTGGAAACTTATTGACGAGATGTGCCAATGAGAGTGTGTGGGGGATTGCTGGAATTTGTGGGCATTTGGCCTTTGGCCCATGGTCCATTATCAAATTGAAACACATGGCCCATATCATAAATCAGGCAGACTAGTGAAAGTTTAGTCCCACATTGCTAGTTGGGAGAGAGTTGGAGTGGTATATAAGGTGGGCTGTTCTAGTCCTAGTAAGTGAGTGAGAAGAGAGAGCCTCGCGCTCCTCCTCCTCCGCCGCCCGCCTCGCCTCGCTCGTCACGACACGTCACGACGCGTCGCGCGCGCCGCTGGTTGCGGGAATCTCGCCGAGCCGAGCTTATCTTTTTTGTTCGGGAAATTAATTGTGTAATCAATCATAATTATGAGCTATTAACGGACGCGTTAACTCAGCCGTTTCCGGTTTTTGGATCGTGAACTCGTACGTGGGCTGCGTCCCACAACCTTCCCGAGCCGCACTATATAAGCGCGACGAGAACCCTAGCCTGTACGTGCCACATATGCGACTACTGTCAGTTCATTGTGCCGCCGTTTTCCTCATCCCGTCCGTCGGCGTGCACCGATCCGGGACAGAGGCCTCCAACCCTGCCTCTCGTGAACGTACGGTGAGGGGCAATCGTTTTTGGGGAGCGCTCCGCGCGACTCGGCACGACGTCGTCTTCGACGACGAGTTTCTCCACACCGACAACTTCTTCCCGGACCTTAGTGACTTCTTCGACAACCTCAACATGGGCGACAACGACGCTGTTGTGAAGTATGTGATCTTGTCGTTTCTCTTTTTGTTAGAGCTTCTTGTTCTAGTTTCGTGGTAGATGCGATCGGTTTGTCTTGTTTAGATGTGATCTGTTCATCTACCTTACTAGTCTGCACGATTAGTTTACCTATTGTTTTCATAGTCATGATTTATCAATTACTCGTATGGATTATTTCATATGGATATTTGCTTATATATTCAACAATACCCGCCACGTGTGATGGAATGAATGAATCCCTGGGATTTTCTAGACGCCGTCTCTGTTCAAAAAATAAAAATCTTACGGAGTACTTTAAAATTTCTAAAACCCGAAGAGGCGCCTGCACCTGTGCTCTTCTTATCTGGGAGTAGATGTAGATTATTTGTTTCTGTGCCGTGAGTCAACTACGCAGCAGGAGTCCCCTGACCATTTCCTACCCTTGACTCCTTGAGGACCCACGGCTACTTTTCTCCTTGATGTCACATCACAAGATGCTTTTTCTCAGAGAAGGTAAAATGTGTCCTTGCACAGAAAATTTGACTGACGCGTCGGTCAGCAAAGGGCAGTGCAGGTCAGTCAACGGAAGAGAGTTCTTGGCAAAGAAAGAGTTCACACGCGGTGACGCAGCAGATCCAGAACCGAAGCAGCGACACCGTGACAGCGACGCCGCACCGCGGGCTTCCGGTGCGGGTGCCGACGCCCTCAACGCGCGCGTATAGGTGGGGCACGCGTCCAACGGCATCACTACGACGCGCCACGGCCTACGCCCGCACCGCATAGCCTTTTTCTTGTGCAGCTGGAACGCGAGCGCGATCCCCACGCGTCAGGAGAATCTATCTTCTTTGCCTTCGTGACGTGTGCGCGGCGCCTCTCGCACTGTTCATCCTTCATCACTCGAGCTAAAAATGATTGACAAAATCACTGCTACTGTACTTGATTTACTGGAGCTCAAACAGCTGCTTTCTTCATCCATACCCCTTGGACACATAACTTGGACTGCGCTTCTAATGGAAGGCTGTAATTCATGACAATAATTCTCTTCCAGCTGTATTATCCTCAGATCTAACAGTTCTGGTTTTCCATGTGTACGATTTGCGGTAAAACCGATCCTACCCCCAAAAGCATACGCCACGCGCAGCTCTATCCGCAACGGCACTTGTTTTTCTTTCCATAATAACAGTTTTTTTACTCGAAATTGAAAAGAAAAAGGTTAATTGTACTCCGTAACATAATTTCTTTTTTTCTGTTTTTTCTACTCCGCGGATAAAATTCTGCTATAAAAGAGTTCCCGTGGCAGGCAAGTCAAACCCTTGTCACCAGCAGCAGATCCAGAGGAGATACCCCAACATACTCCAACTCTTTCTTCTCCCTCTCATCCTCCTCCCCTGCCAACCTCCAACCGTCAAAAAAAAAAAAAACTCCAAACAACCTCCACACCCCCCTTTTTACTTCTTTTTTTCCCCTTTGCTGATATTATACTCCTTCTCCTCTTCTTCTTCCCCTATCCGCCTCCGCCGTCAACAGCCCGACTCGGCGACGACCGACGACTCGCCGCCGGCTCGGCCGCCTCCCGCCTCCCCACATCCGCGGAGGCCGCCGCCGCCGGCCTCGCCCCGTGCCCGCGGGCATTCGCCGACCCGCGCCCGTCGAACAGGTTTGTTCCTTCCCTGCTACTTTCGTTTTCCTACCGGGATACCAGTAGGGTTGTTGCCGTCGGCCCACGGAGTTCTGATCAGGTCTCCCCTTGCTGTTTCGCCTTCCAGCGCATCCACAATTTAGGTTTCGTTCGCGGGCGTGATCGGCGGTGGAGGTGAGGGCAGACCGTGCATTGGATGGTCTCGATCCGCGCGGCTCCCTGCTGACCGCCTGCCTGTTGCGATGGAGGCGGACGCCCGCGGCTCGGCGGATCACGTCGCCACCGCCGAGGCAGAGGATGCTGCTCTGTCCATGGCCCCCGTGCCGCCTGTCAAGGCAGAGGATGGTGCTGCGGCTATGGCCCCCGCGCCTCAGATGTGCGGCGAATTGACTGGTTACAACAACCCACCCACGGAGGAAGACGAGGAGAAACCCGACCTTGCTGTCAAATTGGAACACGCATCTGTCGAGGCTGTTTCCGCGCCCTTCCAAGTCCAGGTTCAGATTGGTGAGGAGGAGGGCTCTAGAACGGATGAGATGCCTATGATGAGCGTGGATGATGAGGCTGTCTCCGCGCCCTTCCAAGTCAAGGTTGAGATTGGTGAGGACGAGGGCTCCAGAACAGATGAGGAGAATTTGCTAGCGGTTTCTGGAGATTTGAACACTTGCCATGTTGCCAACGGCGGGTTCCTGACTATGGCGCGAAATATTCCCTGCGGTGAAGCATTTTGTTCCAGGGATGTCGGATGCGTGCGTGGCGCAGAGGACAGAGAGGCAGAAAGGAGCCAATCTGAGTCGGACGGTTTGGCGGGAAACGGAGGTGGCTGGGGTGGCATGGCAGAGGTAATGACAACCGAAGCCGGTCTAAAGACGGTTTCCGAGGGCTTGTCCGATTCGGCTAAGCACGACACCGAGCGATGGCCACGTGGGGTTGAGGTTGATGGCGCCGTATTTATGACAGATGACAGTCATGAGCTGCGACAAGGTGATTCCATGCCAAAAACTGAACCCGAGGTCTCTGGGGGGTTACATGAAGATTCAGTCCCTTCCATTTCTGGGCGCATCGATCTTTCATTAAATGGCAACACGGATCGGGCTGCTGAAACATCTGCCCCAGAAGTGAGTCAGTGTAGTAAGGAGGCTGATTTGGCGGGTGAGGGAGTTGTTTCGTGTGACGGAGCATTGCTCAAGACAAGCCTGGATGATCTGCAGGCGCGCTGCAGGGAATCACATTGTTATGCTGTCGGTTTTTCAAATTCGGTAAAGTTTGATATCCAGCAGCTGCCACATCACATGGAAGCCATGCTTTTGAAGAAAGATGTTAAGCGCGAACTGGAAACGGATGGTTTGCTGCCAAAAATTGAAGCCAATGTCTCTAGTCCTGCACATCAAGATTCAGTTCCTACAACTTTTGGGAGGAACCTTGCTGTTCATTTAGATGGCAAGGATGGTGAAATATCTCAACACAAAACAGGCATGGAGAAACTGGCTTCTGGCTCACTGGGAGGAGGTATGCTGTCAGGTGAGAATAAATTTTCCACGATGGAAGGGTGTTATGCAAGTAGGGGCTTGGGCCATGAAGGTTTTTCTGGTATCGAATTGGGTTGTCCAGATCATTTGGCACTAGAGCTCAATGCATGTAATTCTGTCGCTGATAAACCTTGCTCTACTGTCTTTGCTGAAAATGGTAATGATGAAGAATTGGAAAATCAAAATTCAGAGTCATTAAGTGCCTCCAGACGTAGGAATCCAAGAAGATCTGCCTCATCAAGGAATCCTACTCTCGAGAAACATGATCAAATATGCAAAGCAATCAATAGTTCACGCAAATCTAACAAGATCGAGAGTTCTTGCTCACTAGTTGAAAGCACCATCATTAAGTTCCCCAAAAAAATCACAAAGCTGAGAAGTGGCATCAACAGACCACTGAAATCTACTGCCTGGGGCAGTCTTCAAAAGCTAACATGTGGTTTTGGCCTGAAAGGTGAACCTTCTACCTCTAATTCTCATATGATCACCCTTGAAAACGGAAGGTCACATAAAAGATCTGGGAAGAAAGAGCAACCTAGTGTTCGGAACAGTCGAAGTTCAACATGTGCAAAAAATAAGTCCCCTCCCTTTTCTGCTATGGGATTTGCATCCGATGAATTGAATGGCCAACCTACCTTTTCAGTTACAACTGGTACTTATGCCTCCTCAGAAGGTTACATAGGAAACTTTCCAAGATTGGATCTTTGTGCTTTGGTCAATGGTTCTGGCGATGCTCACAAAACTGCACAATATATGTCTATAAAGACTGACTTGCAGCAGTTAGACAGGTGCTTGGAGAGTGCTACTCAAGAAACATGCCCTGCATACATCTGTGGAGACTTTGCTAAATCAACATCTGAACCTTCTCTTAATATTGCCAGTGTTGGATTTTCACCTGACTCTGTTTTGGAGGTAGCTTCTGCTACATGTGAAAACAACACTTCTGACTCTGGAAAGAACCTTGCTTCATCATCAACAGATTTGGAGCAGTGGGCCCAAACTGTGAGGGGGGATGAGAACACAAGAAATGAAGAGATTAATCCGTCTCACGCCATATCAGGTTTTATTGGTAAGGGGAAAGTGCAAGTCTTAGAGAAGTCCAATGCTGTCAGGAAAAGTAAAAAAGTGGGAAAGCAGGAACGGCAGAAGAAAGATGGAATGAAGGGAAAGAGCATAAAAAATAGAGGATCCACCAAAAGTCCTTCAAAACTTGGGGCCTTCTCTGATGATTCATATTCACTTGTTCCATCAGTTCCTCCAAAGTCTGGTTCTTGTTTTGAGCTCGCAACTTCTGTCACACAGTGTATCAGTATGCATGAACATGAGAGTGTGCAGGGTCGTCCTGTAATTGTCTGTGCACTTGACTTCATGAAATCACCGAGACGGAAGAAAAATGATGATTCTGGAGGGAAGAAGGATACGATGTGGGATCCATATGTGAATGGAAAAGGCATGAATCAAAAAATAGCAGGTGACATTTTGTTTGATTCTGGATTTTCTACTTCACCTCCTCCATTGGTTACTGACCTGGCAGCATCTCATACGAATGAACAGAGTATGTCTCATTGTCTCCTCTTATTTGTATCTTATCATTCAATTAATCCTTTTTAACTATCATGTATCAAGCAATTTCAATAGGTTGATAATCTAAATTATATATAGGTAATAGTAGTCCAGCTAATGATTTTTCGTTCAAGAACTCTGCCGTTATATCTACTGGAATACCTAAAAATTCTGCTTGCATAACAGACGGGGCATCCGTATCACAACGACCACGTGCTGCATGGGTATGCTGTGATGATTGCCAAAAGTGGCGCTGCATACCAGCTGACTTGGCAGATACCATTGGGACAACAAATAGCAGATGGTATAGTTTTCCCCCTGTTACCTTTTGACCAGTTTTCGCGGTTGCACCAGTCTGGTAATCTAATTGAGAATCCCTGTACTGGAGTTTGGTACTGTGTTGTTCCACTCTGCTAGAATTTTTTTTTCTTAAGTTCTTCCTTTTTGTTTAGATAGTTTTTGTTGTCTGGCTGCTAATCCTGAATCAGCTACTTGAATGGAATGCACAATTTTGCTAAAATAGAAGAGTGACAATACTGTCATCACACTGCATTCCTTCTTATATGCCATGTAAAGCTGACATGTCGATACTATCTTCATGTAATTCTATAGAACCTATATTCTGTATAGTGCTTTAACTCTTCGTATCTTGGCAGTAGATGCGAGGAAGAAATGCTCCTTGTGCGAACAGTTGTGGAGCTACAACTTTTTTCTCTGTGGCTTAGGTTCTAGTATCGTACACATATCCATGTTTGGTCTGTTCCTCTGATAATCTGTTTAAGGGTGTTTCTAAGCTTCACAAATATAACGGGGTAACCCCACAACCTAGCATGTGGTTCCGCCACGCTGTTCAAATCTGCATTTAGGTCATCCATTTTTCTTTTTGGATCTTGTGTATGACGTTCAGTTGTGATATATTATTGTTACGTAAACACATCTAGTTTTAATTTGTGTTTGTTTATTAAATGCTTCATGCTTCTGATCCATCCTTGTAACTGTGAAGGACTTGCAAGGACAACCAAGACAAGACATTTGCTGGTTGTTCGATACCACAAGAGAAAACAAACGCTGAGATCAATGCTGAGCTGGATCTTTCAGATGCTTCTGCTGATGAAGCTGACAATGATAGATCGAACTCAAAAGGTTCTAAATCTCTGTCTTGTTCATTTTCTTTGTTACTCTTTCAAGTCATATTGTGCATCTATAATATCTGCTTAATGCTCTTCTGCATCTTTTCTGTTGTGTAGCTTCTAGAGCACCATCCTGGACACATGTTAGGACAAACTCATTTCTACATCGTAACCGCAGGAATCAATCCATCGATGAGGTATGCGCTGAACTGCTGATTCACTAACTTCTTTCTGTATTAATAATGTTCATCTATTTTTCTTGTTACAGTGTTCTTTTATGTAAAACTCGTCTACTTTCTTTTTACAGTTTTTTATTTGTTATAAACCCGTATAGATTCTCATAGTTATTTGTATTGGACTCAGAGCCTGACAACTTATTCAATCTGCCTCCATTTCCACATATTACTCCCTCCGTTCCATATTAGTTGTCACATATTCGGATGTTTCTATACATAAAATGTGTCTAGATAGATCCAAATCAGCGACAACTAATATGGAACAGAGGGAGTATCAGCTTACCACTTCTCACTTCCACTTGTCCGATGGCCTGGGAAAGTTGCCGTCAAAGTGCATAAAATGATAACATCTGTACCATAGTCACTCTAAATCAGGGAGGAACAGCTCGCTATGTTACATAACTTGTTAAGTACACACAAGTGTGGTTACAAGAATTTCTAAAAATATTAACATTTCTCACCTCTACTTGTAAGACAAATGAATAGTGCATACAAAAGAATATTTTTACCCTAATCGCGCTGAATCCCTTTTCCCTTTTGTTTTACTATATATTCACAATTGTTTAATTTGTTCCACCCTGTACTCAGTAATACATTTTCTATCGTGTTGGAATTCTTCTAATTCATTGTGGATTATGCTGTTTGAACCATCGCACAATTATATTTTTGGTTTTTTTTTCTTGATTCACGGGCTTGGTGACCAGTTAACATTTGAAAAGAATAGCCTTTTTCGGTTTCATCTTACAATCTTTTCCATTCAATAATATCAGAGCATGGTATGCAACTGCAAGCCTCATCAAGATGGCAGAATGGGCTGCAGAGATGGCTGTTTGAACAGGATGCTTAATATTGAATGCGAAAAACGTACATGTCCATGCGGGGAGCAATGTTCTAATCAGCAGGTAATTTTTATGCCTTTTTCTGTACTTAATGCATGTCTTCCCTACTACATTGATTTTGATCTTACAAAATACGGGGAACAGTTTCAAAGGCGCAGCTATGCAAAAATTAGCTGGTTCCATTCAGGCAAGAAAGGCTATGGATTGGAGTTGCAAGAAGAAGTATCAGAAGGACGGTTCCTTATTGAATATGTTGGAGAGGTATCAGTTCAGACTGCCTATGTCCTCTATTTTCCCTTCTTTCTCCTCTTGGTGGTGATCGTCCTATGAGACAGGTTGTGTGCATGCATGTGTGGTGTTGCTATATTCCTGATACCATGGTTGCGCTTGCGCTGATCCCACAAAAGCATTTTTGTATATGTGTTCTAATTCCCTGTTTTGTGGACTCCCTTGTGTTTAGCTTTATGGACTTCTGAATTAAGCAGCAATAAAAAAAATACTTTGTTCATTTTCTCCCACATTTAATTCTAGTGGACTCTTAAAAGGATGAAAGGGAACATGATTCAGAATAACCAAATCCTTTCATGGTACCATCATACAAATCCGTCCATGTATATGTGCTTATATGAACATCATCCAGTTACAGTTGTACTCCCTCCGGTCGGATTTAATAGGTAGTACATACGAAGCGAGAGCTGACCGCGAGTGCGCATCGATTAAATTCGACCCGAGGTAGTACTTGTCACAACATTTTGATGTTTCCCCAAAACATAGATAACTAGTTAACTACACAGTCCACAGTTTTAAGCCAAATGTACAACTCGCTGAGATACAAATCCTCCTATATTTCTGTTCCGTTTAAAATAAAAAAATGCAGCCATGTTTTTTTTACAAAGTATAAATGCTACCTCAAAGAGAAATTTGGTGTTGACGCCGTTCTTTCAGGTGCTTGATATAACGGCTTATGAACACCGCCAAAGAGATTATGCTTCTAAGGGCCAGAAGCATTTCTACTTCATGGCACTAAATGGAGGCGAGGTATGCCTTTTTTTTTATTTCATGTCATTATGGTTTGCCCATCAACTCTCTTTTCTATTGTATTACATGTTAACCCCCCGATCTCCAGCCTTTCACTATTTTCTCTTGTTTTAGATCCCTCTTTATATCCTTCTCTCTGCCTTTAATAGATGATAGTGCACTCATAAGTACACAACCCTATGTTTCACCCACTTATCTCAAGTCATTCATCATGATTCCAGTATACAAATAAATTTTTCTTTGAATCTTTCCAGGTAATAGATGCCTGCACTAAGGGGAATTTGGGCCGGTTCATCAATCATAGCTGCAGTCCTAATTGTCGTACAGAGAAGGTGAAACTTCAGTTTTTTTTTCATGTTTGCATTGTTGCCCCTGTTTCTTGCCCTGCTAGTTAAAATATCCTGATATTCTTCGATATTACTTAGTATCTTCTACTCACACAAAATAAAAATACTGATGGTACTAAAAATAATATTCTATTGACAACCTGATTTTACTTTTCATGTTGTTTCCTTGAAAATAGTGGATGGTCAACGGAGAAGTTTGCATTGGAATTTTTGCTACGAGGAACATCAAGAAGGTAAATACTATCATCAAGAAACTTAGCGTCATGGTTTTTGAGTCGCTGTATAGTCGCCGAGTCGTTTTCTCAAAATCATGGCGACTTGTGACTGTACAGCGACTTCTGGCGATTATATAGCGACTTTCATCGACTATACACGGAGTCGCAGGCTTGGCGACTAACTTTTCATCCACGACTCAATAACCTTGCTTAGCGTGTTTTTAGATGTTATAAACTTGGTTTACTCTTAAGAAAATGGTGGTTTACTTTGTTTATTTTATAACTTATAAGTTGTACAAATGAAAGGTCTCCTATCGCATTATCAATTTTTTTTTCCTGTATTCGCCTATATCTATGTGCCGCATGTCATGTATATTTATTTTCTCACAGGGTGAAGAATTGACGTTTGATTACAACTATGTCCGTGTATCTGGTGCTGCGCCTCAGAAATGCTTTTGCGGCACTGCCAAATGCCGGGGTTACATTGGTGGAGACATATCAGGGTCTGGTATCATTTCCCAAGATGATGCCGAAGCAGAGCATTTTCAACCCCTGGTCACTTACAAGGATGCTGAGGAATTGCTAGGAAATGTGTATTCTCATGTCACAGATCCAAACATTGTTGAACATGAAACATCCATCCAACGAGAAGACTCAAAGGATGCTCAGGAAATGCTAGGAAATGCGTATTCTCATGTCGCAGATCCAAACATTGTTGAACATGAAACATCCATCCAACAAGAAGACTCAAACAACTGCTCACCTGCAACCCCAGATTCCGAACCTCACCAACAAACTTCGCCTATCTTATCTGACACTAGTGAGCCAGAAAATTCTATGGAAGCATGGAGCCCACAGGATACTGAAGAAGTCACCCGTACTCCTGTGCATGTGTCCCGAAACATAGAGAGTTCTTTAGAGTTACCAGTATACGTCACTCAGCCATTAAAGTTTTTCGAGAAGACTCCCAGCCCGATTGATGGACTGATGGCTCCAAATGTGATGAATAGATCAACACCTAGCTCTGATATGGGGGGCAGCTTAGTACCTGGTTTCCATGCTAAGAAGGAAAACAGTCTAAAACATCATAGAAATGTAAAACTACCATGTCCTATTGACAGTGAGCATACTCTGGGAGGTAAACATTGCTGCCAAATTTAACTTTCTTGCCGCTTAACATGACAGTTTCAATGATGTCTGATATCTCACTGTTATCCACAGTTGAAGTGAGACTGAACAGCCTGCTGGATCGAGATGGAGGTATCAGCAGGCGAAAAGTATGTACCTTTATCTAATAATAATCAACTAAGTTCGAAATCCCTAATTAAAGAAAGGGAATATATTGATCTACATGGTAGCCCGCAGCACATTTTCTCTACCAACTTTATGACTCCCTCCGTCTATAAAAGGATGTCGGAGATTTATCTAAAATTGGATGTATCTATACACTAAAGTGTGTCTAGATACATCCGAATTTAGACAAACTTCTGACATCCTTTTATGGATGCAGGTAGTACATGAATAGACTATCTTAGCTGGTGCTTCATGCAGATCAAATCATCAATGCTCCATGCATCTTGCTGTGCCACAGCGCTTTACTGTGTAGCAAATTTTGTTCAGCATTTTAAGTAGCCTCATAGGTGCAGATGTGCACTAGACCAAATGCCCCTTTTGCATGGAACAAGGCTTTTTTAACAGGAGATGATTGGGAACACAAAACAGGGTACGCGGGAAAGTGATACCAAAATACATTGTTTTCATGCATGGACAGATATATTAAAACAGAGTTTCCCTGAACAATTATTTTCTTCTATCTTAATGTATATACATGCAGCACCCTGTATGTGACAGGAAATCTTTCCTTAGGCTGGGGAAACACAATTAAACATAGAGAATAATCAGATATGCTATTGTTCGATGAAAATTGGGAAGGTGTAGGAGATTAGATAACTCGATGGCCTAACATTTCCGGAGAACAAATGCGGAAGAATGAAGTGTATAATAGACATATTAGACTAGTGGTACTAACATTGCTTCAGTACAAAAGCTGAAGGACATAGTGAATAAACAATATGAATCTTCTTAGGTTAATGCTTCTTCATTGCCTGTGATCATGTGGATGTCAAGGCATAGCTTGAACTTGGAAAGCTATACCATTTGCATGTGTTCACATTCCACTAATCTACCTTTAATAGTGTAAATACTTGTTTCTATTATACCCTTCGCTTACATGTTCTAAGGCATAGCTTGAACTTGGAAGGCTATGACATTTGCATGTGTTCACATTCCATCAATCTACCTTTAATAGTGTAAATATTTGTTTCTGTTATACGCTTTGCTTACATGTTTTCTAACTAGTGATCTGAACAATTTGTTTTTCTAAACAGGATTCAACACATGAATATTTGAGGCTTCTACTTAGGACTGCAGCAGATGGTGAAGCTGGGGGGACATCTAAAAGGTTTGGTTTACAGTTGCTTGTTGACGTGCCTAGCAAATAATTTATTTGGTCTAAATGTGCTACTTGTTTTATATCTTTTTCAGTATAAGGGATCTTGCATTAATTCTTGATGCGCTTCTACAAACAAAATCAGGAGCCGTCCTCTTGGATATCATCAACATGAATGGTATATTTTTGCCTTTCTGCAACTTCCTCTATAAAAGCTAATATTCTAGTTACAAACTGGTGTTTTTCTCCTCTGTTGTAGGATTGCAAATGCTTCATAATATATTGAAGCAGAATAGAGACCATTTCCTTCGAAGACCTATAATTAGGAAGCTTCTGAAGGTTTGGCACTGGTTTGATTTTATCAATTTATAGAATTACTTCCCTGCTGTATGGTTTCAAAGATAATCACCTTTGTATGGTTTCCAGTTGACATGTTCATATGAAGTCGTGACTCTTGTGATGTCCCATCAACTTTTCTTTTTCTTTTTCCTGTGCATTTCTGTTGGGAATCACATTTTTGTCACAGAATTGTAGAAATCGAGCTTTATATTACCTGGTCCTTATGAACAGTGGCATCTTCCTTCAGGTATTGGAGTTTCTAGCTTTGAGGGGAATCCTGACAGCTGAAAAAATTAATGAGGGTCCTCGACTTGCTGGAATGGAAAGGTTAGACCGTTATCTAATTTGTACCTTCTTGTTCTAGTTCGTTAAATACTAATTAAAGAATTTTGTATCTGGTTGGACCGTTATCTATTTTTAGGCTCGTGTTATATGTTTTGCTATTTTGCTTTCTGACTTTATATTTTAGACTACATACGGTTTCGCCAAAAGACAGTAATTGAGTTATTTCTTTCGTATGTTAGATAGTTGAACTTTCCGGTTTCCTAAAACATCTTGTTTTATAGCCTTGTAATTGCTTATGTTCCGCATCCTATTAGACCTTGTCCTAACCCTGCCATGCGTGAACCATATGCAACTAAAGCTTTTATAGGTTGATATAAGTGGTTTCTTGATTTGCAGCTATATGTAGTTATTACAGGTTTTTGGTACTGTGTTCCCCTTGACATATTTTTTTTTTACTAAGCCTTAGCTGGTGGATAATGTGCCAGAGAAAATCTCAGTTGCCATACCTTTTATTTTTGCTCTTTTTGAAGCTTTATTTACACAAAATTTAATTCCTTTCTTCTGAACCTTCTATTATTACAGCTTCAGGGACTCGATGTTGAAGTTGACCCGGCATAGTGACAAACATGTAATGTACTAGTGACCATGCCTGCTTTTCAACTTCTGCTTTGGATATGCATTTGTATGTTAAAAAGGTCTAAGGTTTACTAGTCTCGGTCTTAAATTCTCTACATTTTCAATATAACTTCTACTTTGGATATGCATTTGTATGTTAAAAAAGGTCCAAGGTTTACCAGTCTCGGACTTAAATTCTCTATATTCTTAAATTCTCTACATTTTCAATATAACTTCTACTTTGGATATGCATTTGTATGTTAAAAAAGGTCCAAGGTTTACCAGTCTCGTACTTAAATTCTCTATATTTTATATATGATGAAGCCCAAGTTTTGCGTTTTATCAACAAAAAAAACTGTCTTAAATATTTGCTGCTGGCTAAAAGTGGCTATTTGCCAGTTTTCATTATTTATTATTTTCTCCTGTTTAGCCATGTTCACATTCAGTTTAGGTTTTCTAATAAGAAATTAGTAATTTGTCACTCTGCATTTGTAGTTCATGAATAGCTATGGCTTCATCCAGTTTCCCCAATATGTAAGTTGGCCTGATTATTTTTTATGTTAATTTAACAGGTTCATCCTATTGCTCGAAAATTCTGTGATAAATGGATCCTTCCTTATATGGATGGACCTGCAAACTGTTCTACACATTCATATTCCGCTAGAAGAAAGCGCAAGAGCCGTTGGGATTATCAACCAGAAAGCCACTATAAAAAAACTGTGAAAGTTTATTCTGGACATAGAGAATTGGATCTTCAGACTAGTTTGATTGGAAATGGATCGCAGGGGAATCGGGTAACAAATAGCAATCATAACGATGTTCCTGTTATGGGAAGCTTAACAGATGGTGCAGTTGATGGTGCGCCTCCAGGGTTTGGTGCAGATGATGATGTGCCTCCAGGGTTTGGTGCAGATGCGGATGTGCCTCCAGGGTTTGGTGCAGATGAGGATGTGCCTCCAGGGTTTGGTGCAGATGAGGATGTGCCTCCAGGATTTGGTGCAGATGATGGTGTGCCTCCAGGGTTTGGTGCAGATGACGATGCGCCTCCAGGGTTTGAGCCTCAACAGGAACATCAGCCTGCACAAGCTCCTTTAGACTTGGGGGGTGCTCCAGGATTTTGCCAGGAGAGGTATCTGCCTAACTCGAGTACTTCGTCTGAAATTCCAGTCGCTCTTGTTCAGCACTTTGGAACTCCAGAAGTTGAAGGAACCCAGTGTGGCCTGAAACGGAAGGTCGCACCTGGTGTGCCTTTTAATCCTCGAGGGAGTCCTTCTCCTTCCACTTCGTCAATGCATATGCCTCATCATGATGGAGCACCTGCAATGAAACACAACAGTTCAGGATATCGAGGAAGAGGTGCGGACAGAGGCGGAAGAATACATAGGAACTGGCGGAATGGGGAAAGAACTAGATCTCCGTATGATCATGAAGGAAGGAGATCCCACAGCAATCATCATAGATTAGAAAGATGTGAGCCACCAAGGCATCAGGAGCATCATGGTTCAGGGTTTACGGGCAGAGAATGACCCAGTCCTGGCTTTGAACCTCAGTTAGTTCTATGCATGGTAACTCTTGTTCATCACAAGTGTAACAGAAACTGTGTTAGTTTTTATTCTATTTAACAGGAGAAGTTCATTTTATTAGTTGAAGATATGCTACAAATAGGTCATTACCATTGCAGTTTTGTTACTATACTAATTTATTTGCTCCTTAGATTCTCCAATGTGTAATCTTATAGGGAACAATTGATTTGATTCATATCTTACAGTCTAAAATGGCTAATTTTTCATTGTCAAATTTCTCCACCTCTATGTAGCGTTCGTTATTTCCCATTTTGTTTTTGATATATTCTTGCTGGCTTAAGCTTTCTGTTTCTGTCTTGCGTCCATGCCGACAAGATTCCTTGTTAGCTGTATGCTGAGTATATATTCAATTCCTTTGCACTATGTGTATGCGGTTGAATCGATGATGTTTTGCTGATATGTGTGACATGTGTTCAAAGCAGAGATGGGACCCATCTAACAAATGTTTAAAACTATTTCTCCATTGGTGGTTACATGGTGTTCACCGCTGATTGGCTTTGCATGTGACATGTCAGATTAGAAACCTTAGTTTAATAGACGATCAAAAAAAAAAAACCTTAGTTTAATAGAGGAATTGGACTTGAACCAAACCAAGACAGTGGTTCGCTTTTTTTTTGGTGTTGTCGCTGTTTAATTCAAAAGAAGCTCATTCTAAGGAAACTGTTGATAGGCATGATCCTAATTAAGGCTGCGTTTGGCACTTACCATTATCCTAAGGAGCTGGAGTTATATTTTTTAGTAGTTTCCTAGTTTTCTAGTGCGGAGTCGGAGTCTTTGCAACACGGCTGTTTGCAGCTTGTGGAGCTTCTTGCATTTTAAACTCTACCTTCTTTGAAAAAATGGTATGCAATTTGTTATAAATTGCAACATAACTTGTATCTGTGATATGATAACACCATCTAACTGAAAAAGAGCCACATCCATAAGCTAGCTGAGAATTAAATTTGTGCTCCGTCAATTCTACATGGTTCGATTGCATCATAATTTATACATAAGTTGTAAGTGGGTTGCAATTAAGTTTTTTCAGTTGCAAATAGGATTGCAATTAAGATATTTTAGTTGCAAATGGAGATGCAATTAAGAAAAATACTTTGAAACGTTAGATTTACTTTGTGACTCATGCTAGTCATAAATTGCAACATTGCAACATGAGCTGCAAGTGAGATATGATGATAACATCTGTAGTTCCAGTGGACTAAGAAACTAGTCACCCCCTCTATCCATTACCATTTGTCACACAATATCTCTCGCTTCAGTACGCCAGGCATGGGATCCAATGGACTGACGCAAGCTATGCTGGACGACGTTGTTTCGTCATGATATTCCAAAGAAATTGCTGGTACAGCATCTAACGAGTGTTTACACACATGCACGTTTGTGCCAGACCAGTTTATCACAGTAGAGCTAACACTACAGCTCTCCAGAAAAAAAGAAAAAAAAAGAGGTACTGTGCACTAAGACACCAACAGCAGAACACAGTCGGTGATAACAAATACGCAGTTAGTAACAAAAAGTCCAGATGATGGGGAAATCCAACTCGACTCTCACAGGTGCATATGAACTCCCAAATAATGCTACAACAAACTCAAATAATGTTCCTTCTCCAGAACAAAGCGAAACCAGACCCCTTTTCAGTCGGTTTCAGATTTACTTGAAAGCCATTCCAGCTTTCGGGCGGTACAGTTTGGAAGTAGCGTACCACTCTGGCGGAGTTTAAAGCAAGGGCTTTGAAGTGAAAACAGTGCAACACTTAACTTGTATATAGTAACATAAATAAACAAAATGTGAAAGAATCTAAATCAGAATCTGTCTGACTGTGTGAGCCTGCAGTGCTGAACTATACTGCCATCAATACTCTAGTCACTAATCAATTCTGCTGAATACTCCCTCCGTTTTTTTTAATAATGCTTATAGATTTTTGGCATTTGTTTTAGAATATAAGGTTGTAGCTTGACTTTTTTTCAATTACCCCTTCTACCGGTCAGCTCCCACACGATATGCATGAAAAAAATCCAGACAAAAGGAAAACTATTAATTATGATTCCTAATGCATGACTCCAACGATTCCTTAGAATTATGAAGCATTATTTTTTTTCCTTATTAGTACAACCTAGTTGCACATATATGGAGAGTCAACCAGAGAGATTTGTGAGGTTTGTTATGTCAATTTAGGAAGTTATCGATTTTCCTCATTCTACTCTGATCTCAAATCGTTAAGCCAAGGGGTCCTATGTAAAGATACTTTTGCGCTAATTTCCGTGCCAAAAAACTATACACTATAAAATGGAGCGGAGGAAGTATTATAATACTGGAGCGAGGCGTTAAACTTTGAAGGGAAACACACGCTGAAACCGGAAATCACAAGTGTAGCCCGAGCTACACATAACTCGTTTTTTTTTTGAAAAAAATAAAACAGTATGTAAAAGTTTCAAAACATTCCAAAGAAAAAATCTTAGATTGTTACTAATGATCTGTTCTATCGACATACAAAATATTAACTTACATTGTTACTAATGATATTTCTGCACGTTGACGAAACTCATTGTTTTCTATCTAGGATTTTTCTTTGGGATTCTGTGGAACGCTTAAAAATGCCGATTTTGAATTTTGAGAAAGATAACGCACTGTATTAAAAACATCTTCAGCCGCGTTCCCCAAAGCGTCCCCCAAACGGCGCCGGATCGAGCATTTGGGGGACGTCGCTCCCCAGCCTCGTCCCCCCCAAAATGCACCCAAATAAATAAAAATGCATGAAAATAAAGGTTCCATTCATAGTTGATTATATATTACAAGTTCGAATGAAAACGGCTAGACTTCATCTAAACCCAAGCCTACTGGCCGCCCGACGGTGCGTTCGACGGCCCCGCCCCGTCATCGCCTCCCCTCCGCCGCAGCTCCTGCTGCACGCGCCGCCTCTCCATGCATAGGGCGGTGACCAGACGCCACTGCTCCAGCAGCGTGTCGTCGCCTGCCCTCCCCTGCTGCGCCACCTGGAGGGAGAGCTCGACGGCGCGCTGAATCTGCGCGTCTTCGCGGGGCACGGGCGTTGTCCTGGAGCTTCTTCTCCGACTCGAACGACTCGATGAGCGCTCGTTGCTATCCGCCGCCTCGCCCGGGTGCGGCCCGTCGTCGTCGGACCACTCGAAGTCGTTGTCGTCGTCCTCCTGCTCCGCCTCGTCATCCTCCTCCTCCTCTTCCATTTGCGTCGCCAACGCATCCGCCCGTGCCCCCCCGAGCCGCCTCCATTGCCGCCAGTGCCGCCTGCTGCTGCTGCTGACACTCCTCCGCCGCCTGCCACTGCTGACGCTCCACCGCCTCCCGCCGCCGCTGCTCCATCGCCTCCCGCCATTCACGGTACTGGAAATCACGCTCCATGTGCAGGCGCTGCCGCTCTGCATGCCACCGCTCGCCCATCTCCTTCGCCCGGCGCCGCCGTGGCGGCGTCAAACACCGCTATGGTGTCCGCCAGCACCGCTTCCTCCCACGCCTCGTTCTCCGCAGCTTTCGGGTCGATGTCGAATTGCGGTGCTTCGGGTGGTGGAGGTGGTGGTGGAGACAGCGGTGGAGGGAACTGGCCGGCGCCGGGGCGGTTCATCATTACGCATGGCTATGCTTGCGGCGGAGAAAGAGGTGTATGCGGCTGTGGTGGCTGCCATTGAGCCGGCGAGGGGGGGCTTTAGACGCCGGCGTTGCCGAAGAGGCGGGAAGAGGTCAGAAGTGGCAGAAGAAAGAGTGGGAACACGCGGTGGCGTGCGAATGACGGCAACGCGTGGACGCTAGCAACACCGACGAGACGTCTCGCCTGCCCCTCCGTCGCTATTAAGGCAAATCTGCGACGCTCTGTTCATGTGTCACTACGCGCCAATAACTTTTATCGCGAGGTACGTGACGGTTAGGTTTAAACTTGAATGTGCCGCTCATGCATCGGGCCCGCGCATCCTCGCCTCGCATTTCGTTGTGTGCGGCGTGCCCGGAGCGTCCCCTGTGTAGCGGGGACGGGCTCGGGGCGCCGGACACCGTATTGAGCCGCGCCGGACAACAAGAGGCTTTGGGGCATGCAGCTTGAAACGTTTTTTGTCCGGCGCGTCCCAAATCTTTTTGGGGGACGCTTTGGGGGATGCGGCTGGAGATGCGAAAACTTTATGGGGAAGCTTGGGCTACAAAAATCTACACTCACGCGAAAACTTTATGGACGAGTTTGGTTGCTCGCAAATCCATTTTCCGGCTCGATGAATGCAAAACTCGGGTGTTCGTTTTCCAACCAGGTTGCGCTTTCTTGGGTGACACGCTCGAATCAAGCGTTGTCGCTGGGACAACCGTTGACATGCGCAAAGAGAGGGAAGGTGTGCGCGAGGGAGCAAGCTTAGTGATGGCGGGAGCCAAAAAATTGGCTCCGCGGTTTGGTGCGAAATGTGGCATCGCTGTTCTCTTAGTCATCACTAGTGGAGAACAAATCCATCCTCACTTTTACTCTTGGGAAGAGGCGACTGTGGGGTTTGATTTGTGACACCGCTTGCTCCAACTTCGTAGATCTCCAGCACCGGCTTCGCTAGTCTCTAGTCTCTTGCAGCGGAAGCGTTGGGGCTCGCAGATCTGCGACACTAGCGAGTCCTTACCGTTCACCACCCTCTTTTCCCGTTGTCTCCGGTTACTTACGTACCATCGAATTGATTAGGATGCCTAGACGAAGATTTTTTTCTTGTTTCAGGCAGCTGCCCTCATAGCTGTGATTCTACCATACCGTGGATGCTTTTGGTGTTGGAGATATGCCCAAGAGGCAATAATAAATTAGTTATTGTTATATCTTAGTGTTCATGATAAATGTTTACATCCCATGCTATAATTGTATTAACCGAAACATTAATACATGTGTGTTATGTAAACAACAAAGAATCCCTAATAAGCCTTTTGTACAACTAGCTTGTTGATTAATAGATGATCATGGTTTCATGATCATGAACATTGGATGTTGTTAATAAAAAAGTTATGTCATTGGGTGAATGATATAATGGACATACACCCAATTAAGCGTAGCATAATATCAAGTCATTTAGTTCAACTTGCTATAAGCTTTCGATACATAGTTACCTAGTCCTTCGACCATGAGATCATGTAAATCACTTACACCGGAAGAGTACTTTGATTACATCAACCACCATTGCGTAAATGGGTGGTTATAAAGATGGAATTAAGTATTCGGAAAGTATGAGTTGAGGCATATGGATCAAGAGTGGGATTTGTCCATCCTAATGATGGATATATATACTCTGGGCCCTCTCGGTGGAATGTCGTCTGATTAGCTTGCAAGCATGTGACTAGGTGATACGTCTCCAACGTATCTATAATTTCTTATGTTCCATGCTAGTTTTATGACAATACCTACATGTTTTGTTCATACTTTATGATGTTTTGATGTATTTTCCGGCACTAACCTATTAACAAGATGCCGAAGCGCCAGTTCTTTTCTGCTGTTTTTGGTTTCAGAAATCCTACACATGAAATATTCTCAGAATTGGACGAAACAAAAGCCCACGGTCTTATTTTGCACGGAGCCTTCCAGAAGTCCGAAGAGGAGACGAAGAGGGGCGACGAGGCGGCCACCCTGCACTGCCCCTTCGCCTACGTAATCCCTCCGTCGCGAAAACCCTAGTACCGAGAGCCACGATACGGAAAAAGTTCCAGAGATGCCGCCGCTGTCAATCCCATCACGGGGGATTCAGAGATCCTCCACCCTGCCGGAGAGGGGAATCATCACCGGAGGGCTCTACATCACCATGCCCGCCTCCGGAATGATGCGTGAGTAGTTCATCCTTGGACTATGGGTCCATAGCAGTAGCTAGATGGTTGTCTTCTCCTCTTGTGCTATCATGTTTAGATCTTGTGAGCTGCCTATCATGATCAAGATCATCTATTCATGTTGTGTTTGGTGGGATCCGATGGATATTGAATACTATGTCAAGTTGATTAATTGATCTATCATATATGTGTTGTTTATGTTCTTGCATGCTCTCCGTTTCTAGTAGAGGCTCTGGCCAAGTTGGTACTTGTGACTCCAAGAGGGAGTATTTATGCTCGATAGTGGGTTCATGGCTCCATTGAATCTGGGACAGTGACATAAAGTTCTAAGGTTGTGGATGTGTTGTTGCCACTAGGGATGAAACATCGATGCTTTGTCTAAGGATATTTGTGTTGATTACATTACGCACCATACTTAATGCAATTGTCTGTTTGCAACTTAATACTGGAGGGGGTGCGGATGCTAACCTGAAGGTGAACTTTTTAGGCATAGATGCATGCTGGATGGCGGTCTATGTTCTTTGTCGTAATGTCCTGATTAAATCTCATAGTAGTCATCATGATATGTATATGAATCTCTATTCTGTCAATTGCCCACGTAATTTGTTCACCCAACATGCTATTTATCTTATTGGAGAGACACCACTAGTGAACTGTGGACCCGGTCCTTTCTTTTACATCTGAAATACAATCTGCAAATCTCTGTCTCTGTTGTTCTTCGCAAACAAACATCATTCTCCACACCATACGTTTAATCCTTTGTTTTCAGCAAGCCGGTGAGATTGACAACCTCACTGTTAAGTTGGGGCAATGTATTTTGATTGTGTTGTGCAGGTTCCACGTTGGCGCCGGAATCCCTAGTGTTGCGCCGCACTATACTCCTCCACCAACAACCTTCACGTGGCCTTCATCTCCTACTGGTTCGATAACCTTGGTTTCTTTCTGAGGGAAAACTTCTGCTGTGCGCATCACACCTTCCTCTTGGGGTTCCCAACGGACGTGTGCATCACGCGCCATCAAGACTGTTTTGGCGCCGTTGCGGGAGATCAAGACACGCTGCAAGGGGAGTCTCCCACATCCAATCTCTTTACTTTGTTTATTGTCTTGCTTTACTTATTTTATTTTCTGTCTTGTTTGCTTTCTTTATATCAAAAACACAAAAATTAGTTACTTGCATTTACTTTATCAGTTTACTTTTGTTTATTTCATCATGCTTCACCCTATGTTCACTTTGAAAGATATATCGGTAGGTAGTGGGTCTATCATTGGAAAAGATAATATAGAAGAATTTTTCACTCATGTTAGTAAGGCTGAAGATTTTGAAGATAGATCCTTGGTAGAACTTGCTCCTAATTATGAAATTTCTACTGGCTCTTTAGTGCACATGTTGGAAGGTAGATTTGTTAATCTTAATCCAATAATGCAACATATGTTTCTTACACTCGGTGATATGGAAGAAGGAGAAAAGAAAGATTTTGTTTTAGAAACCCTTCTTAGAGAATTTGGTGATGTAGCTAGAGAAGCTAGGAAAGTCTTTATTCGACATAAGATGCTAGGCTTGTGTACCAATTTTGCAAATATCCTTGAAAGGAGGGAAAAAGATAGGCTAAGATACACTAATAAAGCCAATTGTGAGGGGGAGAATAAAATACCAATACCTTATAAACTCATAGGAATGCATGAGGCATTAGAAATTTTTTTTTTTGATTGGATTGTTCCTGAAAATTTATTTGAGGAGGATAGTAATCCTAAAGGTAATGAAAAAGGAGTTTCTTACATAGATAAGATACAATGTATAGTTGAGAAAACCTCAAACTCCTCTGTTGATGCTTATTCTCTTTATGTTACTTGATTTGCACTTTTTGCACCTAGCTGAAAGGGGTTAAAGAAAAGCACTTCTTGAGAGATAACCCATGTTGTTTTTATTTTTACTACTGTTTTGTTGAGTCTTGGAAGTTGTTACTACTGTAGAAACCTCTCCTTATCATGTTATTGTGCCAAGTAAAGTCTCTAATAGAAGGTTGATACTAGATTTGGATTTCTGCGCAGAAACAGATTTGCTGTCTGTCACGAATTCGCGTTTTTCTCTCTGTAGAGAATCAAAAAAATCAGCGAAAATTCATGCATGATCCTCAGATATTTACGAAACTTTCATTAGTTTTGAGTTTTTCCATCTGAGCAAGTTAAGTGCCTCGGAAAAATTCGTCTTTACGGACTGTTCTGTTTTGACAGATTCTGCCTTTTATTTCGCATTGCCTCTTTACTGTGTTGAGTGGATTTCTTTGTTCCATTAACTTTCAGTAGCCTTGGGTAATGTCCAGAAGTATTAAGAATGATTGTTTCCTCTCTGAACATGTGAATTTTTGATTATGCACTAACCCTCTAATGAGTTTGCTTTAAGTTTGGTGTGGAGGAAGTTTTCAAGGGTCAAGAGAGGAGGATGATATAATATGATCAAGAAGAGTGAAAAGTCTAAGCTTGGGATGCCCCGTGGTTCATCCCTGCATATTTCAAGAAGACTCAAGCATCTAAGCTTGGGGATGCCTTGGGTATCCCCTTCTTCATCGACAACTTATCAGGTCACTTCTAGTGAAACTATATTTTTATTCCGTCACATCTTATGTTCTTTACTTGGAGCGTCTGTTTGTTTTTATTTTTGTTTGAATAAATTCGGATCCCAACAATCCTTGTTTTGGAGAGAGACACGCTCCGCTTTTTCATATTGAACACTGGTGTTCTTAGCTTTACTTTAATGTTCATGGCGAAGGCTGAAAACCGCTTCGTTGATTGCTATTTGGTTGGAAACAGAAAATGCTCCATGTGGTAAATGGTATATTATCTTGAATAATTTGATACTTGGAAATTGTTTTGAGCTCTCATAGATCATGTTTAAGCTCTTGCATCATGTAGTTTAAATCTATTAGTGGAGAACTACCATAGAGCTTGTTGAAATTTGGTTTGCATGATTGGTCTCCCTAAGGTCTAGATATTTTCTGGTAAAAGTGTTTGAACAACAAGGAAGACAGAGTAGAGTCTTATAATGCTTGCAATATGTTCTTGTGTAAGTTTTGCTGTACCGGTTCATACTTGTGTTTGCTTCAAACAACCTTGCTATCCAAAGCCTTGTACTGAGAGGGAATGCTTCTCGTGCATCCAAACACCTTGAGCGAAAACCCATGCCATTTGTGTCCACCATAACTACCTATATGTGGTATTTTTCTGCCATTCCAAAGTAAATTGCTTGTGTGCTACCTTTAAAAATTTCATTCCTTTGTCTTTACAATACATAGCTCATGGGAAAATAGCTTAAAAACTATTGTGGTGATGAATATGTGATGACCCACAAGTATAGGGGATCGCAACAGTCTTCGAGGGAAGTATTACCCAATTTATTGATTCGACACAAGGGGAGACAAAGAATACTTGTAAGCCTTAACAGCGGAGTTGTCAATTCAGCTGCACCTGGAAACAGACTTGCTCGCAAGAGTTTATCAATAGTAACAGTTTTATAGCAGTAGGAATAGTGAAATAACACGGTGAAATAAAGACAGGTAGTGATTATAGTAAACAACGGGATTAAAATACTGTAGGCACAGGGACGGATGAACGGGCGTTGCATGGATGAGAGAATTCATATAACAATCATGATAGGGCATTTGCAGGTAATAATAAAGCGGTATCCAAGTACTAATCAATCAATAGGCATGTGTTCCGTATATAGTCGTGCGTGCTCGCAATGAGAAACTTGCACAACATCTTTTGTCCTACCAGCCGGTGGCAGCGGGCCTCTAGGGAAACTACTGTAAATTAAGGTACTCCTTTTAATAGAGTACCGGAGCAAAGCATTAACACTCCGTGAACACATGTGATCCTCACATCACTACCATCCCCTCCGGTTGTCCCGATTGTCACTGGGGCCATTGGTTCCGGACAGAACGTGTGTATACAACTTGCAGGTAAGATCAATAAACAATGCATATCATGATGAAACAATAACATGTTCAGATCTGAGATCATGGCACTCGGGCCCTAGTGACAAGCATTAAGCATAACAAGTTGCAACAATATCATAAAAGTAACATCTACGGATACTAGGCACCATGCCCTAACAATCTTGTGCCTATTACATGATCAATCTCATCCAATCCCTACCATCCCCTTCAGCCTACAGCGGGGGAATTACTCACACATGGATGGGGAAACATGGCTGGTCGATGGAGAGACGTCGGTGGTGATGGCGGTGAAGATCTCCTCCACCGTCCGGCGGAATGCCGAACGGAGACTTCGGCTCCCGAGACGGAGTTTCGCGATGTGGCGGATCTCTGGAGGGTTTGGCGACTTCGACTTCTCTCCGTGCGTTTTTAGGTCGAGGGCGATAAGTAGTCCGAAGGAGGGCGGGGGCCAGCCGAGGCCGCCACACACTAGGGCCGCGCGCCCCCTCCCGGGCTGCGCCGCCCTAGGGTGTGGGGCCCTCCACCTGACTTGCCCTTCGGCTCCGTGAGTCTTCGGGAAAATAGGGCCTTCGTATAAATTCCGAGGTTTTTCCCGAAAGTTGGATTTCGCACAAAAACGAGATTCTGCGAAAAGCGTTAGTCCGTGTTAGTTGCATCCAAAATACACAAATTAGAGGCAAAACAATAGCAAAAGTGTTCGGGAAAGTAGATACGTTTTGGACGTATCAACTCCCCCAAGCTTAGCTTATTGCTTGTCCTCAAGCAATTCAGTTAACAACTGAGTGCGATAAAAGAACTTTCACGAACACATTTGTTCATATGATGTAAATATTCTCATGATATGGCAAGTGCTTAAGCAATTCATAATAAGGAACATGCAAATAAAGTCATCTAGTAACTGTGTCAATCATAAAAGAGATACCAACAAACTAATAACAAGCATCATGAAACACTTCAATAAGCAGGATTGCAATGTTCATAGAAAGATATGATAGAGTGGTATCTCGCTTGCCTGTATTTGTAGCAAAACATAAATGCCCAGGCACCTCTGAAGTTCATAGAAAGACTAGAAGTAAATTTGTCAAAGATAAAAGCATCAAAGTTATACCACAGCTGATCATATTTTGGGACAAGCATATTATACTAAGAATGACAGTATGCTCTCAAGAAAGCGCTCAAAGAAAGGATGATGACTCAACATAAAAGTAAAAGATTGACCCTTCGCAGAGGGAAGCAGGGATTAACATGTGCTAGAGCTTTTCATTTTTCAAAGACAGAAATAAAATTATTTTGAGAGGTGTTTGTTGTTGTCAACGAATGATAGTGGGTACTCTAACCACCTCGCCAACCAGACTCTCAAGAGCGGCTCCCATGAAGGACGTTATCTCTACCAGCAAGGTAGATCATCCCTCTTCTCTTTTGTTTACACATGTATTTTAGTTTCATTATGGACGACACTCCCCCAACCTTTGCTTACACAAGCCATGGCTAACCGAATCCTGGGTGCCTTCCAACATTCACATACCATGGGGAAGTGTCTATTTGCAAGTTAAGTTGCTTACTGATGAATCAGAGCAAAACACGTGAAGAGAATTATTAATGAAGGTTGATTAATTGGGGCTGGGAACCCCATTGCCAGCTCTTTTTGCAAAATTATTGGATAAGTGGATGTGCCACTAGTCCATTGGTGAGAGTCTGTCCGGAGTAAATGACAAAGTTGAAAGATAAAACACCACATATTTCCTCATGAGCTATAAAACATTAACACAAATTGAGAAGTAGTTTGAAGGTTTAAAGGTAGCACATGAGAATTTAATTGGAATGGTTTGAAATGCCATGCATAGGTATTTATGGTGGACACTTTGGAATAACTTGGTTTTCAGGTGTTTGGAAGCACGAGCAGCGTTCCGCTCGGCAAGTGGAGGCTAGCAATAGACGGGGCGACAATCAAGAGAGCAATAACGTCATAATCATGCTTGCGTCAAAATAAAATTAACGAGGCATAAACGTGATACAAGAACTCTGAAAACAGTAGATCAGCGAGGCTTAATTGACTTTTGTTTAGTCATATGCATGCGTGAGCATGTGCCAAGTCGATTCAAGTGAATTATTCAGAGGAGGATACCACAATATCATACCGATCTATGAATAAAACAATGCAAGCAAATATTCATGACATGCTACTCATTATTAATAGATTGGAACTAATCATGAGAGATCATAAACTACTAGACTTTCATTAAATGACATAAACCTCACATGAACCAACTAAGAATGCTCACATGGATGAGTATATGTACAAAAATGAAAACAAATAGAGTTCATACCAGCCTCAGATCGTAGATCGTCATTATTGCCTTTCACTTGTGCAGCTTGAATAATAATATGAAATGAAACCAAGCTCCAACCACCGGAGACCTATGAACTCCCTAATGAACTTTACAAAACCAAAGAAGAACAACAAATATTTTTGGTGTTCGGGTTAGAAACAAGAACAAAAGGAAACAAGAGAACAAAGCAAAATCTTTTTGGGTTTTCTCATAGCAAACTAACGATAGCAAATAAAGTAAAATAAAAGCAAAAACCCAAATAAATAAATGGTGAAGAGAAACAACAGAAATATTTTTGGTCTTTTTGTGTTTTAGGAAAAAAAAGCGAAAACAATAGAATGCAAACTAACAGAAACACAGAAAAGCAAGACGACAGAAATCTACCAAAATCTGACAGCAGTACAGAAATCGAAATTAACAAAAATCTTCCATTGCTCAGCTCAAAAAGTGTTCAACTAATGAAAGTTAGATAACAACCTGGGTCGCATGCTCAAAAATTGGCAACTCAAAATAACGTTCTGGCTGTGCGTATGAATTTTTTTGGTAACAGCCCAGAATCTGTTTTTGGACAGCACTTCCCCAAATATCATCTCCTCTTATTAGAAAACCACTCTAAGAAACTAAACAAGTATGTACAAGTATCCAGCAACCATAATATGCAAATAATGAGTGATGCCGGTATACCTCCCCCAAGCTTAGGCTTTTGGCCTAAGTGGAGTTCATTCCCAACGAGGGTCGGGGTTCCACGCCGGTGGATCGTACATGGAGTGATAATAAGGCCCCTGCGCAGAAGAATGTCGCGGAGGCTACACATGACCATAATGTTGATAAGAAGAGCTTGCTGCATCGGATGAAGAGTCGGGGTGCTCCTCGACCTCCTCTGTGCATCCCTTGCATGATGGCCTTCTCTTTCTATGTATGCATTTAGCTCATTTTCGTGATCGACCACCCTTTCCTGGCATCAAGGTTAAGCAGAACAGGTGCAGGCAATCGTACTAGTTTTTCAATTTTCTTAGTTATTCTCCAATTTTTATTATACAAAGTTATCCTATAATGCAGGTTGTTCAAATTAGATGCATCTGAAATAAACTCATGTTTAATCATGGAAACAACATCAAGTTTCTCTATGAAAAGCGGAATATCTAGATGGTGAGGTTCTACACCATGCATAGCTAATAAGCGAGAGGCGATAAGACCTCCACAAATTCCTCCCTTCTCACGGTTAGTAGAAGGTCTACAAGATATTAAAGCACCCAAATTATAGGTCCTATTCTGTTGCAAAGCGGCAGCTAAGAAAGCCATATCTTGGACAGACAACTTACTCGCATACCTTCTAGCAAGAACGCACTTTGTAACGAAATAAGCAAAGTAGCGGATAGCTGGGAGCTGAATGCTACTAATCTTACCACCATCATCGGAGAAGCTCCTCCCATTACAAATCATTGTATAAAGATTCGAGAGCTCCCGCGGCGTTCCCGACCTTCTCGCAGGATCCCCCGGCACTCTAATTGCTGCACAAAAATCACTAAAAGGCAAGTTGATAGTTTTGTTATAAATCTTGTATCGGACCATGGGGTTAGTTTGAGACCGATGAAAATCCTGCACAACCAACACTGTTAGTTTAGCATATTAGTAAGGTTCACCAACAGTAAAACCTTCCAACCCTGCATTGGAAATCGGTGTTTGAACATCTTGCAGGATTCCCGCATTCCGCATAAAATCAGTACATGGGTAATAAGAGGGTATACTCCCTCTTCGCGGTGAACTCTCATGACTTGCTGCACTTCCAATTCTTGTTGGTTTAGTTGGTGCCTTCTTCCTTCCATTTTCTGAAATTTTTCAACAATCATTATAAAATTTGATTTCAAGGTGTATAATTGAGGGGAACTACTATAGGAACTTGCTAGAGTACTAAACATGCATCAAAACTAGTTTCTACCACTTAGAACAAACATGCAAGCTCACTAAACATGTTATCTACAGCAGCAAAATATTCAAGATATACTTAACCAAACAAAATTCTAATTGGACAATCAAAGGAGTCACATACCAAGGAGCAAATGTGCCAAATTTCGAACAGAAATCTGGGCTGAGCAAAGAGATCGAGAAATCGCGAGTTCTTGAGCAGCGAGTGAGAGAAAGTGAGTACGAGTTTTTTCGGGAGAGAGAATGAGAGTGAAAGAGATGATGGAGTGGGGCAAGGAGGGGCCCACACACCGGGGTGGCACCCTTGTTGGCCGCGGCCGGCCTAATGCCACAGGGGTGCCCAGTCGCCCAGTGCTCCTTCGAAAAATAAGACTACGATAATTTTTGTAAATTTTTTAGAACTTCGAAAAATGCACATTTGGGTGTTAAATTAATTATTACTGCGCAGGAAAATGATTTCCAAAATCTTAAACAACTAAAGCATATTGCAAAACAAAAAGTGCTACATCAAGTAAAACAAATGGAGGGAGAAAGAAAGAAAGAAAGAAATGTTGTTTAGCTCTCTTATGCATTAAAATATACTTGTTAACAAGGTTGATCAAGTCTTGCTACCAAATAAATTTTATATGACATAAGAAGAAATAAACCTCAAATCAATCATGTTACCTTATATTGAATTGATATGGATCCAATCACAAGAGTTTGATATTCTTCTTTAGGCTCATATATAGGGCAATCAATGGATCCCACTTTTTTTTTTGAAACTTCAATGGATCCCACTTTGATAGTTTTCACATTAAAAATTGTATTAACTCCATATACTTTATCAATCCTCTTGGGAAAATATACAGTATGTTCCTTGTCATCAACATTAAAAGTAACCTTGCCTTTATTGCAATCAATAACAGCCTCTGTATTAAGAAAGGGTCTTCCAAGAATAATGGACATATTATCATCTTCAGGCATTTCCAACACAACAAAATCAGTTAATATCAAGCAATCTTGAGTAACTTGAACAGGAACATTTTCACATACACCAACAGGAATAGCGAGATTTATCAGCCATTTGCAAAGATATATCGGTTGGTATCAACTTATCTAAATCAAGTCTCTTATAAAGAGAAAAAGGCATCACACTAACTCCTGCTCCCAAATCACATAGAGAGGTTCTAACATAATTATTCTTGATGGAACAAGGAATAGTCGGTATACCTGGGTCTCCAAGCTTCTTTGGAACCTTACCATTGAAGGAGTAATTAGCGAGCATAGTGGAAATCTCCTCATTGGGAATTTTCCTTTTGTTAGAGACAATATCTTTCATATACTTTGAATAAGGAGGCAATTTAATAGCATCAGTCAAAGGGATTTGCAAAAATAAAGGTTTCATCCAATCACAAAATTTATTATAATGTTCCTCCTCCTTTGATTTTAGTTTCTTAGCAGGAAAAGGCATTGGCTTTTGAACCCAAGGTTCTCTTTCATTACCATGTTTCTTTGTAATAAAATCTTCTTTAGTGTACTTTTTATTTTTATCATGCTTTTCAGGTTCTTTTTCAATTTCTTCTTTATCAGGAACATCATTCTTATCATTATCTTCATCATGTTCATTACCACTTTCAGTTTCAGCATCAGAAATAGAAATACTATTAGGATCATTAACAGGTTCAGAGGATTCTACAACAGTTTTATGTTTCTTCTTCTTTTTCTTAGAAGGACTACTAATTTCTTTAGTTCGTTGAGGATCTTGTTCAATTCTTTTGGGATGCCCTTCAGGATATAGAGGATCCTGGGTAGAAACACCGCCTCTAGTTGTTACTTCATAAACTTGTTTCTCTTCATGATTATTTTTTAACAAGTCATTTTGCACTTTAGTAAGTTGATCAATTTGAGTTTGAATCATATCAAAATGTTTAACAAGCATCTTAACATCATTGGAGGTTCTCTCCACAATATCATGCAATTTACCAATAGCTTGAGAATTTTCCATTAGATGATTCTCTACTCTCATATTAAAATTATTTTGCTTAACAATATAATTATAAAATTCATCTAAACATTGATCAGGAGGTTTTGAATATGGAATATCTCCTCTATCAAAGCGTTGAAGAGAATGTACCTCGATTGTGGATGAAGGGGGAATTATCTTACATAGATCTTCTATAGGAGGTAAATTCTTCACATCTTCAGATTTAATACCCTTCTCCATAAGAGATTTCTTGGCTTCCCTCATATCTTCATCATTTAATTCAATCATACCCCTCTTCTTCAATATAGGTGTAGGGGTTGTTTCAGGTGTAGACCAATCATCATGATTTTTGCTTATCTTAGCCAATAATTCTTCAGCTTCGTCCGGAGTTCTTTTCCTGAAAACACAATCAGCACAACTATCCAGGTATGCCCTAGACTCAATAGTTAGTCCACTATAAAATATATCAAGTAAATCATGCTTTTCCAAATCATGTCCAGGCCGAGCTCTAATAAGAGAGCAAAATCTCGCCCAAGCCTCAGGCAATTTCTCTCCATTTTCTTGATCAAAACTATAAATTCTCTGCAAAGCCATATGTTGAGCACTAGCGGGAAAGTATTTTCGAAAGAAAACATCAAGCAAACAACTTGGACTATTTATAGAATCAGGAGGCAAATTATTATACCAATCTTAGCATCATCCTTTAATGAGAATGGGAAAATCTTAGCAACAAAATAAGTACGCATCTTAACATCATCAGAAAACAAGCTACTTAAAGTAGAAAGCTCATTCATATGTTCTACATCACTCTCTTTTTCAGTACCACAAAAGGGTGTTTTCTCAACAATAGATATATGAGATAAATCAAGAGAAAAATCATAATCTTTATCCTTAATGTTTATAGGAGATGTGGCAAATTTAGGATCGGGAGACGGTTTATATCTAACAGCATGTTGTGCAATAAGCTTTTTGAGGTTACTTGTACTAGTAGTAGCATTGCATTTATCAATAAAATCATCATCAAGTTCTACATAATCTTCATCAAGATCATCAATCTCAGGTGAATTAACAGGTGTAACAGTATTTTCATTAGGAGTTTCAGTAATTTCAATTTGTCTAGACCTAGCAATTGTAGCATCTAGAAAAGGACCTAATGAACCAGCATTATCAAGCACAGTAGAAGCATCATCAAAATTATCAGAGGAATTTTCAGATTCAGCAGAAGTACCAACACGTGAAGTTTGTGGTGGTGAAACAAGTTGACTTATCACAGATGGTGAATCAAGAGCAGCGGAGGTACTCAGAGTTGTACCTTTTCTTGTAGTGGATGGTAATATGGCGACTTTAGTATCGCGAGGTTTACCCATGATGGAGAATTTGCAGCGAACAATATCAATCCAAGTGAACTTCCAAATAAAGCTATGCTCCCCGGCAACGGCGCCAGAAAATAGTCTTGATGACCCACAAGTATAGGGGATCGCAAGTCTTCGAGGAAGTATTACCCAATTTATTGATTCGACACAAGGGAGACAAAGAATACTTGTAAGCCTTAACAACGGAGTTGTCAATTCAGCTGCACCTGGAAACTTGCTCGCAAGAGTTTATCAGTAGCAACAGTTTTATAGCAGTAGGAATAGTGAAATAACAGCAGCGGTGAAATAAAGACAGCAGTAGTGATTATAGTAAACAGCAGGATTAAAATATTGTAGGCACATGGACGGATGAACGGGCGTTGCATGGATGAGAGAATTCATATAACAATCATGATAGGGCATTTGCAGGTAATAATAAAGCGGTATCCAAGTACTAATCAATCAATAGGCATGTGTTCCGTATATAGTCGTGCGTGCTCGCAATGAGAAACTTGCACAACATCTTTTGTCCTACCAGCCGGTGGCAGCCGGGTCTAGGGAAACTACTGGAAATTAAGGTACTCCTTTTAATAGAGTACCGGAGCAAAGCATTAACACTCCGTGAACACATGTGATCCTCACATCACTACCATCCCCTCCGGTTGTCCCGATTTGTCACTGGGGCCATTGGTTCCGGACAGCAACGTGTGTATACAACTTGCAGGTAAGATCAATAAACAATGCATATCATGATGAAACAATAACATGTTCAGATCTGAGATCATGGCACTCGGGCCCTAGTGACAAGCATTAAGCATAACAAGTTGCAACAATATCATAAAAGTAACATCTACGGATACTAGGCACCATGCCCTAACAATCTTGTGACTATTACATGATCAATCTCATCCAATCCCTACCATCCCCTTCAGCCTACAGCGGGGGAATTACTCACACATGGATGGGGGAAACATGGCTGGTCGATGGAGAGACGTCGGTGGTGATGGCGGTGAAGATCTCCTCAATTCCCGTCCGCGGGAATGCCGGAAACGGAGACTTCGGCTCCCGAGACGGAGTTTCGCGATGTGGCGGCTCTGGAGGGTTTCCGACTTCGACTTCTCTCCGTGTGTTTTTAGGTCGAGGGCGTAAGTAGTCCGAAGGAGGGCGTCGGGGGCCCGAGGCCGCCACACACTAGGGCCGCGCGCCCCCTCTGGGCGCGCCGCCTGGGGTGTGGGGCCTCGGGCCTCCACCTGACTTCGGCTCCGTGAGTCTTCGGGAAAATACGACCTTCTGTATAAATTCCGAGGTTTTCTGAAAGTTGGATTTCTGCACAAAAACGAGACACCAGAACAGTTCTGCTGAAAACAGCGTTAGTCCGTGTTAGTTGCATCCAAAATACACAAATTAGAGGCAAAACAATAGCAAAAGTGTTCGGGAAAGTAGATACGTTTTGGACGTATCAATATGTTGCTATATGTATCTTATTTCTTATAAGTTGCTTGTTGAGCGGTAACCATGTTTCTGGGGACGCCATCAACTTTTTACACCTTTGTTGAATATCATGTGAGTTGCTGTGCATGTTCGTCTTGTCTGAAGTAAGGGTGATTTATTACGATTAAATGGTTTGAGTATGCATATTGTTAGAGAAGAACATTGGGCCACCAACCAAAGCCATGTATCATGGTGGAAGTTTCAGTTTGGACATTAATCCTCAATCTCTTATGAGAATATTATCTGTTGTTGAATGCTTAAGCATTAAAGAGGAGTCCATTATCTGTTTTCTATGTTGTCCCGGTATGGATGTCCTCAAGTTGAGATCTATCAAAACTAAGAAATCAAATGTGATCTATCTCCTTGGACCTTTGTACAGGTGGCATAGAGGTACCCCTTTGTGACACTTGGTTGAAACATATGTAATGCAATGATAATCCATGGAAATCTGAGCTAACTAGGACAAGGTGCGAACATTATTGGTATTCGATGCATGAGGCTTGAAACTTATAAGAGGTTTTATGCATAACACATATGAATTATTACTACCGTTGACAAAATTATTTCCATGTTTTCAAAATAAAAAGCTCTAGCACATGAGTAATCCCTGCTTCCCTCTGCGAAGGGCCTTTCTTTTACTTTATGTTGAGTCAGTTTACCTACTTCTTTCTATCTTAGAAGCAAACACTTGTGTCAACTGTGTGCATTGATTCTTACATGTTTACTTATTGCACTTGTTATATTACTTTATGTTGACAATTATCCATGAGATATACATGTTACAAGTTGAAAGCAATTGCTGAAACTTAATCATCCTTTGTGTTGCTTCGAAACCTCTTACTTTGAATCTATTGCTTTATGAGTTAACTCTTATGCAAGTCTTTTTGATGCTTGTCTTGAAAGTACTATTCATGAAATTTTTTTGCTATATGATTCAGTTGTTTAGTCATTATATTTTTGTTTGCAAACCATTGTTTCGAATCACTTCATTCATCTCATATGCTTTACAATAATGTTGATCAAGATTGTGTTGGTAGCATGTCACTTCGAAATTATCCTTGTTATCGTTTACCTACTCGAGGGCGAGTAGGAACTATGCTTGATACGTCTCCAACGTATCTATAATTTCTTATGTTCCATGCTAGTTATATGACAATACCTACATGTTTTGTTCATACTTTATGATGTTTTGATGCATTTTCCGGCACTAACCTATTAACAATATGCCGAAGCGCCAGTTCCTATTTTCTGCTGTTTTTGGTTCCAGAAATCCTACACAGGAAATATTCTCGGAATTGGACGAAACAAAAGCCCACGGTCTTATTTTGCACGGAGCCTTCCGAAGTCCGAAGAGGAGACGAAGAGGGGCGACGAGGCCCACATATGGCGGCGCGGCCCGCCCCACGCAGCCATATGGTGTGGGCCCTCGGGTGCCCTCTGCGCTGCCCCTTTGCCTACTTAATCCCTCCGTCGCGAAAACCCTGATGGAGAGCCATGATACGGAAAAAGTTCCGAGATGCCGCCGCCGTCAATCCCATCTCGGGGATTCGGAGATCGCCTCCGGCACCTGCGAGAGAGGGGAATCATCACCGGAGGGCTCTACATCACCATGCCCGCCTCCGGAATGATGCGTGAGTAGTTCATCCTTGGACTATGGGTCCATAGCGGTAGCTAGATGGTTGTCTTCTCCTCTTGTGCTATCATGTTTAGATCTTGTGAGCTGCCTATCATGATCAAGATCATCTATTTGTAATGCTACATGTTGTGTTTGGTGGGATCCGATGGATATTGAATACTATGTCAAGTTGATTAATTGATCTATCATATATGTGTTTTTTATGTTCTTGCATGCTCTCTGTTGCTAGTGGAGGCTCTGGCCAAGTTGATACTTGTGACTCCAAGAGGGAGTATTTATGCTCGATAGTGGTTCATGCCTCCATTGAATCTGGGATAGTGACAGAAAGTTCTAAGGTTGTGGATGTGCTGTTGCCACTAGGGATAAAACATCGATGCTTTTTCTAAGGATATTTGTGTTGATTACATTACGCACCATACTTAATGCAATTGTTTGTTGTTTGCAACTTAATGTTGGAGGGTGCGGATGCTAACCTGAATGTGGACTTTTTAGGCATAGATGCATGTTGGATGGCGGTCTATGTTCTTTGTCGTAATGCCCTGATTAAATCTCATAGTAGTCATCATGATATGTATATGAATCTCTATTATCAATTGCCCACCTGTAATTTGTTCACCCATGCTATTTATCTTATTGGAGAGACACCACTAGTGAACTATGGACCCCGGTCCTTTCTTTTACATCTGAAATACAATCTGCAATCTCTGTTCTCTGTTGTTCTTCGCAAACAAACATCATTCTCCACACCATACGTTTAATCCTTTGTTTTCAGCAAGCCGGTGAGATTGACAACCTCACGTTAAGTTGGGGCAAAGTATTTTGATTGTGTTGTGCAGGTTCCACGTTGGCGCCGAATCCCTGGTGTTGCGCCGCACTACCTCCTCCACCAACAACCTTCACGTGGCCTTCATCTCCTACTTGGTTCGATAACCTTGGTTTCTTTCTGAGGGAAAACTTACTGCTGTGCGCATCACACCTTCCTCTTGGGGTTCCCAACGGACGTGTGCATCACGCGCCATCACTAGGTCACAAGAGATGACATACCACGGTACGAGTAAAGAGTACTTGTCGGTAACGAGGTTGAACAAGGTATGGAGATACCAATGATCGAACCTCGGAGAAGTAAAGTATCACGTGACAAAGGGAATCGGTATCGTATGTAAATGGTTTTTTCGATCGCGAAGTCATCGTAGAATATGTGGGAGCTATTATGGATCTCCATGTCCCGCTATTAGTTATTGGTCGGAGAGGAGTCTCGATCATGTCCACATAGTTCTCGAACCATAGGGTGATACAGTTAATGTTTGATGTCATTTTAAGTAGATATGAAATATGGAATGGAGTTTGAATGTTGCTCGGAGTCTCGGATGGGATCCAAGACATCACGAGGAGTTCCGGAATGGTCCGGAGAATAAGATTCATATATAGGAAGTCACTTTCCAAGTTTGAAAATGATCCGGTGCATTTATGGAAGGCGCTAGAATGTTCTAGAACCTTCCGGAAGAAATCACCATGGAAGGTGGAGTCCCGGATGGACTCCACCAACCATAGCTGGCCAGGCAAAGGGAAGGAGGAGTCCATGGTGGACTCCACCACCATGGCCGACCATAGGGGAAGGAAAGGGAGGAGTCCCACTTCCCCTAGGTTTCACCATATGGTAAGTTTTGAGTTGGACTCTAATTCAAATCTTTGGGCAAACCCTAGGGGTTCCACCTATATAATGAGGAGGAGAGGAGGGGGCGGCCACTCTGCACCACCAAGGGGCTCCTTGGCCGGCGCCCCAAGCCATCTCTCTCCCAAACCCTAGCTACTCCCTCCTCCTTCTTCTCCGCAACGCTTACGGCGAAGCCCTGCCGGAGATCTCCACCACCACCGTCACCATGCCGTCATGCTGACGGAATTCCAAGGAGGATCTACTATATCCGCTGCCCGCTAGAACGGGGAGAAGGACGTCATCATCAACACCGAACGTGTGACCGAGTGCGGTCTGCCAGATTGTGGCACCGAAGATCTTCTACGCTTTTGAAAGCGGCGAGTGATCATCTACATCCACCATGAGATTTATCTCGTTAACGCTTAGCGATCTTCGAGGGTATGTTGATCTTCACCTCGTTGCTACCATCTACTAGATTAGATCTTGGCTTGTTATTCGTTCTTGCGGTAGGAAATTTTTTGTTTTCTATGCTACGAATCCCAACAGTGGTATCAGAGCCGTGTCTATGCATAGATTGGTTGCACGAGTAGAACACAATGGTTTTGTGGGCGTTGATGCTTTTGTTGTCTTTAGTCATGTGTACTTTGCATCTTGCCCGGTCTAAATTTACATGACCGCGTTCATGAGACTTGCTCCACGCTCGACATGCAACTTGTATTGCATAAGTGGCTTTGCGGGTGTCTGTCTCTCTCACCATAGTAAGATTCAATTTACTCTTTGAAATGAAAACATTAGTATCACCGTTGTGGTTCATGTTCATAGGTAGATTGGATCTTACTCGAAAACCCTAAACCACGTAAAATATGTAAACCAAATTAGAGGCGTCTAACTTGTTTTTGCAGGGTTTGGTGATGTGATATGGCCATGATGTGATGATGAATATGTATGAGATGATCATTATTGTATTGTGGCAACCGGCAGGAGCCTTATGGTTGTCTTTATATTTCATGTAGTAGTATTATTTCAAAGTAGTTGTAATAGTTGCTACATGTGGTGAACAACCATGAAGACGACGCCATGGACCTTGACGCTACGCCGATGATGATGGAGATCAGGCCCGTTGATGATGGAGATCATGTCCGTGCTTTGGAGATGAATATCAAAGGCGCAAAGACTAAAGGGCCATATCATATCACATTATGAATTGCATGTGATGTTAATCCTTTATGCATCTTATTTTGCTTAGATCGCGACGGTAGCATTATAAGATGATCACTCACATTAATATCAAGATAATAAAGTGTTCTCCCTCGTATGCACCGTTGCTACAGTTCGTCGTTTTGAAGCATCTCGTGATGATCGGATGTGATAGATTCTATGTTCACATACAACGGGTGTAAGCCATGTTGCACACGCGGAAATACTTGGGTTTGCTTGACGAGCCTAGCATGTACAGACATGGCCTCGGAACAACGGAAACCGAAAGGTTGAACACGAGTCATATGGATGATATGATCAACATGTTGATGTTCACCATTGAAACTACACCATCTCACGTGATGATCGGTTTTGGTGTAGTGAATATGGATCGTGTGCCACTAAACAACTATGAGGGATGTTGTATTAAGTGGGAGTTCATTAGTAATTAGATTAAAACATGAACTAATTATCTTGAGAATAGTATTTTGAATTAAATTTGTAGAATTGGCATCCGTTATCTACCATGCGCTAGTCTTGTAATTGAGATAGAAATACTGTTAAGTCTGACAAGTAACTTTACGGACTGGTACCGTATTGTTAAAGAATCAAGATATGATTAAGTCCTATTGCAAACTTTTAGTAAACCTCACATTGTCGATTCAAAGAGCAATGGTTTCAATTAGTACCTAAAATCATCTTGTCTCCGTGAAACTTGAAGTTCAAATCTGTTTGAAAAGTAAGGAGCTGAAAATTTTGTTTTCAGAAATAAGCAAGGTATGAGATATATGTTAAATGTAAGACCTTATTGCAAGATGATAGAATATAATCTAGTGAGACTACATAAACTCATAAGTTTTATGACAATGTACGAAGGTTGAAGACGCTAGGCGTCCCAATCCTCAAACTAGTTGGGCACTAATGATATTCGCATATCCATGAAGTGATCGTCCTTAGTATGCACCGTTGCTAAGACTCGTCGTTTCGAAGCATCACGTGATGATCGGGTGTTATAGATTCTACGTGTGCATACAACGGGTGCAAGCCAGATTTGCACATATGAGTACTAAGGTTAAAATTTACGAGCCTAGCATGTAAAGCCATGGTCTCGGAAAGTCGTCATGATTTGATGGATAAAATCATGAGTGAAGTTGTTCATCACATTAAAAAGTTACTAATAGTGAAATCTGAAACACTTGTCATGTGATGATCAACTTCAAATTAAGAACCTCAAGGTTATTGGTATTTGACCAATGGACCTGGAAGTTATTGAAGGTGAAGTGTTTTCTGAGAATGTGGAAAGCTAAAAGATAAACTACAAAAGATTTTTGGCGGAAAGAAAAAAAGACTAGAAAGTCTAGCTCAGGTGTATATAGATGATATACATGGTATGAATGTATTCCTTGTTTGGTCACACAATGAAATTCTTGGGTATGTGTACCATATTGGTTGATCTGAGGTGTCATACAAAACAACGCAATACAAGAATTCAATGGCCTAAGTGACTGACAAGGAATATGGTAGGAATGCACGTCTGGAACAAAATAAAGTGTTATTGTGTTCGTCGTTGGCATTCTACCTAGCCCTTCAGATTTATAATAAAGAACTTTATAATTGTTGTTTTGTTCTGGTTAAATGAAAACAATGAGTTGTTCAAATTATAACAGCATTCCATGTACGATGGATAAGTTATTATAAATCTTTATGGTGAAGCACACATACATAACACTGACGCTAAAATGCCATAAGGCAAATGATGTTAATTCCACTCATTAGTGGAACCGCCATTTAGGTCATGTTAGAAAGGAACGCATGAAGGAACTCCATGCAAATGGATTTTTGGAGTCATTTGATTTTTGAATCGTTTGGCGCTTGCAAATCTCTTCTAAAGAGAATGACTGAAATACCGTTCATAGGCCAAGAGTTGAATGGGCAACTAACTTAGTGGAAACATATATGATGATGTATGTGGTTCACTGGGCATAGTTGTGTGCGGGAGATTCTTCTACTTCATTAAAACTTTCAACAATGAATTGAGTATATATATGTGGATATATTTATTCGATAAGGAAGAAGTTTGAAACATTTGAATGGATTCAAATAAATTTCAGCATGAAGTGGAAATCATCGTAATAGAAAAGTCAAATATCTATGATTGGAACATGGTGGAAATATTTGAATTACGAGTTTTGGCGAACATCTAAGAGAGTTATGAAATTGTTCTACAACTCAAGTTTCTTGGAGTATAATAGTGATGATGGAGTATCCGAGAGACGTATCCAAACCTTGTTGGGTTAATGATGAGACAAAATAAAATTACACCATTATATTTTTGTGGATTATGCTTTAGAGACTACCGCTTTTACACTGCATAGAGCGTCATCATAATCCGTTGAAATGACACCATATGAGTTATGGCATGGGTATAAACCCTAATAGTCCTTTCTTAAATTTTGGTATGCGTACCATATGTAAATAAGTTTACAACCAAAATCGGATGAATGTCTTTGTTGGTTATCCCAGAAAATTGATTGGGAATTCTTTCCACTATAAAGTCAAAGAAAAAAGTGTTTGTCGATGTTTCTTACTTATTTCCAAGAAATTGTTTCTAGCGAAGTATTTGAGTGGAAGGACAATGGAACTTGATAAGGTTCATGAACCTGAGCATGATGATCAGAGTAGCGCAGCATCGGAAATGGTTCTGGAACCGGCCACGACGATCATGGCTCCCATGTCTACAAAGTGTTATAGTCATGGAGACCAAAGTACCAATTGAACCTTGTAGATGTGGTTTACTTTGTGATCAAATAAATGATTTGTGGACAATGGATTGTTTTTGAACAATGATAAACCAACTACATACAAAGAATTTATGATGGGCCCTGACTCCGTTAAAATGGCTATGGACCATGAAATCCAAGATAGGTGAATACATTTTAAAAGTAAATGAATCTATAAAATTGATGGACTTGGATGGAATATCCTTAAAGAAGCTCGACTTGTCGAAAAGTTGTTTACGACAAAGTTCAAAGAGTTGACTACGATAAGATTAGATCTTCCGTAACAATGCTTATAGTCTATGAGGATTATTCTAGTAATCGCTACATATTTCTTTTATGAGATATGATAGTAGGATGACAGAAATACATTCCTTACCAGAAGTGTGTATGAAGGATGTATACTAGATACAAACCAAAGAGTTTTGCTAGTCCGTGGAATACTAGATAGGTATACAAACTTCACTGGATGAAGTAAGTATCACGGAGTTGGAATCTTCACCGGATGAAATAATCAAAGAGTTTTGATTTCATCAGAAACGATGAAGATACTTGCATTTGCAAGAAATTAAGTGGGAGCGCTGAGACATAGTTATAATATTATATGTGGATGACATATCATTGATTATAAATAATGTAATTATATACTTGATGTGATTAAAGGGTTTCATTGAGAATTAACTTCAATGAAAGGATATGGACTAAAACATATTTAGTGTCAAGATCTATGAAGATAGATTGAAACACATAATAAGTTTAAGTCAAAGTACATAGAATAAATATTGAAGTAGTTCAATATAAAAATATTAAGAAAGTGTTCTTTTCCATGTGAAGGTTTAATAAGACTTGAGTATATTTGACACTCGATGAGTAAAAACACATGAGTGATTTTAGATCACGAATAATATGTACAAAATCAGATGTCCTGTGCTCTAAAGTGTTACGAGCATATACCAGAATGATTCATGTAATGATCATTGGACAATAGTAAGAATATCCCTGAGTACTTTAGAAGAACCAAGGATATATATATATAGTTTTGTATGGGTAATGACAAACAAATCACTGTAAGGTGTTGCACCGATATTAGTTTGGTCACATATAAAAATAAATTTCAATCTCAATTAGGCTAAGTGTTGATTAAAAGGTAGCACAATGAGCTAGAAGAAGTCTATGCTAGATTCTAAATATTGTGACGGATTCTACAGACAAAGGCAAAGCATGTCATTGTTTTGACAATGACTGAGGATGTTAAGTCGAGGAGTTCTTTGAGAACTTGGTGTAGTTCCGATAGTGTCAGAACTTTGAAGCTATATTGTGTGTGACAATATTAGTGATATATTTCAGACCGCGGAATTAAGGTTCCACCAGAAGACCAAACATATTTAATGCCGACTCATTTGGAAAATGAGTGATGCGTTGAGACGCAAATGAATTGCAAAATACATACGTTTCTGAGCATGTCAGATCGTTGACTGAAACCTCTCCCGTGAGCAAAACATGATAAGCACCAGAAGGCCAATGTGTTATATCTTTACAAATGTAAACTAGATTATTGACTCTAGTGCAAGTGGGAGACCGTTGGATATATGCCCAAGAGGCAATAATAAATTAGTTATTGTTATATCTTAGTGTTCATAATAAATGTTTACATCCCATGCTATAATTGTATTAACCGAAACATTGATACATGTGTGTTATGTAAACAACAAGGAGTCCCTAGTAAGCCTCTTGTATAACTAGCTTGTTGATTAATAGATGATCATGGTTTTGTGATCATGAACATTGGATGTTGTTAATAACAAGGTTATGTCATTGGGTGAATGATATAATGGACATACACCCAATTAAGCGTAGCATAAGATCAAGTCATTTAGTTCAACTTGCTATAGGCTTTCGATACATAGTTACCTAGTCCTTCGACCATGAGATCATGTAAATCACTTACACCGGAAGGGTACTTTGATTACATCAAACGCCATTGCGTAAATGGGTGGTTATAAAGATGAGATTAAGTATTCGGAAAGTATGAGTTGAGGCATATGGATCAAGAGTGGGATTTGTCCATCCTAATGATGGATAGATATACTCTGGGCCCTCTCGGTGGAATGTCGTCTGATTAGCTTGCAAGCATGTGACTAGGTCACAAGAGATGACATACCACGGTACGAGTAAAGAGTACTTGTCGGTAACGAGGTTAAACAAGGATGAAGATACCAATGATCGAACCTCGGATAAGTAAAGTATCGCGTGATAAAGGGAATCAGTATCGTATGTAAATGGTTTTTTCAATCACGAAGTCATCGTTGAATATGTGGGAGCTATTATGGATCTCCAGGTCCCACTATTAGTTATTGATCGGAGAGGAGTCTCGATCATGTCCGCATAGTTCTCGAACCGTAGGGTGACACACTTAAGGTTTGATGTCGTTTTAAGTAGATATGAAATATGGAATGGAGTTCGAATGTTGTTCGGAGTCTTGGATGGGATCTAGGACATCACGAGGAGTTCCGGAATGGTCCGGAGAGTAAGATTCATATATAGAAAGTCACTTTCCAAGTTCGAAAATGGTCCGGTGCATTTATGGTAGGCGCTAGAATGTTCTAGAACCTTCCGAAAGAAATCAGCATGGAAGGTGGAGTCCCGGATGGACTCCACCAACCCTAGCCGGCCAGCCAAAGGGGAAGGTGGAGTCCATGGTGGACTCCACCACCATGGCCGGCCATAGGGGAAGGAAAGGGAGGAGCCCCACTTACCCTAGGTTTCACCATATGGGAAGTTTTTGAGTTGGACTCTAATTCGAATCTTTGGGCAAATCCTAGGGTGTCCACCTATATAATGAGGAGAAGAGGGAGGGGGCCGGCCACTACTTGGCTGCACCACCAAGGGCTCCCTGGCCGGGGCCCCAAGCCCCCTCTCTCCCAAACCCTAGCTACTCCCTCCTCCTTCTTCTCCCACAACGCTTGCGGCGAAGCCCTGCCGGAGATCTCCACCACCACCGTCACCACGCCGTCGTGCTGGGGGGATTCCAAGGAGGATCTACTACATCCGCTGCCCGCTGGAACGGGGAGAAGGACGTCGTCATCAACACCGAACGTGTGACCGAGTGCGGAGGTGCTGCCCGATTGTGGCACCGTCAAGATCTTCTACGCGCTTTTGAAAGCGGCAAGTGATCGTCTACATCCACCACGAGATTTATCTCGTTAACGCTTAGCGATCTTCGAGGGTATGTTGATCTTCACCTCGTTGCTACCATCTACTAGATTAGATCTTGGCTTGTTATTCGTTCTTGTGGTAGGGAATTTTTTGTTTTCTATGCTACGAATCCCAACATTTGGGGAGCTCAGAGAAGAGATGGGAGACTGATGCGGGGTGGCCTTCGGACACCTCCTCACCAAGACCGACAAGTCCCCCAAGTGGACCAATGACAAGGGCTCGAGTTAAAGCTCTACATGATAAGGTGAATTCGCTCCTCTCTACCTCTACCTTTGACACCCCCTTGGATGGCTTGCTACTTCATGCAAATACACTATGTTCAATCAGGTACATCGGTCAAGACACAAGCCATGGAGTCCAAGCCAATGGAGAGAGAGCTGGAAATGATGAAGATGGAGCTCCAGCGCACAGGCCGGAACTTCCGCCCTCCAGGACCGGAACTTCCGGCCAGATTCCTCCCAGATGCTGCCAAGATGCCGTCCAGCGCCCAGAGAAGTGGAACCAGCCGGAACTTCCGCCCCGAGGACCGGAACTTCCGCCCACCGGAACTTCCGCCCAAGTTCCGCCCAAGCTCCGAAAGTCCGTCAAAACGCCCCTGGATGTTACTGCAAGGAAATGGGCCAATTTCGGAACTTGACGGGAACTTGGCCGGAACTTCCGCCTTCAGTCCGAACTTCCGCCCCTGGGAACTTCCGCCCAAGTCGGCCGGAACTTCCGCCACCGCGAACTTCAGCACAGCACTACTTTTCAGCGTGTAACTTACCCATTCGCCTACCCGACTATAAATATCCTAGTTGGCTCAGATCTGAGATCAGACTTGTTTAGAACTCAAACCTAACTTTGAGCTTAGTCTCCCTTGGGTATCATCCCTCTGTAATCAAGGCAACCCTTGTGGATGTATGGATTTGGTAGTGTGAGATTCTAGTGTTTTACACTCTCTCTCCCACTCCTTGATTCGTCCTCCCCACCGGTCTCTCCTCTCGGAATTCTACCTCGAGTCTCTTCCGGGCGGATTCTATTGGCACGGTCCATCGAGCCGTGAGGGTAAGCATCGATTGTATCGGGTTGGTGTGCGTGGATCTTCGTGTGTTCTTCGCGTTCTTCGTGCTCTTCCGCCTCTCCCCCTCTTTCCCCCTTGATTCCTTGGGTCATTCGCGAGATCGGGCCACAATCGGGGTCTCAGACCACATCATATGGTATCAGCAGCCTTTGGTTTCCGCGAATTTGACCCCCACCCATCCAATTTCGTCTCTAAAATTTTTCCAAAAAATTCCCCAAAAATAGCCCCAAATTGCCTTTGGACCGATCTGTGATTTGGTTGAGTTTTGAGTGGTTTTGGTCCAATAGAAACTTGTCTTTGGTGTTGATCTGCAATTCCCCCACCTTCCCACAGCTTCTAGTGCCAAATTTTCCGCGAATTCGAAGATTTTCGGCCCGGATTTCCGCCCAAATCGAAGAACAGCCCGCAGATCTGATTGCGACCGGAAGTTCCGCCCCGGAGGACCGGAAGTTCCGCCCCGGACCGGAAGTTCCGCCCCTCAGGACCGGAACTTCCGCCTGGCCGAAATTTTCACAGCTAACTTCGTTTTTCGTTTTGGCACTAACCCCTTGTGTTTGGACTTCGACGAGTGTGCCATTTCAGCTACAACAAAGCTTCCGCAACATCCACGACGACGACGGCACCCCGAGGATCCAAGCGGTTCATTTGACACCTTCCACCATAGCAAGTTCAAGTTCGTCGGCCACCATCATCAAGTGGTATAACTTGCACCTAACTTGTAGCCTTAGCTTCCTTTGCGTACCTTTCCTATCGAGAGTGGCTTTCTAGTGTTGCGAAGCATTGCGCAAGCGTCCCGACCGTGAGGGTGTGCGTGTGTTGAGCAAAGCTACGAAGCAAGCTCGTTGTGAAAAGATAGGCAAAAGAAGTGTGACATACTTACATAGATAGTGAGAAAAGAAAGCTTCTAAGCATACAAAAAAAAAGGAGAAAAGAAAAACAAAAAGAGTGTGAGTGACACCTATACACAAAAGAGTCCAAAGCTTATAAGCAAAAGAGAGAAAAGAGAAGAGAGGCGTCTTGCGCAAATCTTGTTGCTTCTCAATTTTGCAACCAAGCCACGGTCTCTCTTGCGTTAGCGTGACACCGAGCTAGTAGTCTTCGTTAGGACCAATTTTGTTCGTGCTCATTTTCCGTCGCGCTAACCCCATTTTGTCCCACGTGTGTGTTCCACATTGTGTATGCCTTTTGTGATCACCGCTATTGACTTGTGACTTTTGAATCTTACCCACTTTTAACAACATACTCGATTTTGGATTTCGTCTTTTGGCTTTCCACCTTCCACTCCTAACACCATATTTGCTAGCTTTTGCGTGTGCCTTTGTGTGTGTCCCGATACAATTGGTCTTACTTTCGGCTTGGTTGATTGCCTCAATACTATCTTGCCACGGTAAGAGTGAGAGGTAGTCTCCTTCCACTAACATCCACAACATAGTTCTTGTCTTGTGATCATGGATAGGCACGGAGACCAAGCAAAGGAGGATGAGGTCCTACACCCCTCCGAGAGGTTGGCCACCCAACACAACCTATGGGTGCAACGCCAAGAGTTCAAGGACCAACTCAATTTGTTCGAGACACGCATCGACCAACAATATGAAGAAGTGGCTCACAACTTCGGCCAAGTGAACCAAGATATGAATCTTCTTCGTGAAGCTACGGACAACTTGCATGACCAAGTGACGGCCAATGATGCAAACATGGAGCGGCGCATGGATAGCCTCGAGCGCGCCATCAACAACTTGGGACGCCGACATCGACATCGCTCTACTTCCTCATCGTCATCGACTACCTCACATGATGACTACTCCCATGATCACCATTCGTCCTCAAGCTCCGACTCAAGGCATGGAGATCATCCCCGCTCTCGTCGACCGCACGCTCGTCATGATGATTCTCGCTCAAACTCTAGGCGCGGAGAGTTCCATCGCCATGCTCGTCCTCATGAGCGTCCTCAACAAGAACAAGCTCTTCACCAAGATCGTCCTCAAGCGGCTCGCCATGCCCACCATGGGCATGACGACCAACCCCAAGACAACGTCCTACACAACATGGACCCGACACCTCATCGTCAAGCCCATGTGGATGCTCAAGACCAAGGTCATCAAGATCCACCAAGGCGTGACCTCCGGAACCATCCTCGCCATGACCAAAGGGGCCGAGGACAACCTCAACATGATCAAGATGAGAGAGCCAACATTGGACAACGTCAACAACCTCGTCAAGATCCGCAACAACATCCTCAACATGAGCCAAGTGAAGCTAGTGTTCACCTCCAACGCCAACCCAATGCTATGGTTGGTCGTGGAAGACCTCCTCTACCACCTCAAGTCGCAAGAGATGAAGGCATCCGTCCTCGCCGAAGGAACATGGAAGATGAAGAGAATATGTATGGAAAGCTCAAGTTCAACATGCCCAAGTTCAAGGGTGAAGACGATGCCGAGGCCTACCTCTCATGGGCACTCAAGGTTGACAAGATCTTCCGCATCCACAACTACTCCGGTGCCAAGAAAGTAGCCATGGCCTCCCTCGAGTTTGAAGATTATGCCAACACTTGGTGGGAACAAGTTGTCACTCTAAGGGAAGAAAAGGGAGATCCTCCAATTGATACTTGGGAAGACATGAAGGAGGAGATGGAAGCTCGCTTTGTCCCTAAACACTACAAGACCGATCTCTTCAACAAGCTACAAAAGTTGAAGCAAGGCACCAAGACCGTTGAGGAATTCTTCAAGGAGATGGAGTTAACCATGATGCGAGCAAACATCCAAGAGTCCGAGGACCAAACCATCGCTAGGTTCTTCAATGGCCTCAACTACCCCATCAAGAGAGTTGTGGAGTTCCAACAATACTCCAACATGGTTGAGTTGGTTCACCAAGCTTCCAAGGCCGAGCGTCAAGTGAATGAGGACATCAAGTACTCGAAGTCCAAGCAATACTTCGCCTCCAAACTTGCTACACCAACCCCTACAACAAGTGTCAAGCCAACCGCATCCTCTACACCCTCCAAGCAACCTTCTATCCAAAGTCGCATGAAGCAAACGGTGTCCTCCACCGCCTCCTCCAAGGCCTCTACGGGACCCTCCAATGTCACTTGCTTCAAGTGTGGTACTCAAGGCCACAAATCCTTTGAGTGCAAGAACACCAAGGTCATGATCACTATGGAGAATGGTGACATAGAGACTCTAAGTGAGGGTGAATATGAAGCCCTAGTGCAAGCCGCCGTTGCTAATGAGGAAGAGTATGATGAAGAAAGTGGAGAAGACCCTCTCTTATGCACACATGATCCAAGCCCTTCTCTTGTGGTCACTCGAGTGCTCACCACTCAACCCCAAGCTATGGAAGACCAAAGATGCAACATCTTCCAAACGCGTGCCGGCATTGGTGGCAAGTCAATCAAGGTCATCATCGATGGTGGGAGTTGCCACAACTTGGCAAGCACCGAGCTATGTGAGAAGCTCAACCTCACGCTTCGCAAGCATCCTCATCCATACCATGTCCAATGGTTGAGCGACAAGGGCAATGTCAAGATTCAACACACCGTCACCGTCAACTTCAAGATAGGACCCTATGAAGACACCGTGGAGTGTGACGTGGTGCCTATGACCGTGTGCCACATGTTGCTTGGCCGCCCATGGCAATTTGACAAGAAGGCCATACATGATGGTTTCTCCAATGCATACACCTTCAAGGTCAAGGACAAGAAGTTCGAGCTTCGCCCAATGACTCCTAGCCAAATCATCGCCGACAATGCGAAGGCTTTAGCGAGGGCACAACACCACATCCACCATAGTGAGTTGAGAGGAGAGGGAGCTACCCACCAAAAAGAGAGTGAGCGCCACCACCCACATATGAGTGAGAGAGAGAGTGTCCTCCTAGCCACCAAAAGCGAGTGGAGAGAAGTGAAAGACAACCCATCCACCACCATACACTACGTGCTCATTTGCAAGGGCCTCTCGTCGGAGACTAACGACTTAACCAACATTCCTTCGTCTTTGTTGTCTCTTTTGAAGGAGTTCCAAGACGTCTTCCCCGACGAGCTACCTCATGGACTACCACCGCTTCGGGGCATCGAGCATCGCATCGACCTCATACCCGGCGCTCCCCTACCAAACCGCGCCGCTACCGCACCAACCCCGAAGATACCAAGGAGATCCAACGCCAAATACAAGACCTCCTCGCTAAAGGGTACGTCCGAGAAAGCCTTAGCCCTTGTGCCGTTCCCGTTATTCTTGTGCCTAAACCGGATGAGACGCAACGGATGTGTATGGATTGTCGACCTATCAATGCCATTACCGTCCGTTATCGCCATCCCATTCCGCGTTTAGATGACATGCTTGATGAATTGAGTGGTGCCACAATTTTCTCTAAGATTGATTTGCGTAGTGGCTACCACCAAATTCGCATGGCAATTGGTGATGAATGGAAGACGGCATTCAAGACCAAGCTTGGTCTCTATGAATGGCTCGTCATGCCATTTGGTCTTTCCAATGCTCCTTCGACTTTCATGCGTCTTATGAATCACATCTTGCGACCTCTCATTGGCAAGAGTGTGGTTGTGTACTTTGATGATATTCTCATCTATAGCAAAAATCTCGAGGACCATGTTCAACATGTGAGAGAAGTCTTATGCATCTTGCGCCACGAGAAGCTCTTTGCCAACCTACCAAAATGCCATTTCGCTCAAAACAAATTGGTTTTTCTTGGTTTTGTGGTTTCCGCCAACGGGATAGAAGTTGATTCTTCCAAAGTTGAGGCCATCCACAATTGGCCCACTCCCACAAATGTTGGCCAAGTGAGAAGCTTCCATGGACTTGCCGGATTTTACCGCCGTTTTGTGAAAGATTTCAGCACCATTGCTTGCCCTTTAAACGAGCTTACAAAAAAGAATGTTCCGTTTGTTTGGGGCAAAGCACAACAAAAAGCTTTTGATGAATTGAAAAAGAGACTCACCGAGGCACCACTACTTGCTCTTCCCGACTTCACTAAAACATTTGAGATAGAATGTGATGCGAGTGGCCTTGGGATTGGCGGTGTCCTCATGCAAAATGGAAAACCCGTGGCATACTATAGTGAGAAGTTGGATGGCGCACGCCTCAACTATCCTATATATGACAAGGAGCTTTATGCTTTGGTTCGTGTTCTTGAAGTTTGGCAACATTACCTTTGGCCAAAAGAGTTTGTTATCCACTCGGATCATGAGTCCTTGAAGTATTTGAAAAGTCAACACAATTTGAACAAGAGACATGCTAAGTGGGTTGAGTTCATAGAGTCCTTCCCTTATGTAATCAAATACAAAAAGGGCAAGGAAAATGTGGTTGCGGATGCACTTTCCCGCAAGATTACTCTTCTACTCACCCGCTTGGAGTTTCACATTTTGGGTCTTGAGGAGATCAAAGAACTTTACCCTTCCGATGCTTTCTTTGGACCAATCTTTGCCAAGTGTTCCGTTGACCGAGGTTTTGATGATTTCTATTTGCATGATGGCTACTTGTTTAAAGCTAACAAGATTTGCATTCCCGAGTCTTCTCTTCGTAAGTTGCTTTTGCAAGAGTCACATGGAGGTGGTCTTATGGGTCACTTTGGACGAGAGAAGACATATGCCATGCTCTCACCCACTACTATTGGCCAAGAATGTACCGCGACGTGGAACGCCTTTGCCGACGGTGTACAACATGCTTACAAGCTAAGTCTACTTCCAATCCCTATGGTCTTTACATGCCTTTACCCATTCCATATGCACCTTGGTCGGACATAAGCATGGACTTTGTACTTGGCTTACCACGCACAAAACATGGTCATGACTCGATATTTGTGGTAGTGGATAGGTTCTCTAAAATGGCTCATTTCATACCATGTCATAAGAGCGATGATGCTTCACACATTGCTTCATTGTTTTTCAGGGAAGTCATGGGAAGATTGCCTACCCCATGCGGAGTTCGCCTACAATCGAGCCAAGCACTCCACAACCTCAAGGAGTCCCTTCATGATCGTCTACGGATTCGAACCTCCAACGGCACTCGACATCCTCCCACTACCCCTTCATGAAAGAACGAACATGGACTTCGACGAGCGCACCACCGCCATGAAGAAACTACATGAAGAGACAAGAGCAACCATACAAGAGCATGTACTTCGCCAAGCTAACCGCCTCAACGCCAAGAAAAAGGAACGCGTGTTTGAAGAAGGAGACCTCGTTTGGATCCACCTACGGAAAGAAAGGTTCCCGCAAGAACGCAACTCCAAGCTCAAGCCAAGAGGAGATGGACCTTTCAAGGTCCTCAAGCGCATCAACAACAACACCTACGTCATCGACATACCAACATCAAAATACTTGGTGAGCAACACTTTCAACATCTCGGATCTCTCACCCTATCATGGAGATGAGGAGGAACAAGAGTCGAGGACGACTCTCTCCCAAGGGGGGAGATGATGCGGGGTGGCCTTCGGACACCTCCTCACCAAGACCGACAAGTCCCCCAAGTGGACCAATGACAAGGGCTCGAGTTAAAGCTCTACATGATAAGGTGAATTCGCTCCTCTCTACCTCTACCTTTGACACCCCCTTGGATGGCTTGCTACTTCATGCAAATACACTATGTTCAATCAGGTACATCGGTCAAGACACAAGCCATGGAGTCCAAGCCAATGGAGAGAGAGCTGGAAATGATGAAGATGGAGCTCCAGCGCACAGGCCGGAACTTCCGCCCCCAGGACCGGAACTTCCGGCCAGATTCCTCCCAGATCTTGCCAAGATGCCATCCAGCGCCCAGAGAAGTGGAACCAGTGGAACTTCCGCCCCGTGGACCGGAACTTCCGCCCACTTCCGCCCAAGTTCCGCCCAAGCTCCGAAAGTCCGTCAAAACGCCCCTGGATGTTACTGCAAGGAAATGGGCCAATTTCGAAACTTGACCGGAACTTGGCCGGAACTTCCGGCCGGGCCGGAACTTCCGCCTTCCAGGACCGGAACTTCCGCCCCTGACCGGAACTTCCGCGCCCAAGTCGGAACTTCCGCCACCGCGAACTTCAGCACAGCACTACTTTTCAGCGTGTAACTTACCCATTCGCCTACCCGACTATAAATAGCCTAGTTGGCTCAGATCTGAGATCAGACTTGTTTAGAACTCAAACCTAACTTTGAGCTTAGTCTCCCTTGGGTATCATCCCTCTGTAATCAAGGCAACCCTTGTGGATGTATGGATTTGGTAGTGTGAGATTCTAGTGTTTTACACTCTCTCTCCCACTCCTGATTCGTCCTCCCCACCGGTCTCTCCTCTCGGAATTCTACCTCGAGTCTCTTCCGGGCGGATTCTATTGGCACGGTCCATCGAGCCGTGAGGGTAAGCATCGATTGTATCGGGTTGGTGTGCGTGGATCTTCGTGTGTTCTTCGCGTTCTTCGTGCTCTTCCGCCTCTCCCCCTCTTTCCCCTTGATTCCTTGGGTCATTCGCGAGATCGGGCCACAATCGGGGTCTCAGACCACATCACTCCTTCTTCTCGTACTCCACCAAATATCAAAGATAGGTACCGACAGATTCCATATTTTAAGGTGAGCAACTATAACTTATAGTCCATGACATGATTTGATTGCATTGAGGCCTAACAATTTATTCATGTTCATATCAGGATTGTGTTGGGGCGGTACTCTTGGGACTACTAGAGTGCCCATAAGAGACTCTCATGCATACATAGGGAGAAAGCACTACACTAGCAAAAATGTGCTTGCGGCCGTTGAATTTGATATGAGGCTCATATGTGTGTTACATGGGTAGAAAGTATCAATCCATGATGCAAGGATTTTAACTTTGACAGCTTTGAGAGACCTAATGGATCAAAATCCCAGAGTGTAAGTTGTACCTAGCTGATGTTGGATAGGCTTGCCACTCCGACATTCTTCCACCCTTAAGGTCAACGTACCATCTAAATGAGTTATCAGCAAGGCGCTACCCAAAAAATGCCAAGGAACCTTTTCAATCTGAGACACTCAAGCCTTAAAGTGATAACCAAGCGGACATTCGCCGCTTTGAAGAACAGATTTAAGATCTTTTATCAGAAGCCATTCACTACAACATGACATGCGGGCCACTTTAAACGCTAAGCCCGACCATAATTGTCGTGCTCGCGCAAGCACAACAAAAAACCCGTTAGGGATGACTGCGTCCGGAAAACTACATAGGAGACACCTTTTTTTTGCTCGGCACTTCATCATACGCCCAGCTAGTGCAGACACATCACATTTTGATGAAATCTGCCCTAAAATGACTGGCGGCGGATGCTAAGGTTCCGAACATAATTTATGATGATGACGCCTAAATTTCACCTCGACAGGTGTGTGTTGGCGCATGTTTTTTTTGGAATAAATTTGAGTATCCAGCGCCATTTATATAATATAACACATATAATGAATATATAGTAGATTGTAATTTCCATTGAGAATTACATACGTCTAAATTTAAGATCTCAAACGCTAAACGTTGGAAATATGTTTCCTTCTCAAGAACATTTTTTTGGTTTTTTTCATCTTCACCCTGTCCCCATCTGCCTTCATCTTCCGTGCATCCATAATATCAACCACTTGCAACTCCAGCTGCATCTTCTTTTCTTCAATGCTTTCATTCTTTTGCACAATTTTATTTATGTTTTCCTTCAACTTCTTGTTCTCCTAGTGTAGATGTTATAATAGGCGCATGTTGTCTTCACTGAAGTTGCAGCTGCAAGGAGGTTCCTACAAATTTCACAAAATGTTCCAATCGGGAAAAGTAACACATAAATCCCCAATCGGCCTAACCCTAGAAATAATACCTCGTGTGATGATCTTGTATTGCTCCGGATAGTGCCTAGGGGCCCGTTGGGACACACGGACATCGGTGAGATCTCATGTGGACGCACGGGAGGCTGCGTAGTGTCCGCCCATGTTTCTGTCCACTCCATATCTGTCCTCATGTCAGGTTGGGGTGAGATCTCACTGCGAGGAGTGCGACAGCTAGATCCGGGATGAGATCATAGGGAAAGGTACAACAACAAGATCAGGGATAAGGTCACATGGGAAGGGACACAAGGGCTAGATCCGGGAGGATAGCCGACGGGAGGTTGGTGCGAGCTATGGAGAGGGGCGCGACGACTAGACACTGGTCAAAGCTAAGGGTGAGGCCACAACAAACTGAATGTGGATGGAGGATTATTTGGGATAAAACTGAGAGTTGCTTTTGGATGTGCTTGGTGGCTTAAGAAGTATCAGTTTGTTCAAAATTTAAGACGTTTTGGTATAATACCAAGAGTTGCTTTCAGATGGGCTTGGTTTGATTGAACTCAAATAAATTGGAATAAGGGAGTAATGTCTACGACACTGGCAAATCCGGCCAGTCTGCGAGTCGATGCTATTCCTATCCAAGCCATATATATCTTTAGGTACATTAGTGTGGTACTTCAAAAGAAAAAAAACAACCACATATATGCGTGAGATCGAAAATCCCCAAATATTTGTCTAATAGAGAGTCCAAGATGTGATAATCAGATCTCGATCAAACATCGAGATATTCAGGGATGGTATCAACATCTCCATCGCCCGCTGAAGCTTTCGTGGAGAGGTGAATCGGGATAATAGAAAGTGTGTACATGTGGAAAAAACACACGATTATTCAGCTCATTCGTGGTGGGGTACACCTATCGACAAGACATGCTTGAGCAGACTCCCGGGACGGTTGCACTGTAAAGTGTAACATCTAAAACATAGGATTATGTGCCTATATGCATTTACCGCGGCATTACCATGTGACGGGATTGATTTCCACCTACCACAGCCAGTAATATGTGCTGGTATCACATGTGCCATGATGCATAATTTTTTTTCCATGCTTGATAGCTACCGAGATATAAAATCCGCCGGCCATTTTTTTTTGCACATGACTATGAATTGTGCCGTCCAAAAAATCCGCCTGGTATGGGGGGGCTTTTTTTTGTAGCGATTCCTCCTTTCCCCACCAAGTTAAGATAGTTCTTACATGTTGCATTTTGCACAACTGAATCTTACAGTGGGGTAATGATGGGTTCTTCCCGTATGAGGACAACGTGATGCTTGACAACATTGATTCTGTCCATGGTGGCGGTCTCAATGATAATCACGCTACGAGGAACAAGAGGAGGTAGTGGGCAGTTGCTACGTGGGCTCCTAGAAGAACGAACATGCTCCAAAGAGGAAGAAGTAAAGAAGAAGAAGATTGTCATGTCGTCCTGCTCTATGAACTACCCCTATTATGTGTATAGCTGGAACTTTTTAGTACCTCGGCAATACTCTGGTGAACACCTATTTATTTGACAGTAGATAGGTAATATGTTGATGTATTTGCTAGTAGATATGACTAAAAACGTTTATTTAGTGGTGCATGTTAGTTCGATATGCCGTTTGTTAGTTCAATATGTTCATAGTACTTCGTGGTAAGGTCACCACTTGCGAGAAGTGGTTACCACACCATTAAACAGTATGCAACCAAACAAGCTAAATTTCTAGCCTTCTTGCTAAAATCCAACTATACTGGGCAACTAAACATAGTCCATAAATAAGCTGAACATGAGTTGGTGATAAGCAAACTAGATGCACACCATGATTTTAGATTTGATCTAGTAAATCATAACTCTAAGGAAAAAAAACCTTACTATATGCACAAAAAGAACGTTAAGCAACCAAACACCCTCTATACTTCTTGTTTTTGGCTCCAATCAAAGAGGATATTATTATTTTTTGAACAGGGAATGGTCCCGTAGGACCGAGAAGCTTCATTCCAGATTATCGGTGGAGCACCTAATTACAACAAGGACCAGCAGAAAATAGAAAAGTACAATCGGGTCCACACCTTTTGCACTAAAGACCCTAAAAGTAGACAAAGAAACGCCATCGGGTCCAGCTCCTTCTCCACCGAAGCTTTGCGACATAGCACAGTAAACCGTCTCGTCGCCGGGGATGAAACAACTTGGGGTGGGGTGGGGAGAGTCTGCTGTACTGGAGCAGGGGCCTCATTGTTGGCATGGTAGCCTAGAGGTTGATCAACGCCATCAGACGCCGGCCGGAAGGAACCGGAGCCACCGACGGAGGTGGGAGTGGTCACCCTTCGACCATTGGAGACAACAGCGACCGTATCGCCACCGTGGATGAACTCCCGCAAAGAGAAGCCTCAACGCTCCCTTGATGCGAATCCGGCCTGCAGCAGCCGTGAACAACACATGCCCAACTTCCCTCGTCTCCATGACGAGCGAAAGGAGCAGGCCTTGATTCACGACCGCAGCCTTCGAATCCATCCAAACATAAGCCTATTAATGGAGACGCCAACGCTGCTCCCGCCAGCCGCTCGCAGCACCCTCGCCACCATGACCAAGAAGAGCACCACCAGAAACCAACACCTGCAACTTGAGTGCGGCAGCAGCCAGCTCGAACAACCCGGTATAGCTTCTAGCATAAAACACCTAAACCTAGCTACATCTATATAGGGGATGGGACCCTCAACCACCATGACGCCGGCTATCACCGGTGCAGGGAGGGAGAGGTGCATGCTGGCCCAGATATGATGGGGGGCGAGAGAGGAGGGTCGGGGGGAGCATTCGTGGAGAGAGAGAGAAAGAGGATATTCAAAACTTGGCAACCATACTGAGGAACTTCGGAGAGGTGACCGGTCTCTGCACAAACTTTTTATAGAGCTCTGTTCTTCCCATTAGATGCGGTGATATAAACCTTGATGGCATTCTAGAGGGAGTTCTGGCTACAAGAGCTACATTTACTTTGCGCTACCTGGGGCTTCCACACATTCAATGTTTGAAAAAGGGTTGATTTCCAATATCCTTGACGATGAATGTGCCAACAAACTCCTATCTTGGAATGGCAAATGTGTAACAATGGCCAGCCGCCTTGGTCAAATGTTCATCGCTTCTCAAGCAATATACCACCTAACCCCTCTCAACATTCCACCGAAATCACTCAAGTTATTCAACAAGATTGAGAGGGACTTTCTTTGGGCCGCCAAGGACACCACCACCAAGGCAACGTGTCAGGTCAATTGGGAGGTGGTGGGTCACCCCAAAAAACTTGGGGGGAAGGGCTTGGGGTTATTCACATGGAAAATTTTGCAACAACACTAAGGCTTCGTTGGCCTTGGTTGGAATGGAAATATCCCATGAAAATTTGGGTGGGCTCCTGAAAACCTTGTTCAAACGAGGATATGAAAATCCCCTATGCCGCCACTACAATCACCCTTGGAAATGGAAGGAAGACTCCTTTTTGGCATGTGCCATGCCGAGAAGGAAGAAAACCAATTGATATTTGCACCACTTATTTTTGCCTCCTCAAAGAGGAAGAATTGGAAGGTTTCACAAGCCTTGCATGATGGGGCTTGGGTAGCCAAAATTGACTTGAAGCACCCGTTCAGCTTGGAGCACTTTTCCCAATTCATTGAGCTTTGGTCTCTTATTGCCAGTGTCAACATTGACGATCAATTTGAGGATGTCATTGTTTGGAGGCTCACATCTAATTGACAATATTCGGCCAAGTAGATCTATGAGGTGAAATTATTGGGTTCAATTTCTTCAGCCATGAACAAAAGGATTTGGAAAGCTTGGGCGCCTTCCAAGGTCAAGTTTTTCGTGTGGCTTGTAAACCAAAATGGAATTTGGAAGGAAGTTAGGTTGGCAAAGCGTGGGTGGAACGAAGCCATTGCCCACTTCACCATTAGACTTTGGAGCCTTGTGAAGGGTTGGATGGGTCTCCCGGCCCTTCACCCTTTGCAATGAACGGGGCAAGATGTCGGGTGGCTCTAGTCCTAACCGCAAAGTTATGCCTTCTCTCACTTTGCTTATCTCTTGGAAGATTTGAACGCAATGCTAGTGTCTTTCATCACAAGCAAGTCTCCTTTTTTTTTGAAGAAAAAATTATATATATTAGGTCAGCAAGCCGCCTCATTAAAAACCTTCCAGTCCCCTTCAGTACCCTGGGAGGAAAAGAGTGCGTAAGAAACTTGCTGCCTCAGAAAACAGTATGATTACAAAATGATCACCCGATCAGAAATAAGAACAGGATCTAGAAAAGGGGGAGGATCAGAAAACCAAAACTCCCTAACTTCCTGGGTGTAGCCATGGCGAGCCAACGAGTGTGCAACCTCATTAGCTTCTCGCGGGCAGTGTGTGAACGTCGCCATACCAAGCACCGTTAACAGATGTCTGCAGTCATCAATAATCATCGCTCCCGTTCCTCGATATTCTGATGGATCTCGGACAGCTTCCACCACCTCCATCGAATCAGATTCTACAGCTAGAGACTGAGCTCCAAACTGCTCTGCCAGTTTTAGTCCATTCAAAAGGGCTAAGGCCTCCATTGTTGCCATGTCAATTGCATGGTCATTATACTCACATCAGGCCGCAATAAAATTTCCTCTGGAACCTCTTATAATTGCACCGGTTGCTCCTCTCCCCGTCTCTGGTTCATAAGCAGCATCCACATTTAGCTTGTAGACTCCAGATGCAGGTTTTGTCCATCCTCCTCTATGGATTATATTTCCATTACCCTTCATTTTTGAACTGTTGGCAACAATGCCTTTGATATTCAGCACTATCCTCACAATATTTGGTACAGGTTCTTTATTTTTTATCTGCCTCCACCAGATGTACCAGCTTGCTACCATGACAGTAGCCACTCTATTGTCCATATCACATGCAATACCGCCTGGCTTTTCTGAACAGAGTTCCTCCAGGATGATCGACCCTAATCGGTCCATTACTATGGCCGCATTAACATTTTCCTGGAGCCCCAGGCCTTGCCAAACCTCTTGTGCTCTAGGACAACTAAACAACATATGGCGGATATCTTCCGCGTTGATCGAACAGATAGGGCAATTGATTGAAGAACCAATGTGTCTATTCGCTAAGACACAGTAACATGGTACAATCCCATGTAAGGCACGCCACATAAAAATCTGAATTTTGCGTGGGACTTGTGTGCTCCATATTTTCTTCCAAACCTCATGAGGAGATGACCTATCCGAACTGTCTGAACGGTTCACTCTCCTTCTGTATGCATGTCTCCATTATGTATAATATGCCGATTTAACCGAAAAACATCCAGACTTGCTTAGACTCCAAGCTATAAAATCCGACTGTCCAAAATTCGGAAGGGGAATCCGAATGATCCTCTCCGCATCAACTGACCAGAATGTTTGTCTGATCAAATCCTCGTCCCAGCCACCTGTAATAGGATAGATTAATTCACTAACACGCGTTAGAATTTGATTGCCCCTAATCGTCACAACCTTCCTTGTAGGGCTAGAGGGTATCCAATGATCTGCCCATATGTCAATAGTTTCTCCATTCCCTGGTCTCCAAATGCATCCTCTCTTGAAGGTTTTCAAACCCGACATAATACTTTGCCATGTGTAAGAAGAACCCTTCTTCAAGACCGAATTGATCAGGTCTCCATCAGGGTAATATTTTGCTCTAAGAACTTGTGCACATAAAGAATCTGGGTCACTTAGTAATCTCCAACATTGTTTAGCTAGCATGGCTTGATTAAAACAGTGAAGGTCCCGAAATCCCATTCCTCCTTCATTCTTCGGGATACACATCTTCCACCACGCCATCCAATGCATTTTCCGTTGAGTTCTTGAACCGCCCCACCAGAATTTAGCAATGGCATTACATATTTCTTTACAAATATTCTTTGGTATATTAAAAACCGACATAGCATATGCCGGTATAGCTTGAGCTATAGCTTTCAGGAGAATCTCCTTCCCTCCTATAGATAATAATTTTTCATTCCATCCATTGATACGTTGGCATATCCTTTCAATCAGATGCTAGAAACAGTCGCTTCGATCAATGCCAACCAGAGATGGTAACCCCAGATATTTACCAGTCAAGGATTCCACCAAAATATTCAGGTGCGCACATACTGCTGCGCGAACTTGCACATCAGTATTAGGACTGAAAAAGATGCTTGACTTTGCAACACTCACCAGTTGTCCTGAGTTTGCACAATACATATCCAGTGCATTACGGAGAGATGTGGCGTTGGACATATCAGCTGTCATCAAGATCAAAGAATCGTCAGCAAATAAGAGATGTGATACTGACGGTGCCCCGCGACACACTTTGACCCCTTGAATACCACTATTCAGCTCCTCGTACTCCAGAAGACTTGACAAACCTTCAACACAAATCAAAAATAGATACGGAGACAGGGGGTCCCCCTGTCTAATACCTCTCGACGGAGTAAAAACCTCAGTTTCCTCTGAATTGAACCAGATTCTATAATTAACTGAGGTAACACAGGCCATGATCATATTTACCCATTCCAGATTAAAGCCCAATCTCAGCATCATATCTCGCAATAAGCCCCACTCAACCCGGTCGTACGCTTTATGCATATCAAGTTTCACCGCACATATTCCTCTCTTCCCCTGTCGTTTTTTCTTGATGTCATGGAAGCACTCATAAGCTACCAGGACATTATCTGTGATAAGGCGTCCTGGCACGAAAGCACTCTGTGTCTTCGAAATAATATCTGGGAGTAGGACTTTCAGTCTCTTCGATAGAACCTTTGATATCACCTTATACACCACATTACACAAACTAATGGGTCGGAATTGTGTAATAAGTTCTGGACTTTCCACTTTTGGGATTAGGACAATGGCTGTTTCGTTCCAACCTTCTGGTATAATTCCAGTATTGAGAGCTTGTAACACTTCTTTTGTCACTTCCTCTCCCACTACAGACCAAAATTTCTTATAAAACACCGCTTGTAGCCCATCTGTGCCCGGTGCCTTATAATCACCTATATCAAACATGGCTTCTTTTATTTCCTCAGCCGTGTAGGGTTTTAGCAAAGCCTCATTCATTTCTGTAGTAACTCTCGGCCTAACTCTCTGTAACAGATCTTCATCTGTATGCTGCACCTCTGAACTGAACAAAGAGGCAAAATAATTTTTGATAAAAGGTTTAAGGTCCTCACTTCCTTCTAGTACTGCTCCATTCTCATTTTTCAAACTGAGAATACTATTCCTCTTCCGTCTTGCTTTCGCAAAGTTATGAAAAAACGTGGTATTTTGATCCCCATGCAATAACCAATCTGCACGGCTACGTTGCATATACTGGACTTCCTCTTGTTCAAGTGCAACCTCGATTTTCCTTGTCACCTCTTTCTGTAACTGGGCTGTCTCATCATTCATCGGTCCACCCAGCAATTTATCTAGTTCCCTTGTCAACTCCTTAACCTTTTTTCTTGGAACTTTAAGTACTGATCGATCCCATTCATGTAAGTCTGAATGTACTGCGGCCAATTTGTCTAACAGTGGTGCACTTGGTGGTGCATGCGCCCAAGCTGTTTCGACGATCTCCCCCACCTTCTCCTCTTTCAACCATTTCCCTTCAAAACGTCGACGGTTGCGAGTAGTATTTATAACGGTTGCGTAGGTCTCTGTATCCACTAAAATGGGTCTATGGTCTGACCCAGTACATGTCAGGTTATGAACTCCTGTTGATGGGAATAAAGCTGACCAATTAGCATCTCCCACTGCCCTGTCTAATCTTTCACGAATATTACCCCTCTTCCAGGTAAAGATGTTACCAATGTAACCAAGATCCTCCAAACCGCAATCCGTCAAACAGTCACGGAAAGCTTGCATATATGACAATGGTCTTGGAGCCCCTCCTTCTTTCTCACTTTCGGATAAAATTTCATTCATATCACCCAACACCATCCAAGGCAAATTCACTTGTTGGTGTAGCTCTCGGAGATAACGCCATGTGCGATGTTTGTGTCGCCAGACCGATTCTCCGTATAACCCCGTCAATCTCCAGTCCTTGTCCGGGGTATCACCAGATACTAGCACATCAATATAATTGTTATGCTCGTATTTCAACTGAACATTCACATGTTGATCCCACAACATCATCAATCCTCCAGCTCTACCATTACTCGGCACCACCCATGCATGTGCAAAGCCTAGTTTCAACCGCAATCTGTCACCACCTTCTCTGTCAAGATGAGTCTCAGACAGAAAAAGTATATCTGGCCTATGCTGCCTCCAGATATCCAGAAGCGATCTGCTTGCCGAGGAGTTGCCAGCTCCACGGCAATTATAGCCACATATTTTTATTGCTCCTGGCGGCACTCCTCACTGGAGCCCGCCAATCCTACTGCTGGATCACCAGCTTTGTGCCTCTTCGGCAGTTGAACTTTCTGTGGGGTTGTGTCCCCCACAGTCTTCCCTTCCAAACCTTCACAATAGTAGCAACATGGGATGCTGGCATGATTGCCAACGTATTATCATTCAGTTGTCCATCCCTAGTTCCCATGTTTCTTTTCTTCAGCCACCCTACATCTGTTATCGGGTTAGCATTAAATCCAGAGCTCTCTGCCTCCATCCCCTCATATTTCTGGCTAAAACCTGTCCTTCCCCCTCGGCCCCTCCCTCTACCTCTAGCACCACTAGTTTGGGGTCGAGTAACAAACTCTTTTTTTGGCTGGTACCAAAAATCCTCTTGCGGTACCATCATAAAATCTCCATACTGAAATTTCTTCGGATCATGGGATCCTTCCCCACATTCATCAGCAACATGACCAATGACCCCACAGTGGGCGCAGAACCGTGGCATTTTCTCATACAACACTCTGAATTTTTGAGGTTCCTTTCCAGGGTCCACTCTTCCTGTCACAAAACGCATCAGAGGTTTCTTCAGCTTGATTTTTATGTATACTCTCACGAATTTTACATAGCTTGCTCCATTAGCCTCTAATTCAACCTGTAATACTTCTCCCAATTTCCCTGCCATAGCATTAGTAGCAGCAGTGTTCCGAATTAGATCCGGCATACCCATAATCCGTACCCAGATTCTAATAGAATCCAACGGAATCATCTCCGTGTTCACAAGTCCATCATATTCTTCAATCACCACGGCATTGCGCCTAAACAGCCATGGCCCTCCATGCATGGCCGTCCTCCAATCTCCCAGACATTTGAACTGTGCCGTAAAGGTATACTCGTCTAGGTCTCGAAACGAAACTTCCTGAGCAACCGCCCATGCTACCTGCATCTTCTGATAAAAAGCAGTATGGCTAAACGGAGTTTTCAGACAAACCCTAATGATGACCATCCACTTCATGGATTCTCGGTTTTCTTCAATCAAATCTGATAGATCAACTGCATCTTCTTCCTCCTCTGCAATTTCCAGACGTTGAAGCATGGACTCAATATTCTCCTTCAGATCCGGGATGTTTGAATCAATCCCTCCATCCTCCTGCATACAATCCATACCTCCTTTTCCCTTAGCTGTCGCAGACGTAGGATCCTCGACTGCCCCATCCTTCTTCCTGTCCGCCTTCTTTGCCATGGTCCAGGAGCTGCACCGGCCCCCCCAGTCCGCAGAGTCTTCCCAGCGCAACAGTACTCGTTGTTTCGACATCGATCGGAGCAGATCTCCAGAACCGGCGGCGATATGGTGGAGTTCCTGCGTTCGCCGCAGGGACAGAGCAAACCCTAAAACGAAAGGGTATCCTTTTGTGGTCCTTCACAAGCAAGTCTCCTCGCATATAGTATTTGATAAGTTCAAAAAGAGGCACATTTATGGGTGTTGGCGGGCGCCAATCACTTGAGTGAAATGATGCCGGATAGTAATTTTTGTAATAAATAATATTTACGGTCTTGTAAAACTTTTGCTTAATTAATTAAATGGAGCAAAGCTATTGTTCCCGTCTTTAAAAAGAAATCATAAAACGACAGACATAGCATTGCCACCAACCCAACTAGGGTTACTCGACAGATGCCACGCTACATACTCAGCTTATAATGTAGTGCCGGGTGATCTGGCTGACTGAGTGGATGACACATGCAGGCACAGGACATGACCAACCAAAATAGTAGCACGAGCTGATAAAGTAAACGAAGGGATTCCACGCGGGACACGTCGAGCTACCCATTGCTTTCCGTGAACAATCTGCCATTCTTCGAGCTACTAGCTAGGAAAGCTTTCTAATTGATATGATCGTCAAACTCCCCAGCTTCATGTCCGGCCCATGCTTAGAGTCGGAGACACTGAAAAAAAATGGAACGTTGGACTCGGAGGTATCTGGAGACAATGTATGAAAATGAGAAGTTCGGTTGCCCAGGTTTTTCCCATGTTGCCTACCAACCGGGTTTTAAAATACCTTTGGATTAAGCCCGAAAGAGAAATTCTGCACACCTGCTCTGCTCACCTCCTCTTAACTTCATCCATATATTCTCTTGTAATCAAAACAACCATGTATCGATTCAACATAAGTTGTACATGAAAAATATGCTGTGTCGACGATATGATTTTATTTCGACAATGGGTTTCGAGTTTAGTTTGCCGTAAGTCGTAAATTACGTGTTCATGTTTAGAGTTTTTTGAGCGAATTTTCTCAAATTCTTCATACACGGTTGTGAGTTTAAAATTTGCTTTGAGGATAGATAAATTACTCGCCAAGCCTAGCGTGATCGAGTCAACCAGGATTGCTGAAGGCCCGGTAATTGCCCGTGAAGAGATTGCCGGATAGAAGTCAGCCCTGTCAAAAAAGAACGATGTAAAACAAGGCAATCGGAGCAACTCGAACTGGAACTGAATTCTGCTAGGAAATCTAAAGACAATCCGAACTGTTGAACAAATAAATAGAAAGGACTCTAGCTCCCTCTGAGAATCTGACCGGAAAAAAGCTCAGTCCACTCGCATTCTTCACGATTAATCTTGATGATTTGCCCACTTCCTTGGCCGTGTAAGGAGTTCCTAGCCGCGAGGTGGAAGCCGACTGTCCAACAGCGTCGGCAATCCAGCTGCGCAACGCGGCCACGGGCCCGCGGTCCTTTGTGAGATGGGATTTGCAAGGTTTGACAGCCAGAAGAGGTAGAGCGCCGGCGGATGAAGGCTGCAGAGGACGCACAAAATCAGTGGCATATTGGTGGTTCATACAGAGAAAGGGAATCCGCAGGGACCTGGGATTCACATAGAGAGAGGAAGGGGATAGGGGCAGAGCGCGGGATCGAGAACGCTGTGCTGTGGATGGATAGGGACAGTGAAATATGCACGGTTAGACTAAAATGGATAGGAAATTCAATTCGGAGGCTTCCTCTACCAAAAAATTATATTTTGAAATGTCGAAAAATTTTGATAAAAAATTCTACATGTATATCTTCATGATATATATGGGTTCCTCAAGTTTCGTGAGGAACCAATATTTTTTATGGTCTACGTAAAAATGAGAAAAATTATCTTCTGAAAAGCCTTGTTTTTAGCATTGAATTTTGTCTTTTTTTTTACACAAGTCACACGACAAGTCAATTTTATAGGAAACGACTTTGTGAGCTTGTAGCACATGAAAATGTACATGTGAATTTTTCGTTTTAATTTTTTTTAAATTTCAAAGTGTGTGTAACATGCTTTCAAAATAAAGGGAGCATATGCTTTCATGTGTCGAAACACCACTCCCAGGGATATTCTAGAATAGCAGATGAAATGCATATTTTGTTTTGAGCCCAATCTAGCATAAATCGCTCACTCCCATCTACCACAATGCAAATCGCCTGTGCGGACGGCTAAATAATAAAAAAATATTGCAAAATAAAAAAAGCTTTGGTAAGCGCCTAGACTTCCAACGCAGCGCTGCTAATTTCTCCCCTACCAAAACGTCCGCTGCTTGTGCCGCAAGCCAAGACTCAAGAAGCATCGGGCGCAATTTTTTGCGTCGATGCCACAACAGAGACCAGGACTAAATCTCGTAACCGCAGATCAGGTGTGATCAAAATCCCAGTGCCTCTAAATTAGCATCGTATTGTGGAAGCTCTTAGCCTGATATATATTTTTTTTATTTATGCCAATGAGTTTAACCAGTGGTAGGCACGTGAATATCGACTTGGTAAAATATATCATCAATGATCCATCTATAGTATACCTGAACATTTTTCAGGCCAAGCCTCAAAAAACCCGAAACTGAAATTCTAGACACAAGAATTCAGGCCCGAGCCAAATCTTTAGTAAATTGCACATTTTGCAGGTTCGAGGTCTGGCCCGACCCAACATTTGGGCTGATTATGCATGCCTGAGGGTGGCATGACGTGCAAACTTGGCCTGGCCCGGCCAGGGACTTTTGGGCCGGGCCGGGCTGCCCATGCCCAGCTATAATCTACAGTGGCAGATGTAGGAAGACTCAGAGAGAGTCGCACGGAGGTGTAGTTGCAGGTGATGCAAGTACGACCAACAGATGCAGCACCGATGTCATTGATGCGCCCAGACAAAATAAACCAAGCGAGGAGCAAGTTAATAAGGTTCTTGTTTGTACGCAGTGGAGTGAAGCCACAAAGGTACCTACCTTCCTTGAAATCCTACGGCTGGTGACGCATTCGCTCTGCGGAACTAAAAATCTAACGTTTATATTTACTTTTATTTATGCCAATGAGTACTAAAATTGGATGAGTATTAAAATCTTTCTTAAACTCTGGCATGCACGTAGATTACCCATTTACCCTTAAAGATATCATCGATGACCCATCTGCAGTGACGCATGCATGAAGACCCGGAGAGAGTCTCATGCAGGTGTAGTTGTAGGTAATGCAGGTACGACCAATAGATCGATGCGGCGCCGACGCTATTGATGCGTCCAAACAAAATAAACCGAACGAGGAGCAAGTTAATAAGGCACGTTGTATAGTGGAGTGAAACCACACGAAGGTACCTCCCTTAATGAAGTCCGCTCTACGGAACTAAAAGTCTAACCTTCACATTTTTCTTTTATTTATGCCAATTGAGTATTAAAATTTAATGAGTATTAAAAATTTTCTTAACCAGTGGTAGGCACGTAGATCTCTACCCGAGAAGATATCATCGATGATTCATTTGCAGTGACGCATGCAGGAAGACCCGAGGAGAGTCGCATTGAGGTGTAGTTGTAGGTAATACATGTACGACCAGCAAATGCGGTGCGGACGCTATTGATGCGCCCGGACAAAATAAATCAAGCGAGAGGCAAGTTGATAAGGCGCGTCATATATATGTACTGGAGTGAAGCCACGAAGGTACCTCCCTTAGTGAAATCCTACGGTTGGCCATGCGTTCGCTCCGCAGAATTAAACTAACGTTCACATTTTCCTTTTATTTATGCCAATTGAGTATTAAAATCCAATGAGTATTAAAATCTATCTTAACAACTGGTAGGCACATAGATCTCTACCCGAGAAGATATCGTCGATGATCCATCTACAGTGACCCATGTGGAAGACCCGAAAAGAGTCGCATGCAGGCATAGTTGCAGGTGATGTGTATGACCAGGAGATGTGGCGCCGACGCCATTGATGCACTCGGACAAAATAAACCGAGCCAGGAGCAAGTTAATAAGTTGGGTCGTATGTATGCAGTGGAGTGAAGCGGCGAGGTACCTCGCTTGATGAAAGGTACTTGGCGCCATTAATACTTCCGGTTACCCGTCCCATCCCGTTCCGCTCCTCCTCCGCTATTAGTACCACCCGATCTCGGTGCACTGCCTCGTGCAGTCCTGCTGCTTTCACTTCCACAGTTCCACTATACCTGGCCGGCCGATCGGTCGAACGAGCGAGCTAGCAGCCTAGACATCCCCCACCCCGCAGCAGGATACGTCATGGACGCGAGGGCGGAGTCGTCCGGCGACGATGCGGTCCCGGAGGTGCCGGAGCAGTCCGTCGTCCTCATCTCCGCCGGCGCCAGCCACTCCGTCGCACTGCTCTGTAAGTCTCACCCACCCACCCCTTGTGCACCCCTGCGCACCGTGTGTCTGGTCGGTCTGATGGAGCTGTGATTGCAGCGGGAAAGATGGTTTGCTCGTGGGGCCGGGGCGAGGACGGGCAGCTGGGCCACGGCGACGCCGAGGACCGGCCGGTGCCAACGGTGCTGACCGCCTTCGACGTGCCCGGCATTTCCTCCGTCATCTGCGGCGCCGACCACACCACCGCCTACTCCGAGGACGAGATGCAGCTCTTCAGCTGGGGATGGTACGCGCGCCGCCCACACCGCCGCCGCCATCTCTTCTAGTATTAGTATCGTACCTGATCAGGCCGCGTGTGCAGGGGAGACTTCGGGAGGCTGGGGCATGGCAACTCCACCGACGTGTTCAACCCGCTGCCGATCCAGGCGCTGCAGGGGATCAAGATCAAGCAGATCGCCTGCGGTGACAGCCACTGCCTCGCAGTCACCGTCAACGGGCAAGTGCATAGGTAGGTGCCCTTAAATATAGTTATCCTCGAACGGAATCAAATTCAAATCCCAACCATCGGAGAGGTGCCATCCACCGGCATGTAGTACCAGCTTGCTCTTTATCGAAAAAAAAGTACCAGCTTGCTGATGCTTAATTTGTTTCAGCTGGGGACGCAATCAGAACGGGCAACTTGGCCTTGGCAACAACGAAGACTCTCTGCTCCCGCAGAAGATTCAAGCTTTTGAGGTATTGAATATCTTGTATTGGGCTGTTGGAGTTAAATTTCATTTCACAAAGTAATGGGTGTGTCTGAGGACTGAGGCACTGACTGACGATACCGAATCTGTTTAGGGTGTCCGCATAAGTATGATCGCCGCTGGTGCTGAGCACACCGTGGCGGTAACAGAAGATGGAGATCTTTACGGATGGGGCTGGGGTCGATATGGCAACTTAGGTCTCGGCGATCGTGACGACCGCTTTGTCCCGGAAAAAGTTTCTCCTGTGGAGGTGGGAAATCTTGGCCCTGTTTAGAGTGCATTCTGAAGATTTTCATATGTTCATGAAAACTCTGTCCTTAACTACAGGGAGAAAAGATGGCGCTTGTTGCATGTGGGTGGCGCCACTCGGTTACTGTGTCCTCCTCTGGTGGCCTCTACACTTACGGCTGGAGCAAGTATGGCCAGCTAGGCCATGGCGATTTCCAAGACCACCTAGTTCCACACAAGGTGGAAGCCCTGAAAGACAGTTCCATTTCTCAGGTACTAATGCAGAATACTGAAACATTCTATAATACCCGTTACATACAGCCCACTTATTCGAACTTGGGACTCAAAGGATGAAAGGATTCAGGTGGTTTCATAGTTTTGTAAGGAGGATTCATGTACAGATTATCTGGTGGTGCAGGTTGCAGGTGGGTGGAGGCATACAATGGCAGTCACTGAAGATGGGAAACTTTACGGATGGGGGTGGAACAAGGTAATAGTCAGATAGTCCATTTTTTCTTCTCGTCGGCCTGTCTGCTCCAGAGTCCAGACTAACTCTAGCATATAAATTCTCATCGACGAACATCAAATTCATGAGATCATTAAGTATGGTGTTCACCATTCTGTTCTGTGAGCATGCTCTGTCATGCATAATGTGACTCACAAAACAGAGAGAAAATGAAAGTAGACGACTTAGTTTCTGCTCGATCATGCATCCTTAAAAATTCTCACCTCTGCCATAAATAAAGCTCTCTAATTGACAGTTCATCTGTTGTTCTCTTGTCTCACTCTACCTTTTATGTGCCTCATCATAACCTACCGAGTACCGACCACTTTAGCCTCCCACCAAACACTACTACAGTACTACCAACACACTGAAGCCTGAGCGTTATGTTATGGCATGTCACTACCAATAGCCTGTATCCAATCAATTATGTGATCAGGGTCTTTTTCGGATACTGGTTAAGCTCTAAAAAATATATATTCGGTGAAACAATAAGTGAGAAAGGCCGTGGCACCTGAACTCCAGTGAACTTGGTTTTTGAAATGTTTGAAAACAATAGTTTGAAGTTTCAGTTAAAAGATATTCCATCTTGGGCTGCAGAAAAATGGCTGTATAAAGGAATAAGGTACTCTTATTTTATACCAAAATTTTCTTTTTTGTGTAGCCTAAAATATAACGTATTTTTAATGAAACTTGTTACATACATACTATATGTGTATATGTAGTTGTCTACTTTTTTTTCGTTACGTAACGTATTTTTAATGAAGCTTGTCACATGCATAGTATATGCATGTGTATATGTAGTTATCTACTTTTTTTCGTTATATTTTGATTCACAGAAATAATGTTTTGCAATTTTTTTTGAAAAACAAGAGCACTGGTGCTCATGTGCAACTATCTGTTTTCAAAAATAAGTTTTCTATATCTTTCGTCACATCTTCTGATCATGATTCGTACTTTCAATATGTAGTTTGGCCAGGTTGGTGTCGCCGATAATGAAGATCATTGTTCCCCCGTACAGGTGAATTTTCCTGATGAACAGGTGCGTCACATTCTCAGAAGAGTATTCTTGTACAGCCTTTTACTCAGTAAATTAACTGAATGATGACTTGTTACTGAAATTTATATAATCTATTTAATTGATTCATGTGAAGATGTATTGACGCATTTGGTGCTATGATATAGTTTTTGATCTTCAGTCTCATTTATTACTGGTACAACTACAATTGCAGAAAATTTCACAGGTAGCCTGTGGATGGAGGCATACTCTTGCTCTGACAGAAAACAAGAATGTTTTCTCATGGGGAAGGGGTACCAGTGGGCAGCTTGGTCACGGCGAAATAGTCGATAGGTAGTTCAGCTAAGATGTGTAAACATTTATCAAGTGCCAAGCGTTTCTTCTTCTGATAATGTACTGAATCGGGAAAACGATTGCATCCCATGTAGGAACATACCCAAGATGATTGATGCACTAAGCCTGGATGGATATGCCTGCAAGCAGCTGGAGGCATCAAATGCTGCTCCAATGACAGGTTTGCATTTACATTAAGCTCTCCTGGCATGCCTCTCCACATGCATTTCCATATGTTTCAGGACCGACAATTTACGGCATATCTTGATATTTTCAGCTGAAGCCTGGGTCACACCATCGGCGCGATATGCTATCGTCCCCGACGAGAATGTGAGCTCATGTGTTCCAGAATAATATGCTCCCTATAAATTTAGAATATATCATGTGGATCATTTGGTAGGATTATCACTGATACGCCACTTCACATATTCTTTTTCTAGGTTTGTAAATCTGGCAATGGAACCGACACACATGTGCAACACAGCGATGCCAAGAGGATGCGCGTCTGAGCATATGTTCTGCTGCCACCCTCCTCGACCATCTAGTAGTATGCAATAAGCTAGCTTGGGCAACTTCTAGTATACATGCTGTCCAGTTTTAGTGCATTGCTTTCTTCCTAAAGTAATGATGTTTGCTTGCAATTTACTAGTAGTAGTAGCACCATGGCGAAAATAATCAATGTATCCTTTCGTCGAACCCTTTCGGGGTATGCGTCATATCAGATGGATTTGTTGTCCTGTTGAAAACTATTATATCATATATGGCTGCTTGCGTGACTGGCAATTTAGCTTATTTATGTAAGGATGATGGTTGCCATATGTTCAAATTGAAATTTTTATTAATGGGCAATTTTGCTTTAAGTATTACCTTATGGAGTATCTGGTAAGGAATGGAGTTAGTAGTCCGGCAGAGTTTCACCATTTATACAAACCATAAAGGAACTTAGGTAAAGATAATGCATATGTTCTTGTCCAGTGGAGGAGCTTGCCAGGAAAACTGGGTGGGCAAACCAGAAAAAACCATGATCTGGGGGGAGCAAAAAAATTTGCTAAAAAAAAACATTTTTTCTTTTTCAAAATTTCTAAAAGCTGGGGGGTTTGTGTACATAGCTACGCCAGTGTTCTTGTCAATATACTACTACCTCTGTCCATCTTTTGATGTCAAAAATTTATCTAAATTCAAATGTATCTAGACACACTTTAGTGCATAGATACATCCGAATTTAGATGAATCATAGGACATCTATTAATGGACGGAGGGACTATATACCATGCCTGACAATGCACACAAATAGAAGTCCACAGAGTTCTTGAAGATTCAAATATTAATTTGCTAACAGAAAGCAAACATCAGCACAATCCAAAATTCAAAACTCCTAAATTTGCAATGTAAGGCTCTCAGCAGGAATTTCGTAGGAAACCCTGAATCCAAGGAGACTGGATGTTCCTTTTTCCTGCGAAATTCCCGTGTTCCAAACATTGCCTTTACACTCTTACTATTTATAAGCTACTGCAGGATGCAGCTTATGAACCATAAGACATTCTTCAAAACATAACATATAGAGAAAATCTTAATTGATAAGGATAAAGCACATGTATATATGAATTAACCCTGGTCCCTTGAATTGATCACCTGGACTTGCCTTTCTTGGAGAAGATGCCTCGGACTAGTGATACTGATACCGCAATCTTCCTCTGCTTCTTGGGCTGCTTCTTCTTGGCCTTCTTGTCGCTCTTCACCTTTCTGAAGTCATCCTCGATCATCCTGATGGACAGCGCCTCCGAGAGGCTCGGCAGGTAGTCGAGGCTGGCCATCCACTCCTCGGCACGGGTGTCGTCGACCCACAGATCGCTGCGTACCCTGCCATCGCCGTATTCCTCCTCCGCCCCGACCATCGCCGACCTGTCAACTACGGCGAGCTCCTTCCCTTTGTTGAGGCCGACGGAGAAGATCCCCAGGCTGTTCGCGAACTGCACGCTGACGCTGGACACGGCCATCTCCATCTGTGACTGCCTCTGCTTGAGCTCCGCCAGCTCGCTCCTGGCCTCCGCAAGCTCTGCCTCCAGCTTCTTCAGGCAGCCCAGCAACGCGGGAGAAGCCGCTGGAGGCACGCTGAACTTGGAGCTGGATGCGCTGCTGCCACGTGAGCTTCCGCCATCGCGACCGCCCGGGACGCGCCGCTCGCCGCCGAAGACCCCGACAGCCTCCCTGACCGACTGGAACGGACGGGAGGTGTCGATCTCCGCGCGTCCCGTGCTAGCGACGATCTCCATGAGTGAAGGAGAGGGTGATGGACTGAGCAAGAATGTGATGGGAGCATGGTGAAGTAGACGTGTGTGCCCACGTTCTTGTTCTTTGTCTTTGCTTCTACTTCAGAGTTCAGAACACCAACCGACCGGCCGGAGTAACACAGGCCTTGTGTCCAGGTCAAGTAAATCAGACCGGTACAAGGGAAGAAAGGGGACGTGTGACCAAAGGCAGGACAAGGCTTTATAAGTGATGAAGTGGTGTTAGGCTTACCATACAAGTGCAGGAGCAGCCTGCGGACGTTGTGCACCAGGGAAGGCACATCAGATGTGCAGAACCACGCACACATCAGAAGTACATGTGTACAAGAGAATTGTACAGAGAAAGTAAGCTAAAGACTAAACTAAAAGCTTCAAACGAAGCCAGCAAGCCCTGAAGAAACTTTCCTTTTTTTAACACAAGGAGTGCGTTCTATTTAGAGTTCAACAGATTACATCACTCAGAACTAAAGGAGGTGGAACACCAACCCAGCTGAAACTTCTACTCCCTTTGTTCTATAAATCTTATCATAATTATACTTCAAATTTGAACTACACTCACGACAAGAATTATGAAACAGAGGGAGTACTCGGATCATAGCTAGGTCTAGCTAAATTACGCGCCTCCTTATTTGCCTTTCTCGGGCAGTGTTGGAGAGAAATCTTGTCAATCTGGTTGGGAAATTTGGAAGCAGTCTGACAAAACAGAAGTATGAGGACTCCATGATCCAGTCACTTCATCGCAAGCATTGATCAAGTCTAAGCTGTCAGACACAACAATCAGTGGTGCACAAAACCGATATTCTCCAAGACCTGAAGACCATGCCTTGCCATTGCTTCCACAGAGCTGAACCAGCAACTTTTTGTTTTTTGCATATTCCCTACAGGATTTAAAAATTCGATGTATCAAAGACTAGTATAAATTGGATCCTAGCCAGTCTTTCTCCTTGGCACCCATAGCTGAAATTTTCTCCTTCCATCCACTTAGTCTGGCCATAAACACTTACCTGAATAGACTTGGTCTTGCATTCTGAAAGATAAAAGTGCTAGAGATATATTATGCTTTCATGTTAGTTAGATTGTATATTTTCCCATTGAATGAGGGGTTTTCTACATATTTGCCAGTTGCACATGCATATATTTTTTCGATAAAGGGCATTTCATTAATTAAAAGTTTTAAGCGTTACACCCCCAGAAGGTCTGATAAAATTCAGCCGGAAAACCATCCGGGCCTGGCGCCTTATTATGTTCCATTTGAAAAACCGCTTTCCTTATCTCTTCCTCAGAATAAGGAGAGGCCAAAATCGCGTTTTCTTGTGGAGATACTTCGGTATATCACCAATGCTGGACTTGTCCATAGATATATCAGGGGTGCCAAAGAGTTGTTTACAATACGATCTAATATAGGATTTGAGCTGCTCATGACCTTCAATCAAGCCCTCTTTCTGGACTAGAGAATCAATGAGTTTCTTTTCGTGCCTACCATTGGCCATACTATGAAAGTATCTCGTATTCGGATCCCCTTCCAACAAGAATTGAGCCTTAGATCTTTGGTACCACTTGAGTTCCTCCTTCCATAGTAGACCGGCTAACGTTGCATTGTATTGACTTTTAAGTTCAATCTCATGCGTTGTCAATGGTCGTACCTCAGCGGGTGCCTCTAAATCATCTATTTTGATGATAGGTTGAGTTTCTCTTGTTTGAGTTGCCCATTCATGTGCCTAGACCACCCCCAAGGTATCTACGCGTAGAGCTTAGCTTGTTATCCCACCTTTGGTTTAGGGTGTTCCCAGCAACTGGTTTGTCCCATATAAATTTAATCATATTCGGGAAGCCCTCCCGTTGTAGCCATCGAAGTTCAAATTTGAACGGACCTCTACGCTGTGAAGATGGTGTCCCGGTGGCTAGTAAAATAGGAGAATGATCCGACAAAGCTTCTATAGGAGACAGAACTCGTACCGAGACTAGAGGGAATTTAAATTCCCAATCTGAGTCCATCAATAAACGATCTAATTCCTCGTAAGTAGGCTCTGGGAGACTGTTTTCCCAGGTCAATTGTCTCCCAACCATTGAAACCTCCCTTAAATCCAAGCTGTCGGTGACAACATTGAACAAGAAAGGCCAATTGGTGTCAAACATGCCCCTGCTCATCTCCTGAGTGTATCTAAGCAAATTAAAATCTCCTCCTATAATGATAGGATGCGGATTGTTTTTTGCTAGATAACCATCTCACGAATAAAAGCAGGTTTAGTAGCATCCTGGGCAGCCCATTGATAGAAACCAAACTCCATATGAAATTATTAGATTTATTTTGGACGTGAAGGTTTATATGAAAATCACCTCCGGAATTATCTAGAATCTCCATAGTCGAGGTACGGACCCCAACTAATAGGCCACCCGAACGCCCCCGAGGTGGGTGGAATACCCAAGCAAATTCTTCCCCGCCTGAAAGGCGATTTAGAAAACTTGTTGAGTAATTCCGCTTGCCCATCTCAGAGATGGCAACAAAATCTAAAACATATTCCCTAATACTATCAGCAATGTGTAAGTGCTTAGCCAAGTCTTTTAAACTTCTGCTATTCTTAAACATGCCATTCATTTGTAAACAATAGGAGATTTAGTCACATTAGCCTTTTTATTAGGCCAAGCATTTCGTTTAATAAAGGAAGCCATGGATTTACGTTCCGATGCTTGAAGTTCAATGCATGAACCCAGCGCCCCGTCATCCAGACCAACCTCCGATACCTCTCCAACTAGATGCGCGAGAAGATGGCCGTCTAAGATGGCGTACACTTCCTCATCATCCTCGTTAGAAAGCGAGGTATCAGACTTGCTCAAAATTGTAGGAGTAAATTTGATTCTATCAAACTCTATACATCTAAGAGCATTAGACGAAACATAAATAACATTAACAAACTTGCCCAATGAAAGACCCACATTATTCTAATCAATAAGTGGTGTTGGGATTTTTTTTAGAAAAAACTTTAAACTTTTATTAGTACCTGCGAAGTCGAGGTTCATCTCTTCCTTGCGTCTCATAGCTTTAGCCAAGGAGTCCTCATCCGGTGCTACAGCCCCGTCGAGACCAACGCCATGGCGCGTGCTATGTCGAGAAGGAGTGCTAGCCGCAACCACAGGTGGCGCCACCGGACCCCTCTGGCGGCCAGCGAGGACGTCATCGGCTTTAAGGGAGGCAGGCGTTGGGGAAGGCCCTCCCCTACAGCCCAAGGACGTTAAAGATGCAGGAGTGTCCTCCGCCGACAGCACCACGCCCGAGGTGGAACGCGGCTCCGCCGTGGCGCCCCCTAGCGCGACCAACCCTTTAAAATATATTACTTTACCACATTGCAAAACGCCTTTTTTCTAAAGAGGGTACTCTGGCTTGGGCTTCCTTTTTTAAGCCCACAACATCTTTGGCTTCATCAGTTATTGTTCCAGCCCAGTGGGCTAATTTCTTCACTTCTAAGCTGCTTACTCCAGAGGATTTTGATTGGGCCAAGAATCTGATGCAGTCCAAGGTCTGGCAGATTTTGAGTGATTTGGATAACAATACTTCCTTCAGGGACTTTGTGCTGCCTAAACACTGTCCTGCATCCAATCCTCCTCTATGTCTACTTAGTCAAGCTTGTCTGTATGCTACTCAAGGGTTTTCAACTCCACAGGCCATAAGATCCAGGCAGCCTCTTGCTCCACCAGCTTCTACTTCAGTGATTCGTAGCAAGAGGAAAGCCAGCACTGCTCCCTTCTGTGCCTCAGATGTGAGAAGAAGTCCTAGAATCTCAGCTGCTAATAAGGGATACAGAGTTAAAACATGCTTTGATAAAAACTGTCTTGCATGTGCTTCTGTAGCTCCCCCTATCAAGAAATCTGTGGTTAAAAACCTTTGCAATAAATTCAGTATTCAACTGCATGAGGAGGAACAACAGATGCCACCAAGTAGCTCCACATCTAGGCAGACTAAGCCTGCCAAAAACACAGTTGTGCCACCTAAGAAGCAATTCCCTGATGTTGACAAGAAGTCCAAGAATAAGTAGCTGGCAGGCTAGGTTTTCAATGCAAACAGATGTGCTTTTGGTAGTATTCTGGGGCCTATGGCCACCTAGTAGTTTACAATTTCCGTTGGACTTCTATTTTACTATGGACTGTAATAGTTTAAACTATATGTGTTATTGATGCACTATATTTTGGGTTTGTTGCTCTGGTTACAGGGTGATATGGCTACAGTTTATAAATGTACCAGCTGGTGTAAACTTTCCTTGTTTTAATGGATAAGCTGTTTTGGAAAGTCCTGAATTGGAACATCAGGGGAACTAATGACCCTGAGAAATGGCCTATTATTATGAGAAAAATAAAGGAAAGTGGCTGTCATGTAATCTGCTTCCAAGAAACGAAAAGGGAAAATATTGATTTGCAAATTTTGAGAAACTTATGTCCAAGAAACATTGATTCTTTTGCTTTTGCTCCATCTATTGGCAGATCAGGAGGGGTGGTTACTATTTGGGACAGTAATATTTTTTCAGGAAGATGTGTGTTTCAGAACAGATATGCTGTGTCAGTGGAATTGCAATCTACTAAATCAGACACATTCTGGACTCTTACTAATGTTTATGCTCCCTGTCAAGATAATGAACAACTTGTGTTTTTACAATGGCTTAACAGTTTAGTGATTCCAGATGATGAGAATTGGCTTCTAATGGGGGATTTTAATCTCATAAGATCTCCCCAAGATAGAAACAAGGAAGGAGGAAATATAAATGAAATTTTATTGTTCAATGAAGCTATCAGTAACCTAGGTTTGGTGGATATTCCTCTTAAAGGCAGAAAATTTACATGGAGCAACATGCAAAACTCCCCTCTACTTCAGAGGCTAGACTGGTTCTTTTCTTCTGTGGCTTGGACTACCTCTTTTCCCAATACTATGGCAACACCACTAGCTATGACAACCTCTGATCATGTGCCCTGTGTTATTTCAATACAAACATCTATACCAAAGTCCACAGTATTTAGATTTGAAAATAGTTGGCTTGATATGCCTGAATTTCTGGCTACTGTGGAGAGTTCTTGGACACAATCAATTCATTATGCTGATGCTGCAAAAAGGATCACTGCCAAGTTCTAAGTTCTTAGAAAGGAGCTGAAAAAATGGAAAAAACTCTATCTCTTCTATAAATAAAGATATTGAGGACTTAAATGCTCTCATTTCCCTTGTTGATGCTATTGAAAATTTTAGAGAGCTGTGTCCTATGGAAAGGCAATTCAGAGTGGCAATGAAATTTCATCTAGCTGCTTTGTTGAAACAACAACTGGCTTATTGGAAGCAAAGAGGAAAAATCAAATGGGTTACACTTGGAGATGAAAACTCTAGATTTTTCCATTCTATGGCAACCACCCAAAAGAGGAAGAACCACATTCAGTCTATTACAAAAACCACTAAAGTTTTAGTATCAGAACACAAGGATAAGGCTGAGGTTTGTTGCAGGCTTACAAAGAAAGATTGGGACAGACTGATAATATTTCTGGTGCACATCACATTTCTGTCTTATTGAATAATACCACAGATTTAGCCTTCTTGGAAGTGCCATTTACACCAAAAGAGATTGATGATGTGGTGGCTGATTTTCCACATAATAAATCACCTGGGCTAGATGGGTTTAATGCTGAATTTCTACAAAAATGTTGTCCCATCGTCAGAAAGGACATTCATGATTTATGCAATCAATTTCACCAAGGCACTTTGTGTTTCGAGAGTATTAATAGCTGTTATATTACTCTTGTACCAAAAAAAGATGATGCCAGTACAGTGCATGACTATAGGCCTATCTCACTGCTTAAGTGTACTCTCAAGCTTATTACAAAACTTATTGCCAATAGGTTGCAAACTGTGATCATGGAGCTCATTCATGAAAACCAATATGGATTCATTAAAAGTAGGACTATCCAAGACTGCTTGGCATGGTCTTATGAGTACATACATCTTTGTCATAAAAGCAAGAAGGAGACTGTTCTCCTCAAACTAGACTTTGAGAAGGCTTTTGATAAGCTAGATCACTCTTTTATTCTTGAAGTCCTTCAGAAAAAAGGTTTTGGGCAGAAGTGGTGCTCATGGATTAAATAGATTCTTGCCTCTGCAACCTCTTCAGTTCTGCTGAATGGAGTGCCTGGTTCTATCTTCAAATGTAGGAGAGGAGTCATACAAGGGGATCCCCTTTCTCCTTTACTGTTTGTCCTTGCTGCAGATACTTTACAATCCATGGTTAACCATGCAATGAGGGAAAATTCTCTTCATAGACCTCTGGCCCTCCAGAGTTCTTCTTCTTTCCCAATAGTTCAATATGCTGATGATACCCTTGTTATAATGCAAGCAGATGTGCCCCAATTACTTATTTTAAAGGGTTTGCTACACAGATTTGGGGAAGCTACTGGTCTAAGAGTAAACTATGAGAAATCAAATCTGGTACCCATCAATATTCCTGATGACAGAGTGAGCTTATACACCTCTGCTCTGAATTGCCAATTGGGAAATCTTCCATTTTTATATCTTGGTTTACCCCTTAGTATCTCCAAGCCACCAAAGGAATACTTTATGACACTGATAATGTGTACTCAGAGAAGGTTACCCTCATGTGCCATGTATCTTAATTATGGAAGCAAGCTAAGACTGGTTAATTCAGTTCTTTCTTCACTGCCAATTTGCTCTATGAGTACACTGAAATTATACCAGTGGGTTCTTGATGAGTGTGACAAATATAGAAGACATTGTCTCTGGAGGAACAAGGATCTTAATAGTAAGACTCCTCCTTTGGCCTCATGGGATATGGTCTGCCGACCAAAAGATCAGGGTGGTTTGGGTGTTCTCAAGCTGTCAGTTCAAAATAATTGTCTCTTACTGAAACATATCCATAAGTTTTATAACCAAGACAATATTCCTTTGATACACTTGGTGTGGGAGTCCTATTATCAGTATGTTCTGTCGCCTCTCAGACACAGAGATATTTCTTTCTGGTGGAGGGACTGTCTTTAAAACCTTGATCTTTATAAAGCAAGAGCTTCATGTACAATGAATAGTGGGGTAACTCTGCTATTTTGGACAGACTTATGGTATTCTGAAATTTTATCTACCAAATGGCCTTACCTATTCACTTTTGCCAAAGATATATCAATTTCTGTCAAAAATGTTCTTGCCACTGAAGAGTTCCCATCTCTTTCATTTGCCCCTGTCCACAGAAGCTATGGGTGAATATCAGCAGTTTCTTTCTCTTATACAAGAAACACAAATCTCTTTGGAAAAGGATAAATGGACAGTGACTATTGCAGCCCCAGGATATAAAGTCTCATCTATGTATAAGGATCTGATTAAGCAAGGGCCTGTGCTACCCATCATTTCTTGGCTTTGGAAAACCTGCTGTCATGAGAAGCATAAAGTATTCTTTTGGCTACTCTTTCATAACCGACTAAATACCAGAGCCATGTTGCAGAGAAAGAGGTTCTTCTTGCCAGATTACACCTGTATTATGTGTAATGGCTCTGCTTTGGAAACAAGAGATCGCTTGTTCTTCTCCTGTCCTTTTGTTGTAAGTTGTTGGCAATATCTATGCCCCGGATGGGATTCCACACTGACTGATGGGCCTATAGTGCTACAAGATGTGGTTCAGAGCTTAAAAGCCAAAATTCAGCAGTCTTTCTTCATGGAGCTCATCATGCTTACTTCTTGGTCAATTTGGGCTATCCGAAATGATTTTATTTTCAAAGGAATCACTCCAAGTCTTTATCGCTGCAGACACAAGTTCAAAGAGGAGTTGGCCTTACTGGTCCATAAAGCTAAGAGGAAATCATACATTGGCCTTCAGGGTAACGAATTTCTTGTAATCTCTAGACTAGTTTAGCTTAGCTTAGTTTTGCTTTATTTAAGTGTTGTTCTCCAGCACTCTGCATCTTTAGCTTTAGCTTTGTAAATTATACCACAAAAATCAAAAAATATATACGCAGTGAGAAATGGTTTCAAAAAAAAAAACATTGCAAAACGCGCCCACGATGAAAATATATTCCTTTGCCACATTGAAAATGGTTATCCTCAAATGTCCGTTACCAGTTACCACAAAGATTAACATAGACATATGTGTCCGATACTGTCTACCCAAATCGAAAAATGGTCATCTATTTTGAACCGTTTTCGATGTGGGCGAGTAGCGGACACCCATTTCTGATATGCATCATCGCTGACACACTTTTCTAAACCATGGCCCTTATGAGGTTGCCGCTAATGAGGGGTATCACTTTGTACAAGAAATCAAGTCAAGTGACATATGCTTGTGGTTTCCCGAGCGAAAATGCTAGACCTACGGGATGGTTGTTACAGACGAGGCTTATGAGAAGACATGGAGTAAATGGATTGGTTAGTTTCCCTAACCCACTGTGATTTTAAGGATGTAGTGCCTCTGGCTACTCTGTACGTCAATCCGTAAGGACGGACCGCTCACTCTCCCCCTCTCAGGCTCTCACGCGTCTACAATACCCTTGAGGGTTTCTCACCTCTGGCCGGGCCGCCGGCGACCACTCCGCTAGAATAGATGGCCGGAGTGTGTCTCGGTATGGCGCCGGAGTAGATTAGGGTTAGGATCTGTAGTTTATTTCTGTTTCCCGGCCTCTGCCGATGTTCTGGGCGGTTTGCCCGTATATGGAGGCGGAGCCATGGATCCCGGCCACTGCATCCATGGTGTTTATAGGGTTGCTGCTGCATGGTCTTCTGCTCCTGCGGCTGGAGGGAAGAGGGATGTCGGCAACAACGCCTTCCCCAATAAATCGGTGGCTTCTGACTCTGTTCTTCCACGATCTCTCGGCGCTGGTGAAGCTCTCCTGTCCGACCGTGGTGGCGAGGGGGAGTGCAGATCTGGTGCGGTGAAGCGGGTTTTCGTTCCTCTCCTTGCTGGCCATGGTGGTCTGAAGGAGTGGGGGCAAGATCCTCTGGTTTTGGATCTGGAAGGTGGAGGTCCTGGTCGTTGGAGCTGTTCGAGGTGGTGGAGGTCTTCGCTGTGCGCTTTCCTGGCCTGCCGTGGCGGCGAGGAGGAAAGGTGCGGCGGACCGGCTACACTCCAAGGCCGGCATCAACGGCACCTGCATGCGTGGTGCTATGTGCGTTTCGTCTTCGAGCTCAATCACGCGGATGGCCGGCTTGCCTCCGCGCTCTTCTGCCGGCATGGCGGCATCAAGTCTACCCCCGGTGTGGAGGTCCTTCCTCCAAGCGGCTGGAGCTCGACGCCAGGTCTCCACCAAGTGGTTTGTCCACGGTGTTTCCTTGGTGTCCAGCAGCGACGGAGCTTCGTCGGATTTGGGCGTTCGAGCGTCTACGCCCAGTTCCTCGGCGGCGACGCCTTGAGGATGCCAACGATTGGTGGCGGCAGAGCACAGGGACCTGATTGCGTTCCTTCTTTCTGTTCCAGGGTGCTCCTTGTAACTTTAGAGGGTCTTTTTTCAAATTCCAGGTTTCTCAGAACGAGAGATGCCAAAGGGCCTCTTTGTAATTTGTACCCGCCACGTGTGTGCTGAATGAAATCCCACCCTTGTTAAAAAAAATACGTAAGGACAATCCTGTAAATTAATCTCGTGTGTAGCATTGTTGTTTCCCGAAGCCTGCCCCCTAGTCGTGTCAAGGCGGCTAGCTACTCAAAGGAAATAAGGGTGAACAGGATGAATTCGTATTTTGATCTAAATAAGAAGATGACTTTTCTGTTCTGGTTTAAAACAGAGCTTATAAAAATGATATATATCAGGCAATACATTAGTACATATTAGGCCTTTTAAGGCCTCTTATGGCACTGTGTGTCTGGTGTGAAGCAATGCTGACGTCCAATAATTTTAACCTTGTCCGCGCGGTCGAGGCAGTCTCGTTGGTACAATGCACATGGAAGTGTTTTCTCGACTCTAACATTAGCTCCGCACACAGCTCGTTTCAAAATAAGCCGGCATATGCGCCTACCATCGCAAATGGTAGGTAGATGCTACAGTGTAAATCTTCTACGACATTTCCTTTATTGTGTCTGTCTCGTTTTCTTCTCCTCATCCCAAACAGTAATAAATCAAAAGTTGTGCGTAGAAATTTTTCGAGTAGCCTCTTTGCCTTCCTTCCGTGTGCCACATATGCGTCGCCGACAACTCCGCTTCCCCAAACACACTACATAAAGCCTTGTGCCACCACCCTCTTGGCACACACCACCACTACGGTGGACACACAACACTTCGACATGGTTCGCGGCAAGAAGACCGGTCGCCTCTCTTGCATGTGCAAGTGTCCGCCGGCGCAACGTCGTCGTGTTGAGCAGGCACCTCTAGGGACGGAGGAGGGACGACAAGCATGTCCGGACACGGAGGAGGAGAAGTTCCTCCTACAGACTGACCTCGAATCCAACTCCTCGTACTTTGGCTGGTCCTACGATGACAACACATGCGAAATAAATTTTGAGGATGACGAAGAAGTGGCGACTGCGACGAAGGAAGACGAGTCTTCGCAAGTCGAATGGTGGGAGCTGGCTGAGCTGCAGTACGAGGAGGAGGAGATGCTCGAGGAACACGAGGTGCTGCTGGTGTCCTTCGGGCGTACAAAAGCAAGGAAAAGAGAGACCACACAGAGATGGCCAACAATGTCGCCGTTGCAAACGACGCCGAGGCATCAGCCTCCGTTGTAACTGTATACTTGTCCACCGGCAATGACGATATCATCGACATCTCCGACAACGAGGAAAAGATTTAGGACCTATATATATTAGTAGTTAAATATTGTAGATGTTCTTTTCTTGTCCTTTCATTTGTAAATTTATATATTTCGAGAAGAACGTTAGTGAAGAAAAATCGATAGTTTTAATATCAGCCACGCTTTTGAATGGGAAAAAATATTGCAAAATTGTAAAGCAAACCTTTTTGTAGTAAGCATCGCCCACCCTTTATAACATAACAACCGTGTGCAATGGTAGGTACGTATAACACACGGATCCAGCTTTGTTTCATAAATATTGAGTCTACGGAATATCGTTTGTCGTGAAATATTCCTACAAATTTGTTGTTTTCATTTGAAATGCGAACTGAAAATCTTTGCTCCGAATACATCCTTGCTTATAAAATACATCGCTCACTCTTGCACCATACTTCCCTGAGTGTGCGATATTACACATACGGCTCCCCAAAACTTAATTGTCTGTGATGCATCTACACATGGACGGAGACAAGGGGGGCGAGGGGGGGGGGCCCCCCTATGCTCATGATTTTCCTTTAAATACAAGCCATGGCAGCTCTTTATTTGCGTGATTTTAGCTAGTTCTGCCCTCCTTATACTAAGATTGCTCGCCTTATACTTCATTTCTGGCTCCGTCCCTGCATCTACAATGCATACACTTTACTCACAGTTGTAAGGGTACATACAGTTGTAAGGGTACATAAGCCCCTATGTCCTTTTGCCAAAATCATTTGGAGGATTATTTATATGACTTTTAATCTACCTCCTTCTTCTAGTGTTTCAAATTTATTTGGAAATTGGTTAAATAGGTTTTAAAAAAAGATAAATACCACATTAGAGTTAGTGTGTGCGCTTTATTGTGGGCTATATGGACAATCTGTAATGACTTTATATTTGATAAAAGGAGCTTCCCATTTTTTATGCAGGTTATCCCTTTGGTCACATATTGGATCCATATGTGGTCCTTCCTGCAGCCGGCGGAGGGACGCCGGGACATGGATATTGGGTGCAACTGTTTGACGATGGTCGCACAAGATTTCTACAGCCAGTGCGGTTGACAGTCCGAGAAGAGGCTCACATCATGATGCTCCATCGCTTTTTTTCTTCTAGCTTTTTTTAGGTGGCTTATCCATGTTGAGACTCTTAGTGATCGATCCTTGAACTTTAATATTTGTGTACGCTACTGCTGCTTTCATGCGACTTGTTTTAATAAAGAGCCGTATGCATCAATTGATGCAGAGGCAGGGGTTACCCCATTTCGAAAAAACATTGCCCCTATGTATGGTTTTGGTAATTAATGACAACACTTATGGAATAATGTTTTCATTGACTCTATATGAAGGAATATTCCATTGATATTTCTTGTAGTTCATGTATTGGATTCAAGTATGGAGGCCATGAAGATAAAGATACACATTGAGTGTTGGCATCAAAATCAAGATCTTGAGAGTTCGATTTCATGAGATGAATTCAAGATATGACTCTAAACCGGTGTATGATAGTATTATGAGTTGAGCAATGGTTGACCAAGGTTTAGAGCATGCAAATAAATGAAGATTTATTTATGTAGATTGAGATATTATGATAGAGCATGAAATGATACAAGGTTGACCAAGATTAAGAGTGAATATTGGATTCAAGTTGGGTAAAGATTCTACCACATGAAATGACGTGATCTTGTGGTATGGTAAGCTTTGTCAATTATGTTTTGTGAAATAACTGATCATATGTGTGTACTTGTGTTGTCTATGTGGGTAATGTATCTTTCCATGGTCATGCGTCAAAATCAAGATCTCATATAGAACATTAGAGGATTCCATCAAGTGGTGATCGTCATCGAGGTTGAGAAGGGAAAGTTTGATAAGCATATTGAGAAGATCATGCTTGAAGCTTCTCGTCCATTTGGTGATAATGGACTTGTGAAGATGTGCCTGATACGTCTCAAACGTATCTATAATTTCTGATGTTCCATGCTTGTTTTATGACAATACCTACATGTTTTGTTCACACTTTATATCGTTTTGATGCATTTTCCGAACTAACCTATTGACGAGATGCCGAAGTGCCAGTTCCTTTTTCTGCTGTTTGGTTTCAGAAATCCTAGTAAGGAAATATTCTTGGAATTGGACGAAATCAACGCCCGCATCTTATATTTCCACGAAGCTTCGAACACCGAAGAGGGACCAGAGGGAGGCCCAGGGGCCCCACACACCATGGCGGCGCGGACAGGGGGTCGCCGGGCTACGTGGGCCCCCGGAACCTTCCGACTCCGCCTCTTCGCCTATTTAAGCCTCTCGACCTAAATCTTCGATACGGAAAAGCCACGGTACGAGAAACCTTCCGAGCCGCCGCCATCGCGAAGCCAAGATCCGGGGGATAGGAGTCTCTGTTCGCACATGGGAGGGGAAGTGCCCCCGGAAGGCTTCTCCATCAACACCACCGCCATCTTCATCGCCGCTGTCTCCCATGATGAGGAGGGAGTAGTTCTCCCCGAGGCTAAGGGCTGTACCGGTATCTATGTGGTTAATCTCTCTCTCTGTACTCCAATACAATGATCTCATGAATTGCTTGCATGATTGAGATCCATATGATGAGCTTTGTATCACTACTAGTCTATGTGCTACTCATGTGATGTTATTAAAGTAGTATATTCCTCCTGCATGGTGTAATGGTGACAGTGTGTGCATCGTGTTGTTCTTGTCGTAGGCTATGATCATAATCTCTTGTAGGTTATGGAGTTAATTATCACTATGATAGTATTGATGTGATCTATTCCCCCTTTCATAGTGTAATGGTTACAGTGTGTATGCTATGTTAGTATTCGGTTTATTTTGCAAAGATCTATTATGCTCTAAGGTTACTTAAATATGAATGCTGAATGTTGTGGCGCTTGTTAACTCCGGCTTGAGGGAGCTCTTGTAGCCCTACACAACGAATGGTGTTTGTCATCCAACAAAAGAGTGTATGTAGCACAAATGAGAGAAGTTATTAATTTATTATGCGATCAATGTTGAGAGTGTCCACTAGTGAAAGTTGATCCCTAGGCCTTGTTTCCAAACATCGAATCTCCGTTTATTTACTGTTTGTTGCATGTTTACTCGCTGCCATATTTTATTCAGATTACTATTACCACTCATATACATCCATATTACTTGTATTTCACTATCTCTTTGCCGAACTAGTGCACCTATACATCTGACAAGTGTATTAGGTGTGTTGGGGACACAAGAGACTTCTTGTATCTTAATTGCAGGGTTGCTTGAGAGGACTATCTTTGACCTCTACCTCCTGAGTTCGATAAACCTTGGGTGATTCACTTAAGGGAAACTTGCTGCTTGTTCTACAAACCTCTGCTCTTGGAGGCCCAACACTGTCTACAGGAATAGAAGCGTGAGTAGACATCAAGCTATTTTTAGGCGCCGTTGCCGGGGGTAAAAGGCACTCATACTCCGGTCCAGGTAACTAAGTTATTTTCTGGTGCCGTTGTAAGTGCTCGAAGGTATCTCCTTTAGACTCTGCAATTGCGACTTTTTGTTTCTTGTTCACTAGTTAGGCATAATGGAAAATAACAGTGAGCTTCTTAATCTATTTCCTGAGTTAAGACATGGATTGTTTGCTGCGAAAATTAAAAAACCTATGGAATCTTATTTGCATGCTAGTAGCAATGATATTAGTATGAACGCTTTGAACACCATTGTTGCTAATGATATGGAAAATTCTAAGCTTGGGGAAGCTGGTTTTGATGAGCATGACATTTTTAGTCCCCAAGCATTGAGGAGAAAATTTTCTTTGATGATACTTTGCCTCCTATTTATGATGATTATAATGATAGTGGTCTTTTGGTGCCGCCTACTATGGAGAGTAAATTTTATTATGATTATACTATGCCTCCTACACTTGATGAGAATAATAATGATAGCTACTTTGTTGAATTTGCTCCCACTACAACTAATAAAATTGATTATGCTTATGTGGAGAGTAATAATTTTATGCATGTGGCTCAAGACAAGAATGTTTTATGTGATAGTTATATTGTTGAGTTTGTTCATGATGCTACTGAAAGTTATTATGAGAGAGGGAAACATGGTTATATGCATCTTAATAATATTAAGTTTCCCCTCTTTATGTTGAGAATCTTGAAATTGCACTTGTGTTGCTTTTCTATGATTGCCACTTTGTTCTTCATGAATTTATTTGTGTACAAGATTCCTTTTCATAGGAAGTGGGTTAGGCTTAAATGTGTTTTGAATTTTCTCCTTGATGCTCTCTTTTGCTTCAACTCTTATTTCTTGCGAGAGTATCATTAAAATTGCTGAGCCCATCTTAATGGCTATAAAGAAAGAACTTCTTGGGAGATAACCCATGTTTTATTTTGCTACTGTTTTGTTGTGTCTTCGAAGTTTTTACTACTGTACCAACCTCTCCTTATCATGTTTTTGTGCCAAGTAAAGTCTCTATGGTAAGTTTGATACTAGATTTGGATTACTGCGCAGAAACAGATTTGCTGTCTGTCACGAATTTGTGCAGAACTCTCTGTAGGTAACTCAGAAAAATCTGCCAATTTACGTGCGTGATCCTCAGATATGTACGCAACTTTTATTTGTTTTGATTTTTTCCGTTTGAGCAAGTTAAGTTCTCCTGCAAAATTCGTCTTTACGGACTGTTCTGTTTTGACAGATTCTGTCTTTTATTTCGCATTGCCGCTTTTGCTATGTTGAATGAGTTTCTTTGTTCCATTAACTTTCAGAAGCTTTGTGTAATGTCCAGAAGTGTTAAGAATGATTGTGTCACCTCTGAACATGTGAATTTTTATTATGCACTAACCCTCTAATGAGTTTGCTTGAAGTTTGGTGTGGAGGAAGTTTTCAAGGGTCAAGAGAAGAGGATGATATACTATGATCAAGAAGAGTGAAAGGTCTAAGCTTGGGGATGCCCCGGTGGTTCATCTCTGCATATTTTAAGAAGACTCAAGCATCTAAGCTTGTATCCCCTTCTTCATCGACAACTTATCAGGTCACTTCTAGTGAAACTATATTTTTATTCCGTCACATCTTATGTACTTTGCTTGGAGCGTCTGTGTGATTTTATTTTTGTTTTGTTATCTTAGTTTTCTGAATAAATTCATGCTTGTGTGGGAGAGAGACACGCTCCGCTGTTGCGTATGAACACATGTGTTCTTAGCTTTACTTTTAATGTTCATGGCGAAAGTTAATCGCTTCACTTGTTGCTATTTGGTTGGAATCAGAAATTGCTTCATATGGTTTGGAATAACTTGATACTTGGCAATTGTTTTGAGCTCTCATAGATCATGTTTAAGCTCTTGCATCATGTAGTTTAAATCTATTAGTGGAGAACTACCGTAGAGCTTGTTAAAATTTGGTTTGCATGATTGGTCTCTCTAAGTCTAGATATTTTTGGTAAAGTGTTTGAACAACAAGGAAGACAGTGTAGAGTCTTATAATGCTTGCAATATGTTCTTGTGTAAGTTTTGCTGTACCTGTTCATACTTGTGTTTTCTTGAAACAACCTTGCTAGCCCAAACCTTGTACTGAGAGGATGATACGTCCAAAACGTATCTACTTTCCCGAACACTTTTGCTATTGTTTTGCCTCTAATTTGTGTATTTTGGATGCAACTAACGTGGACTAACGCTGTTTTCAGCAGAATTGCTCTGGTGTCTCGTTTTTGTGCAGAAATCCAACTTTCAGGAAAATTCTCGGAATTTATGCGAAAGGCCCTATTTTCCCAGAATACTGACGGAGCCAGAAGGGCAAGCCAGGTGGGGCCCGAGGCCCCCACACACTAGGCCGGCGCGGCCCAAGGGGCGCCTCGGCGGCCCCCGACGCTCTCCTTCGGACTATATTTCGACCTAAAAACGCCAGGGGGTACGTCGATATTTCCAGAGACCATCCAGTACACCGCCGCCATCGCGAAACTCCGCCTCGGGACCGAAACTCCGTTCGGCACCAGGGACGGGGGGAGGATCTTCACCGCCATCACCACCGACGCCTCTCCATCGACCAACCATGTTTCCCCATCCATGTGTGAGTAATTCCCCCGCTGTAGGCTGAAGGGGATGGTAGGGATTGGATGAGATTGATCATGTAATAGTCACAAGATTGTTAGGGCATGGTGCCTAGTATCCGTAGATGTTACTTTTATGATATTGTTGCAACTTGTTATGCTTAATGCTTGTCACTAGGGCCCGAGTGCCATGATCTCAGATCTGAACATGTTATTATTTCATCATGATATGCATTGTTTATTGATCTTACCTGCAAGTTGTATACACATGTCGCTGTCCGGAACCAATGTGACAGAAATTGGGACAACCGGAGGGGATGGTAGTGATGTGAGGATCACATGTGTTCACGGAGTGTTAATGCTTTGCTCCGGTACTCTATTAAAAGGAGTACCTTAATTTCCAGTAGTTTCCCTAGAGGCCCGGCCCACCGGCTGGTAGGACAAAAGATGTTGTGCAAGTTTCTCATTGCGAGCACGTACGACTATATATGGAACACATGCCTATTGATTGATTAGTACTTGGATACCGCTTTATTATTACCTGCAAATGCCCTATCATGATTGTTATATGAATTCTCTCATCCATGCAACGCCCGTTCATCCGTCCCTGTGCCTACAGTATTTTAATCCCGATGTTTACTATAATCACTATTGCTGTCTTTATTTCACTTTAGTTATTTCACTATTCCTACTGCTATAAAACTGTTATGATAAACTCTTGCGAGCAAGTCTGTTTTGTGCGCTGAATTGACAACTCCGCTGTTAAGGCTTACAAGTATTCTTTGTCTCCCCTTGTGTCGAATCAATAAATTGGGTAATACTTCCCTCGAAGACTGTTGCGATCCCCTATACTTGTGGGTCATCAAGACTATTTTCTCGCGTTGCCGGGGAGCATAGCTTTATTTGCAAGTTCACTTGGATTGATATTGTTCGCTGCAAATTCTCCATCATGGGTAAACCTCGCGATACTAAAGTCGCCATATTACCATCCACTACAAGAAAAGGTACAACTCAGTACCTCTGCTGCTCTTGATTCACCATCTGTGATAAGTCAACTTGTTTCACCACCACAAACTTCACGTGTTGGTACTTCTGCTGAATCTGAAAATTCCTCCGATAATTTTGATGATGCTTCTATGTGCTTGATAATACCGGTTCATTAGGTCCTTTTCTAGATGCTACAATTGTTAGGTCTAGACAAATTGAAATTACAAAACTCCTAATGAAAATACTGTTACACCTGTTAATTCACCGAGATTGATGATCTTGATGAAGATTATGTAGAACTTGATGATGATTTTATTGATAAATGCAATGCTACTACTAGTACAAGTAACCTCAAAAAGCTTATTGCACAACATGCTGTTAGATATAAACTGTCTCCTGATCCTAAATTTGCCACATCTCCTATAAACATTAAGGATAAAGATTATGATTTTTCTCTTGATTTATCTCATATATCTATTGTTGAGAAAACACCCTTTTGTGGTACTGAAAAAGAGAGTGTTGTAGAACATATGAATGAGCTTTCTACTTTAAGTAGCTTGTTTTCTGATGATGTTAAGATGCGTACTTATTTTGTTGCTAAGATTTTCCCATTCTCATTAAAGGATGATGCTAAGATTTGGTATAATAATTTGCCTCCTGATTCTATTAATAGTCCAAGTTGTTTGCTTGATGTTTTCTTTCGGAAATACTTTCCCGCTAGTGCTCAACATATGGCTTTGCAGAAATTTATAGCTTTGATCAAGAAGATGGAGAGAAATTGCCCGAAGCTTGGGCAAGATTTTGCTCTCTTATTAGAGCTCGGCCTGGACATGATTTGGAAAAGCATGATTTACTTGATATATTTTATAGTGGACTAACCATTGAGTCTAGGGCTGATTGTGTTTTCAGGAAAAGAACTCCGGACGAAGCTGAAGAATTATTGGCTAAGATAAGCAAAAATCATGATGATTGGTCTACACCTGAACCAACCCCGACACCTATATTGAAGAAGAGGGGTATGATTGAATTAAATGATGAAGATATGAGGGAAGCCAAGAAATCTCTTATGGAGAAGGGTATTAAATCTGAAGATGTGAAGAATTTACCTCCTATAGAAGACCTATGTAAGATAATTCCCCCTTCATCTAAAATCGAGGTACATTCTCTTCAACGCTTTGATAGAGGAGATATTCCATATTCAAAACCTCCTGATCAATGTTTAGATGAATTTGATAATTATATTGTTAAGCAAAATAATTTTAATATGAGAGTAGAGAATCATCTAATGGAAAATTCTCAAGCTATTGGTAAATTGCATGATATTGTGGAGAGAACCTCCAATGATGTTAAGATGCTTGTTAAACATTTTGATATGATTCAAACTCAAATTGATCAACTTACTAAAGTGCAAAATGACTTGCTAAAAAACAATCATGAAGAGAAACAAGTTTATGAAGTAACAACTAGAGGCGGTGTTTCTACCCAGGATCCTTTGTATCCTGAAGGGCACCCCAAAAGGATTGAACAAGATTCTCAACGAACTAAAGAAATTAGTAGTCCTTCTAAGAAAAAGAAGAAGAAACATAAAACTGTTGTAGAATCCTCTGAACCTGTGTTGCCTGCCAAAACCCACCGGCGAGCAGTGGTTAAGCAACACGAAGAGAGGGGAGGCTTCCAAGGCGGCAGCGGGCCCTGGTCCCTCGACGTCGTCCCGAATGCTCCGGCACACGACCGGCGGCTGCAGGCGTGCCACCTGACCACAGCCGGGAAGGTGTTGGATTGCTTCGATTAGTTCCTGCATGGCAGACACGTAAACATTAAATACGAGCCCTATCGGCTCTCGGTTGCCGTGGATCGGCTCAAAGAGCCGATCGCCCCATGGTTCACGTTGGATTTTCAATGACATGGGGATCCTGCTTGATCACAACAAAGCTAACCAATCTACGACAGTTTAGGGTTTTCACCGTATGATCGGAACATCCTACGCGTAATTGAGCCTAATAGACACGGAAGATAATGGAAAACTAGCCCTAAAAGAGGCCTAAAAACCAACATTAAGTTAATTCCCGGAACATCCCTCTTAGGACTAACAAACCACACCTAACGCACTACCGGATCGTTCAACCCGTTTGTAAGGCCTAACCATACGGATATTAAACTAATCCTTGAAGAACAAGGAGCAACTATAACAGATCGGATCTACTAAGTAACGAGCAAGCAAGATGCTGCCCTTACACCTGGATAGGTGTAAGGGCAGCTAGATATTGAGGGACGGCACAGCTAAGCAGATATGCATAAGAAAAGCATCTATGCAAGCCCCAAAACATCTACGATAAATAGTGCTACTCGCCATCAACAATGCTTCAGTGAGTAACACAAGGTAAACGAATAAACGTTGTGCCTAGATCGCAAGATGCGATCTAGGCAGCATGGTGCTTACCCGGGAGAAACCCTCGAAAGAAGGGGTGGCGATGCGCCTGATTTGTGTTTGTTGTGAACGTGATTGTCCTCCTTTTCGATAACCCTAGATACATATTTATAGTCCAAGGGACTTTCTAATTCGGGCGTGCACCTAACCGTGCACGGGTCAAACTCTATCTTTTAATCTAAACTAAGATGCGATCTACTAATATTACAGATACACGGGCAATTAAGCCCAAACTCTTCGCAAGGGCCGCTTCAAAGATGCTCCACGTGTATATCTTTCAAGCCCATCTTCGCTTACGACCCATCTCCTGAGTTGGCCAAAATCCGGTGATAACACATGCCCCCTGGTTTTGATAATGATAATTTCAAAACCACTCATTTCCTTCGAGGGGTCATGTCGTGGCAGAGCAGAACCGTCGCAGTATTCTTCATCATGACACCTTGCCTTCTCAACTTCTCTGCACGATTTGACGGTTTTGGCAATTCCTAATCAATCGGCTCTTCCTTCGTTCTTTCTCTTCTGAGCAATCAGCTTCTAGTTAACTTGGCCGACAGTCAAAGTTAAACAACCCCCAAAAGAGCCGACGGTATCGCATCGGCCCCTACCATAAAACACGAGCAAGGCCAACCCAATTGCCCTTCCAAACGGTAACCTGCGACCTCCATCTGAGAAAGCAAACTCAGATCCCTAAAATCGCCGCCCCAGCGACTCCACGAACCTCAATCTCTCAACCGCGCCGTCCCAACTCCGCAGCGCCTCTAATGGCGGAATCATCCAACGCCAACGCCATGGTCTCCGGTCTGAAGGTAATAGCCCACCGCTTCTTCGCCATTTGGATTAATATCAGGATTGAACAGAAGAACACCTGAATTAATGTTCGATTCCGTTATTAACTTTAGGTCTCCGACATCCTGCTGCCGCATCCTTCTCTCCCAAATTCCATGTGTCTTGGCCCCCGTTCTTCCGAGAGTCCCGCTCACTTAATCTCATGCGAGGCCAATAGAATCCCCTTTGTGAACCAGAATTTAGATCTGACTTCCTGGGCCGACTGCCTACGAGCCTGGCCTAATCCTCCTGAAGGTTGGGTGGCATGGTACAATCGAGTGTCCAAAACCCATTATGCTACCTGGGAAACGATAGGGATAGCCGATGCTGTCATTATCATTGTCTCCTCTTGAAAAGAATGAGAACATTCTGAAAACCATCGGCTACTTTTGATGCACTGAACTGCTTCATGTTCGGTCATGGACCCATGACGCCAACTCTACTGGATGTAGCCATGATTACAGGCCGGATATTGCATCCCCAAGCCCCTCTGCCTTTAAGTTGCCAAAGGTCCCCTTCACCCTCTCCTCTAAAACAGAGTGTACAAGCTGGGGCGCCTACCTCAAGCGTTATATGAAAACCAAAGGCCCTGTGACCGAGAGAGAACACACGGCCTTCTTGAACTTCTGGCTGGAGCACTTCATATTCTGTGGTCCCTCACTCGCCCCAACCAAGAATTACCTTTCCCTGGCCTACGAACTTGCTAAAGGCACTCATCTTGGCCTTGGCAAACTGTTCCTTGGGGAGGTCTATGGATCTCTCCAACTGATGTCAGTCAAACTGTTCTCTCAGAAGACAGTGAAAACAGGAGGTCCTTGGTGGTTTCTTCAATTATGGGCTCAGCTGTACTTTCAGAACCAAATCCCAGACTTCCCACCTTTGGCCACCTTTCCTGATGCTAACGGGAGGGAGATCCGATGCACCAGTTATGGTCAAGCTCTGTATGGCCTCCCAGGCAGCAGGCTAATCCCTAAGGAAGCAGCAGCGTGGTTCAAGATTTTCTTCCAAGGCTTGAGCAACCCCCTGTTCTTCCCTTACACCGAATCGGAAAACTTTGAGAATCCAGTCTCCTTCCGGTTAGACAGCTTTGCCGATGACGCCAGCACCCGGCACTTGTTCTCTATCATGATCCACCCTTGTTTTCTCCCAGTCGGCATGAGTACTTCTAACCGGATCATCAAGCCCGGCTACGAGTCTTACCAACCGGTGGTAGTAGCTCGGCAACTTGGTCTCGGGCAAGTGCCCCCACACTTCTTTCTTCATCACCTGACAGCAAGCAGAGCTTGCCCGACATCCTTACTGGCCAAAGGTGCTACACCTTTTTGATGCTCTGGCAATCCCAATCCCCACAACCTCTGCTTCACCACCACTACCGATGGTTTCGAGACTTGGTGGACCATGTGGAAGACCCATGCCTTCAGAAGAGCTCTCGGACCGTCGCTGAAGCAGCTTGATGCCGAATATGACATTCCTACACATCAGGTACCATTGCATATAAATTTCTTGCGACCGTTCATAATGGTTATCTGAAAACCTGGCTTTATCTCTTGGCAGGAACAAGATGGTCCAGAGCCCACGCAAGCCGACGGTTCTCCCTTCACATTCCTTCCCCCAGCCCGGTGGTGCTCTTCTGCCGACTCGCCACCCAGGCAAGTTATAATGCAGGGCCAGCCGATTTCACCAAAATCGGCTTCAAGAGTAAAGCATCCTCGGGGCCGGTTGCCCCGAGCCTCCACCCAAGCGAGGCGGTGAGGAAAGTAGCTGCCAGGAAGACCCTGAAGCGCAAAGCTCCTGTCCAAGAAAATTTGCACGTAAGTTAACCCGTGCCTTGATTACATTTATCCATCCTCCCAGTCCTTCGCCACATGCTTATACTTCTTTTCACAAACTTCCACCGAAGAGAACTCCAGCGAGGATGCACAGTCTAGACACAGGGACACGAACCCGGGCAATTCCGAGAGATCCACCACACAGAGCCAGACGGACTCACCCACGTCGGTTTCTAGGCAAAGGTCCACTCCCGAGCCTGCTGCCACCCCAGCTCCGACCAAAACAGGGTCACGGGTGAAACGTCGCTGTGTCAAAAGGCTCGCAAAGACCCACAAGTTTCCTCGCCAAGCCAGGAGGTTTCAAATGTAATTACCTCACCAGTCCATGCCTCATGTTATCCCATTGCTACTTGGGTCGACTCACCATCCCCTTTGCAGACTAATGAGACTTCTAGCGGGGACGTTGAAGAGGTATTGATGCCATCTGCCACACTAGACCTGGCTGCTTCGACGGGAGTGGCTGACCAAGTGGCTAACCTAGCCAAGCTTCCGGAAAAGCCGATTGTCACACCATCGGCTGCTCCTCTTACTTTGGGAGAGGTACACTCAACTTCCTTGTCTCTACCTTTTCTGTGTTGTATACTCATACCGCTCTTGTTCGTCTGTCAGGGATGTGATCTTTCAAGCTTGCTGACATTCGATCCTGAATCCATCGAGCCAGCTACTTCCAAGGCAGGTGAAGAGCCAAGCCCTGGCACAGTCCATGGTCCGCTCCAGCGTCTCAAGACTTTGCTATCCTCCTCAGTTGAGACCTTGGTTGGGAACCCCGAGGCAGTCACGGGCATCCTTGAAGAAATCCAGTCCCATCTCCCCGTGACACTACAGGTGAAGCTCTGGCCAGCCGTGACCCTGTCGGCCTTCAGGTCAAGAGTGCAGTCGGCGCGTCAAAGAATTACCCTTCGTCATGCCCAGCTCCCAATGAGAGCCGATATTGCGGAAAGTGTCGACGGCTCAATGAGAAAAAGGCTGCTCTGGACGCCAAGACTGACACTTCTGCCAATAGCGCTGAACTCGAGACCCTGCGAAAGGAACTGGAGAACCTTGAAGAGAGAGTTAGGATGACCAAGCGACTTATCCAAGAGAAGGAAACCCTCATTGCCCGCTCTCGAGAGGAAGCGCAAGGCCTCACGCCGATCTGAAAACTCTGGCTGAAATTCGTGCCACTGACAGTCAGCTGGTGACAGGCAAAGACGAGGACGACGAGGCTGAGATTGCCGAAGTGGATCGTATCCGTGCTGACGCCCTTCATGCTCTTGACGAATTTCTTCAGAAGAACCTCTCTTGTACTTCTTGAGTCGATGGCTAAGCATCGACTGTACCTTCTCATTTTCGATTTTTTATTAGCCGATTTTTGTGACTCATGAATCGGCTTCCCCTGGGTACATACTTTATGGCCTTGTACCTTCTCTGTGTGTATGCCCCCCGAGCCGAATCCTTCAAGTGATTGAAGATATCGGCTTTTCAGCCAATTCGAGTTTGTCTCGCCAATCACCATGCGAAATAGCACATCGGTGGACACGGGTGGTGGTGTAATTTTAGCCGATTGCTGGAATCGGCTCCCCTTGCGGTTGTTGGTCCGACTATTTATAGACTGTTGAGATTTCGAAAATCTATGGCAACGCGCCATCGGCCATCCTTTTTCTCCACAGGTATTACATTGGAAATCCATTCAGCGTACCTGCATGGCCTGATGAACCCGGCGTCCAACAACTTCTTGATCTCCTTCTTGGCTTCCTCAACCTCTTCTAGCTCGTCCGCTGATGTACACCCATACCCCAGCTTTCCGTCGCCTGCTGAATCCATGTCGCGCACCGGCAGAAGGCGTGTTGAGGTATGCTTTAGCCGATCGCTAGAATCGGCCTCCTTTTCCATCGTAATGCTTATTGAGGATTCACCACTTTTCATTGTTTGGGGCCGATCGTGTGGATCGGCCTCCTCTTCACCTTTGCCGCGGGAGCGACTGCTCTCGGGCTTATCCTCGTCGTGGCGATCTGCCAGCCCTGCCATATTGATATCAAACGAGAAACCTGGCTCGCGTCCTATGCACTGGCTGAGATCGACCATGTTGACTTCCGGAAACGGCTGCGTGTCAACTCATGGCAAACTGACCGAAGAGTAATCGGCCTTGTTCTATTGCCATCTGAATCTGTCGCGCAGACTTTGCAATCGTTGGTGGTATGGGTGAACGTGTGATGCCATTTGCAGTATGGCCTGCCGTTCATCTCTTGTGGCGTGGGGATTTTATGGCCTTCGGGTAACTTCAGTTGTTTCTCCTTCAGCAGCAAATCAAAAATTTGCTCCGCTTTGCTCAAATCGAAGTCGAACCCCTTCACAGGCCCTGGTTGCTTCACCCACTTGCAGGACACAGGTTTTGCCCCCGAGTCCACTCAGCTACAGCGACCTCCGATCTCCCGCAGAATCTTCATCTTCGTCTGCTCCGACGACGCGCTTGTACTTGTCTTGGTACAATTCGGATGGCGTTGTTCATATGCGAACTTCGAACCATGTGCGCCTGAATTGTACTCTGCTGGAAGGTCACATCTCTAAGCGGCGCCGATAGTCCTGCTACCGCCAGCTCGATCGCTTCCTTCTCTTAGGCGAACCGAATAACATCGGTTCCGACGGTCCCGAACCTCGGATGTACTCGATACCGTCTCTCTCTCGTCTCTGCCAACTTGGGTCGATCGGCAAGGCTAGCTTCCGTAGTTTCCGAATGGTATTGTACATGGAACTGCTCTTCAGCTGCGTCCACGTCCGAACCGAGTCAGTAACGAGGTGTACCACCCAAAGGCTGGACCCGTAAGAGACTGCGAGAAGAGCCTCACACGTAGCTCGTCGGGTGAGACCATGCCCAATGTGCCAAGTATCGGCTCACGTGCTCGATCGAGCCGGTTCCTTCGATCCACTAAATTTGGTGAAGTCGGGGAGCCGATACTTAGGTGGCAGTGGGATCAGGTCGTAGTCGTTGGGATACGGCTTGGAATAGCCGATCATTCTCTTCTTCGGCAGGATGCCGAACTGGTCTCTCATGATTGCGGTGATCTCATCCACCGTAGGAGCTGCAGAAGTTGATCATTCATGACTAGTATTGGTGGCATATTTAGTTAGCCACGCCTGTTGACAAAGGATTAACTTGTCAATGCCTACAGATTGTAGACTAGGGTTTTGCTAGAAGTAGAGGGCAAGTAGATCTCGAAGGTTCAGGCGAAAAGTACTCGACGATTACAAAAACTAGGGTTATGTTGACAGTAGATTCGATCCTTTCTTTGTCCCTCGACTCCACCTTATATAGGAGGCGGAGCCGAGGGTTTCGTGATACACAAGTTACAGAGTTCGGGAGGGTTTTGTATCCAACCCGTGAGATTACAAATCTCTATCTTCCCTAATACAAACTATCTTTCCTAATCATTAAATGGGCTTCCGAGTCTTCTTATTCTTCGAGTTCGGGCCTTCAATAAACCCCGGGTACCATCTTCGGCAGGCCCATTGGAGATGCCTATGTCCCCGAGATTTTTCTTGAATCGAAGAATCAGGGAAAATCTCCAACTTTACTCATCACATAATCTTTCGATATGCAAACACTATTTTGTGCAGGGATAACGGTAGTTGGGGCTAGTTCATCTGACGGATCAGGTACTAGTTAACTGCTCTAGTGGCAATCCGCAAAAACCTACTTCAAAATCACGTCCTGGACATGATCTCGGATTTGGTGTGACAGTGCCGCTTAAGGTCTTACCATTCGTCGAGTCCCAGTCATATTTTATCGGTACCTAACGCGTCCGTTAGGATTTTCTTCGTATCGTTGATACGGAAAATAGTAGCAATCCGCCGTCGAGAGACGGTGCCACGCCGCTCGAACGGATCTGGGGTCTTACCTTCGCAAAGTTTTGCGGCATTCAGAGATTTATTCGCGACTTTTAGCGCTCTGAGAATATATTGTCGAGTGCTTTTCGGTTGTTGGAATAGCACATTTTATCGAGTCATATTTGATGACTTATTTTGTCTTCCGATGGGAGTATATGTAGAGTTATCTGTGTACTCGAAATATACTCACTTCGAAAATTTCATCGGGCACGCGAACAGCGTTCCCGATGGGAGTAGCCCCCGAGTCTACAACCAAGAACTTGTGCTTGGATGTAGGCTCCACAGATTAGTATCCTTTGCCGCTATATTTATAATCCTTCTCGATATTTTTATATCTATCGGGTGCGCGACCAGCGCTCCCGATGGGAGTAGCCCCCGAGGCTATGAACAAATACTTGTATTTGATCATAGGCTCTCGCCATTTCTATCTTGTCATACTCGGAATTTTCTATTTTTCCAAAGTAGCCCCCGAGCATTTGGGCAAGAACTTGTGTTTGATCAAAGGCTCCCGAAATAATCTTACGTTGTCGATAAATTTTTTCGAACTTCATAGTCGAACTTTTCTTTTAACTTGATGACGTAGTTGCTGATGATAGCCACGATTTCTGTGTTAGAAATGTGTCACTGTCACGTGGGTCCCTTTTTCCTATCCAGTTGACACGTCGTGCAAGTGGGGGACACACGTCCTCCGCTTTTTCTGGCACTATTACTGTATCTCCTGCCTGTTCACTTCTCGGTAAATACCCTTTTACCCCTTGTACACGTGGTTATCATCTGCATCCTTTCTTTTGTGAATCAACGGTTGCGACGATCTGGCACACTGCTATATAAAGCCATCGTCTTCCTCCTTGAGCACTTTCGCTCACGCCGCACCTCTGCTTCTCCGCTGCAACTTCCCCCTTGCTCCCATTAGCTCTAGCGCTCGAGCACTTTTCTTCTTTCTCTGCTAGCTCCGTTGATGCCGCCGCGCGCTCGTTTGATTAGACACAGCACACCAGAATCGAAGATGACATCAACAGATCTGGGAAGTGCCGAGTGGGAGAGATCCAAGATCTCAAACCAAGACATCAACATGCTGAAGAAGATGGGATTCAGCAAGAAAGAGAACGCGCTCCAGTTCCCCAAGGAGGAGAGCTACCCAAAGCCTCCAATCAACTATCGGGTCAGTTTTGTTGACCACCTCATCCGAGGACTTTCTCCCCCAATCCACGAATTTCTGCGTGGTCTCCTGGTTGTCTATGGTCTTCAGTTGCATCATCTGACGCCCAACTCTCTCCTCCACATTTCGATTTTTATCACACTGTGAGTGCTTTCTCGGGGTCCAACCCAATTGGGCCCTGTGGAAACGCATCTTTTGCATTCGCCGCAATAGCCACCACAACGTCGCCTACAATATTGGCGGCGTTGTTATGCGTTCGGTCGGAAGTCGACTATTTGATGTCAAATTTCCCGACTCCGTCCAAGGCTGGCGGAAAAAATGGCTGTACATCCATGAAGAAAGCTCCAACCCGGCGGAAGAGAACATCGCTCCTTTTGACGGAGAAGCTAAAATCTTTCGTCGCCGTTCTTGGGATGCTGAAGCTACTGAAGCGGAGAAATTGGCGACAGAGGCGCGATGACTCGCATTCACGAGCTGAACACCCGCGGGAAAGAACTTTCGGGTATTGAGATTACCGCCTATTTCCTTAGGACTAGAGTGCAGCCTCTCCAGGCTCGCAAAAACCCCTTCCGAAATATGCTGGTGAAGAAGATGACAATCTCGAAGGATCTTCCCTTGAAGGACTTTGAGAAACTTATCCGCAAAATCTCATCGCTGAACAAGAAGGATTTAATTCCTACTTCTTGCCGTGTCGCGCCATTTAGTAGCGCCAACCCCTCCCCGAGGTAATTTCTTTTTTGTAGCTGTATTTGTTTCCTCGGGCTTTGTTATTTTGTCGATTACTATTTTTGTTAACGCCTTTTTCTCGACATTTTTCTTTTCTCAGGGCCACCTCGTTCTTTCTTCTCTTCCTCCTCTTCCTGAAGGTGGAGACGTGGAAGAGTGTGCCGTTGTCGACGATGACAACCAAAGCACCACTCGCCCTACTGAAATCGCGGGTTCTCACAAATCCGCGGCCTGCTGAGTCAGAGGCCACTGCCTGACACACTCTCTTCCTCATGCTTCAAAGAGGAAGAGAGACGACGTAAAATTCCGGCACTTCCAAAGCCGAAGAAGCTGAGCCTTCACATAAAAAGGCAGCTTTTAACCCATATGACCGTCAGCTCGTGAGTTACTCCTTACTCTTTACTATTCCTGTTTTGATGTTTCTTGTCTCTTGCTTCTTATACTGCCGCCATTTTATTGTAGTGATGAGGAGGAAGAACAAGTTGTTGATGCTACTGCACGAACGAGTACGTCGCGTACTTTGATTGTGTCGGAAGCTCAACATGATGGGGATGAATCTTCTCCTCCCCAACAAGACATCGTGCAACCATCGCCAGTGGAGAGCCCCCGAGCCTCTCCATTAAAAGGAGCGAGAATTGATCCATCGAGAGATTCTATCCAATTCCCTGTGGATCTTCGACACCTTCATTGGATGATGTAAACCTTAAATCTTTCAATACTTCAATCATACTGAATGTTTGCCGTATATATATTGGTTATATTGACTTCGTTTTCCTCCTTGATCGGTTTTTCAGCCTTTGATGAAAGAATTTATTCGCCTTGGTACCCAATTTGTCGGGTATCGTGACTACACCAAGAAGCTCGAAGGTATTGTTGTCTTGTTCTTTTGCTGCATGTATACCATGATTCATCATAGTATTTATCTGCCGCAATTTTTTCAGGAGATCTTGCGGAAAGCAACAAACGTGCGGACGCTCTTGCTGTTAAATTGAAGCAGAGCGAAGAAAATCGCCAAAAAGCTGAAAAGGATGCTGCCACCGTTCAAGATCTTCGAGAAAGGCTTCACAAAGCTGAAACTTCATTGAGTGATAACATAACTCAGCAATCAGCTCGAGAAGCAGAGATTCTTTCCCGCTTGGAATCGCAGTGTCGGCGTTTTGTTAGTAAGTTCTCGAATCTTTGATTTGCCTTGGATTATCTTGCGTTTCACCTGTAGTCTTTATTTTTATACGGCTGTCTGATTGTTTGTAGGGCGGACGCATCAAGAATATGAGGTTGACGGTCCTGTGGGTGACGAACTTCTCGACGCGCTGACCCTTGCCGAAATTCATGGGGATGAAGCACGGACGGGCTTGAAAATGCTGAAGCTGGCTTGCTGAAGCTTTTCCCCTATTTCTTTCCGAAGAAAGAGACTCCCCCTACCTTTGTAGAGCTCGCAAAAACCTTCAATGGACCCGAAGATCTTGGGCTGAAACTTCGCCAAGAAGGCCCGAAAATTGGCGTTGAAGGCACCATTGCTCTGACTGCTAATAGTCAACAAGACGTCGACTGGTCCAAGGTTGGCAACATAGGGGAGATGGAGACAAAGAAATGGCAATCTCTAATTAGAGCTGCCAAACCTTCTGCAAGACCCATCCTCTCCTTCCTTGGTGTTAAACCAGCGCCTGCTCCAAGCGCATCCAAGCCGGAGGTCAAGTAGACCACCTTGTCTTTTTTATTTCTATCTTTTGATGCTAGCGCCTTAGTCCTCCTTGCGGTGATTAGGTCTTCTAGGGATCCTTCTTTTGTAACAGACATGTATATATTATGAGAATCAATGGAAATCTATCTGTCTCAATGATTGATGTCGACGTTTTTCTTTTTTTCAGTTGATTTTTGACAACTATACGTCCATCCCTGGTTCTTCCGAAGTTGTCCTTCGTCCCTTCCGAAGAAGTTCTCTGTCCCTGTTAATTTTGTTGATGATTCTGCGAGTAAAGAGCTGACAGAAGAATTGAAAGAACTTCGAGGACAACTTCAATCCGTGAAGAAGCAATCACTTATACTCATGGAAAAATCTCGAGAATCTTCTGAAAGAGAAAAAATTGCACTCAACAAGCTCAAACTGCCATTGCTGAAAAGGACAACATTGCTGAAGCTGCTGCAGCTACGTCTCGAGAAAATTCTATGCTCCAGCTGCTAATAGATGCTAGCTTGGATATGGCGGGTAAGTTTCATTGTCTTTGTCTTGCTTCTTCTTTTCCTTTGCTGCTTGCCTTATTACCCACTGACTTGTTTTAAGAAACAATAGGTGCTTTTTTGGATACTGCAACTGAAGATGAACGTGTCGAGGCTCGTTCCAATGTTCTTCTTCGGCTTGCACGTGAACATGGGTCGACTTTTGGGGCACACCTGAACGGACTCGCCAAATCGTGAGATTTCAAGATCGCGCGCTTCAGGTTCGCGAGTATCTTGACTTCGTACAAGGACTTTGTCTTTGGTTTATGGTACCATGTTTCCTCGCAATAAGATGCCAGAGACCCTTCCTGCGTTGATGGACAAATTTCGAGATGCTCCTCGCATCCACGGCTTTGTACGAGCTAGCTGCTGGCGCAAGGTTTGCGATGATCATGATAAAAATCTGCTACCCGAAGTTAGACGTAGGGCAAATTGTCCCAAAGTGCTTGGAGAAGATGTCGAAGAAGAAAAGAAACTTCGGCAAATATGATGACATTGTTACTCCTGTTGCCGAAGATATGATGGATGAACTTCTTCGGATGGATTCCGAGTTCTTCGTGAAGGGTAGCTACGCTGAGCATAGTACTCGCGCTGTAAATAATGAGCGCTTAACCATAGACAATATATTGGGAAATCCTTGAAGACGAACTTATTCCAAAATTTGTATCCTGTGTATACGAGCTATATTGTAAAGTCATTATATTTTTATTTTTGTCGCCAAGCCCCCGGGCGTTTTGATTGCAATATTTTTGTTTATTATAATGCGAGGTTGTCCCAAGGCAAGATAATATACACTGTGTACTATTTTTTGCGGGTGCAAGCCCCCGAGCTTTTTGTTGATCACTATTTTGTCGATATCTCTTTTTATTTTGGCGAGGTATTTTTACCAAGGCAGGATGCTTCTTTATTCATCGACACTGTGTGTATATATATATTGTATCATTTAGGGGGAAGCCCCCGATCCTGTCGAGAAAAAGATATATAATTCCACTATCTTTATTATATTGCAGCACCGCGAGCCCGCCTCATTAACCTTTCCCGGCCCCACTCGGTGCCCCGAAAAAGGAAAAGAGTGCGTCTGAAAACTCGCGGCGTTTCAGTACATTGTATGTTTGAGAGGAAACTATATTTTGCTATCTAGGCGTAGAAACGCCTGAGTTGCGCCACGTTCCAAGGATTTGGCTCAACGTTTCCCGTCTTCTTGTCCTTGATTCTGTATGCTCCTCCTTCGATGACTTCCATGACGATGTAGGGTCCAAGCCATGGTGACCCGAGTTTTTCGTGACTTTTTTGATTGAGTCGCAAAACTAAATCACCAACTTGAAAAGATCTTGGCCGCAATCTTCGACTGTGGTAATTCTTCAGGTCCTGTTGATATTTAGCGACTCGCGACAGAACTTCATCTCGAGCTTCGTCAAGTGCATCGACGTCGTCCTCCAAGGCTTTTCTCGAGGTTTCTTCATTATATTCTGTAACTCTCGGGGAATCATGCTCGATTTCTATCGCAGGACCTTTCTCCATGGACCAGAAAAAATGGTGTTTCCTGTGTCGCCGTATTTGGTGTTGTTCGGATACTCCACAATACACTTGGCAGCTCCTCCGGCCAAGTATGCCGAGCTTTTTCCAGTGGTCCTAGGGCGTTTCTTGATGCCATTGCAGATAATGCCATTGGCTTTCTCGACTTGTCCATTGGTCTGTGGATGTGCGACAGACGCAAAACTCAACTTAATGCCCACTTCTGCACAATATGCTTTGAACTCCTTGGACGTAAAGTTGCTGCCGTTGTCTGTGACGATGCGTGAGGGACTCCAAATCTGAAGACGATGCTTTTCACGAACTTAATCGCCGACGCCCCGTCCGGTGAATTTATCGGCTTTGCTTCGATCCATTTTGTAAATTTGTCGACAGCAACAAGCATATACTCATAACCTCCTGGCGAAGCTTTGTGTAGTTTTCCCACCATATCAAGACCCCATTGAGCAAAGGGCCAAGATAGTGGGATTGGCATGAGTTCTGCTGCCGGAGAGTGAGGTTTGGCGGCAAATCTTTGACACGCGTCGCAAGTTCTCACTATTTCCTTTGCGTCCTCGATTGCCGTTAACCAATAGAATCCGCTGAAAGCCTTAGCGCGATAGCCCGATTGCTCGCGTGGTGCCCGCATATTCCCTCGTGCACGTCTTTCAGGATAATTCTTCCTTCTTCGGGTGTAACGCATCTCTGTAGCACGCCCGAGATACTTCGTTTGTACAGCTCCCCTTTACCACAGTGAAAGCTTTTGATCTCCTAATTATTCGCCTTGCTTCAACTGGGTCGTCGGGTGTCGTTTTCCTTAGGATATATGATATGTAAGCCTGCATCCATGGAACTTGCACCATCATGACTAGCTCTTGCTCTTCTTCTTCTTCTGCTGTGTCTTTGGTGATACTCGAGGTTTTCTCTTTCTTCTCCTTCTTTGTTTTTGCTGGCTTTTGATCTCTCGCTTATCTCTTCCCAAAACACGCCTGGAGGTATCGCGAGACACTGTGACCGATGTTTGCAAACGTCGGCTTCATCGTTGCTCATCCTGCTAATGTGGTTTACCTCACAACCATCGAATAACTTCTCTAGCTCATTGTACACCTCTTTGTATGCTATCATACTTTAGTTGACTGCATCACATTGATTCATGACTTGCTTTGTGCCACCAATTGTGAGTCGCCGAAAATTTTCAGTCGGGTTGCATAGCTTTCGCCATCTTCATCCCGTGTATGAGAGCTTCATATTCCTTCGTTATTAGGCGCGTTTGGGAACGTCATCCGTAAAACGTACTTCAACTTGTCGCCTGGGTGATACCAATATCACGCCTGCTCCGGCACCTTCCGTCTTTTGGACCGTCAAGTTCATGGTCCAAGTTCTCGATAAATGGGGGTCCCGTGTTTTGCAGCTCCATCCACTCTGCAATGAAATCGGTAAGACCTGTGATTTTATTGCTTTTCTTTTTTCATACGTGATGTCCCGAGGAAAAGTTCTATTCCCAAAGGGAGACACGACCCGAGCTTCTGGGTTGTTTAGTATATTTGATAAGGGAGCCTCGTTGACCACTATTATCGGGTGCGCCGAAAAATAGTGTCGCAATTTTCTTGCTGTCGTGAATACTCCATATGCTGTTTGATATGCGGGTACCGCTGTTTTGAGGCGACAGTACTTCTGATGAAATATACGGCCTCTGAACTCCATGAAGCTTGTCTTCTTCTTCTCTCTCGACTACTAGGGCCGTGCTGACCATGAGGTGTGGCTGCAATATACAAGAGGAGAGGTTCTTTCTCTTTTGTGCCACCAATATCGGTGGTGTCGAAATTGCTCGCTTGAGGTTCTCGAAGGCTCTGTCTGCTTCCTCGTTCCATTGAAATTTTCCCCTTGTTTGATCAATGCATAGAACCAGCGCCTTTTCTCCTAGCCTGCGACGAATCGCTTAAAGCTGCGACCGCCCCGTTAGCTGTTGTATTTCTTTCAGCTTTGTTGGCTTTCGCATAGTAACGATGGCCTGTATTTTTTCGGATTGGCTTCAATCCCCCTTGCTGATACTAAGAACCCGAGAAGTTCTCTGCGGGAACTCCAAAAGAGCACTTTGTCGGGTTCAGCTTGAGGCAGAGTCGAGGTTGTCGAAGGTTTCCTTCAAGTCTTCGATCAAGTCGACCCTTTCTTTGATGTTATTACGACATCGTCAATGTAGACTTACGTTTTTTCCGATCTGTGCTAGGCACTTCTACATCATCCGCTGATATGGTGCTCCCGCGTTTTCAAACGGGCATTGTTTTGTAGCAAAACACGCCATAAGGTGTGATGAACGCTGTTTTGGCTTCATCTTCTTCTTTTAATCTGATCTGGTTATAACCAGAATATGCGTCCAAGAAGGAAAGACGTTCGCATCCTGCCGTGGAGTCGATGATTTGATCGATCCTCGGGAGAAAGTGATCCTTGGGACAATGTTTATTGAGACACGTGAAGTCGACGCATGCGAAGGACTATTGTGTGTTTTTTCGGCACCATCACTGGGTTAGCTACCCACGTGGCTTCTGTAGATATTTCCTGATGAAACCAGCATCTTTGAGTCGATCTATTTCAGATAACATGGCTTTGCGGCTAGGCTCCGAAAAACGGCAAAGGTGCTTTACTGGTCTTGCGAGAGGATCCAAATTGAGGTGGTGCTCGGCAAGTTCCCTGGGTACTCCTGGCATGTCAGCTGGACACCATGCGAAGATTTTCCAGTGCTCACGGAGGAACTCGACGAGCGCGCTTTCCTATGCGACATCCATGTTTGTAGCAATGGACGTCGTTTTCTTTGGATCTGTCGGGTGGATCTGTACCTCTTTTGAATCCTTGGTTGTGTTGAAAGTTGGCTCCTTAGAAGATCTCCCTACCTCTGGCAGCACATCATAATCAGTGAACCTTGGCGCCGCATATTCTGCTTGCATCCCGAAAGTTTCTGACAGTCGATGAAAATCCTTGTCGCATTTATCAGATAACGCGAAACTTCCTTTGATTGTGATAGGTCCCTTGGGCCCAGGTAACCTCCACAACAGATATGTATAATGCGGCACTGCCATGAACCTAGCATACGCTGGTCGTCCCAACAAAGCGTGATATTGCGACGGGAAATCCACAACTTCGAACTCCAAATTCTCTATCCTGTAGTTTCTCGGGTTCCAAACTGGACGTCGAGGTTGATTTTGCCCAATGGGTAACTTGGCTCTGGTGTAATCCCATGGAAACGTGTGTCGGTTGGTTTCAAGTTTGCCAGGGATATGTTCATCTTCCTCAATGTATCTGCATACATGAGGTTTAGGCTGCTGCCGCCATCTATGAAAACTCTCGACACGTCAAAACCAGCGATTACTGCAGGTAAGATGAGTGCTGATTGTCCAGGTCGAGGAACTTGCTGCGGATGGTCTGCGATTGTGAAGCCGATGTCTTGCCCCGACCAATTTAAGTACTCAACTGTTGGTGGAGGCATCTTCTGCCATGAACACTTCGCGAGATTACCTTCGCGCCTGTTTGATGGTCTAGCATTCTGAATCATCGAGACCGCACCGTTAGAGTTGGGGTCAACATAAGGAGGTGGATGTGGTGCTGCCGCAATTCTAAGCTGGTGCCGATTTTCGTCCGTAATTGCGGGAGGAGGCGGGAGATGGATTTCGCTCCTTGGCCCCTGGGGGTTTCTGTTCGTGGCCTGGGCATTTGCTATTCCTGCGGCTCGCAACATTGCCTGAAAGTTTCGGCAATCTTTCTGGAGATGTCCTGACTGCCTCTTTCCATTGTTGTCAAGATAAAAATGCATCTGGCACGGACCGTTCATCATCTCTTCGGGGGACACATAAGGTCTTTGAAACCTTGGTCCATTGTTTTGTCTGTTGCCGCGAGAATCACCTCTATTGTCGCCTTGATGCTCGTTACTCCTTTGATAGTCGTCTCGACTGTTTCCTCCAGGATTTCCTCGAAAACCAGCCGATATATGGCCGGGAGCGTCGTTGTTGTAGAACTAGCGAGAAAATCGCCTTCTATTTTGATAATTTCGACCACGATCCTCTTCTGGCGACCTGTGTCGCTTGTTGTATATTGCGTCTTCTCCATCTGCCCATTTATTGGCTATCTCCATGAGTGCTGATATGGTCTTAGGGTTAGTTCTCCCTAAGTCTTCGACAAAATCTCCTCGCCGGATTCCTGCCACGAACGCATCTATTGCCCTCTCGTCAGATATATCTTCTGCCGAGTTCTTTATGATGTTCCACCGCTGTATGTATTTCCTCATCGACTCGTCGTGTTTCTGTCGACACGCTCTCAACTCTTCCAATGACGCAGGTTTTTTGCAGGTGGATCGGAAGTTTTTCACGAAGATGTCCTCAAAGTTATCCCAGCTGTCGATGGAACTTGGGGGAGTTTCTTTATCCAAGATCTCGCGGCACCGCTCAAATGAACTTGGATACTTTGCATAGCTGTTGCTCTGGTTCCTCCTACCAGCTTCACCATCTCGAGATAATCCACGAGCCAATCCTCGGGATCCTGCAGACCGTCGAATTTCTTGAAATTTTCGGGTAGTTTGAACCCTTTTGGGACTCGAGTCTTTCGAACTCTTCTCGTAAAACACGGGAGCCCACACATATCTTCGTCGGCAAGCTCTGGTGAGTGCTGACGCTCCCTTCTTTCTTGTCGCGCTCTGTCTACCCTTACTTGGACCGCTGTGTCTCTTGCTCCACTTGTTCTTGGGGGGTCTTGAACTGCTGTGTTGGGTCGTGGACTATTTCGCCTAGGATTTTCTTCGGGAGGCGTTGTTGCAAACGCTGTTCCCATTACTCCTACGCCAGCCATCGCCATATTGAACAATGGTTCTCTCGGGTCCCCAGGAGGTGGTCTAGACGCAAGGATGTAAGCTTGTGTTGCCATGTAACCTGCTTCTGGAGTTTTTGGGATGATATTTCCTCTTTCATCAATCGACATAAAGGACATGTCGAGATTTTGGATTATGCTTCCTCTTTCTGCTTCGGGTATGTTTTGGAGCCGAGACATCGCTCTCCTCCGAGCTTCTCTGTGACTATCTCCCGAAGTTCCTGAAAGGCGACTTAACTCTGCTCGGCGTCTGCTTGATGCGGAAGCTGCTTCTTTCCTCCTATTCAGGGATGTTGTCTGTTTTTCCAACTCTCTGCTTACCCGAGCAAGTCTATATTGATATGCTTGTAACTCTTGTACGGTAGCAGTAGTATTCATTGGTTCGATCCATCCATGGCTCTCGCCCTATCCCACGCAGCTTGCGGGAGTTGGACTTTTGCGCGAGTTGAAGATCCGGCATATTTAGTGCCTAGGCCTGTTCTGAGATCAGCGGGATCGACGTATGGATTTCCCAATCGTCGAAAGCCTCTGACGTTTGTGGTTCTGATGTACCCGCTTCTTCTATTGCACAGATTTGGTGGTATTTGTGTATTGATTTTTGTCAAGGTTGGTGACACCATCATATAGAGTGGTGAAGACCTTTCCGATGGCGACAGATTTGTCGATGAAGTTGAAGCTGTCGACGCTTTCGGCTTATAAAGGAGTCCGCAGACGACTCGAAGGATGTGTTGCTGAAGATCTTGGCGAGCTCCGCTTGCCTTGCTGTCGACGAAGCGTGGCGACGAAAACTCCTCGTCACTCGACGAAAAGTTAGAATCGACCGCTGAAAATTCCGACGAGATCGGAACTTCGAGACGGTAGGATCCTTCCTTGTTGACGCCAAATCGGAATTCTCCGAACGTCATGATGATGGGCTCCTCCAGATAGGCACATGCATCCATACGGGAGGGCGGGTGAGGAATAAAATTGAATAGATCAGTTTTTCCTTGTTACCTCGATCCATCGCGTTGCTTGCTGTCGACGAAGTCGAAGATCTTGAACGTGCCATCGAGATCAGCTCCTTGCAACCTCTAATTCCCACAGACGGCGCCAATTGACAAAGGATTAACTTGTCAATGCCTACAGATTGTAGACTAGGGTTTTGCTAGAAGTAGAGGGCAAGTAGATCTCGAAGGTTCAGGCGAAAAGTACTCGACGATTACAAAAACTAGGGTTATGTTGACAGTAGATTCGATCCTTTCTTTGTCCCTCGACTCCCCCTTATATAGGAGGCGGAGCCGAGGGTTTCGTGATACACAAGTTACAGAGTTCGGGAGGGTTTTGTATCCAACCCGTAAGATTACAAATCTCTATCTTTCCTAATACAAACTATCTTTCCTAATCATTAAATGGGCTTCCGAGTCTTCTTATTCTTCGAGTTCTGGGCCTTCAATAAACCCCGGGTACCATCTTCGGCAGGCCCATTGGAGATGCCTATGTCACCTGTTTCTCAGCATCTGCTCCAGAACTGCTTCCTGCTCCAGCGACTCCTCCTGCCATGGCAGTCCTTCCTGCTGTAACCTGGGTCATCCAGTTGTTGCAGTCCGGCACGTAGGTGCACACGTATCCATGTGGAATTTCCTTGGGCGGATCATACAGGAATTGGTAGTCGCCTGGATCACCTCCAACCTTGTAGACGACGTACGCCGGTGAACCTTGTTGCTGTGGAGCTGCAAACGTGTGTTGCAGTGGTGGCCTTGTGTAGAGCGGTACCTCCCCTTGGTGAGTTCCTAGAGCAGGACCTGACGGAGAGTACTTGTGCTTCGTGACTTCTTGCACCACATTGAGCGCGACACGCTCCAGAGTATTCACCAAGCTCTCAGCATGCCGATGAAGAGAGTGAGCAACGGCATAGTTGACTTCCTGTCGCAGGGCTCTGGTACGTTCGTCCGAAGGGAGAGATAGATCTAGTCCATCTAGCGCGCCGGGTTGGAACCCTTTGAACTTGATCCCGTGCGAACGGGTTTTCTCAAAAGCGCCGATGAGATCGGCTTCCAAGATGGCCTTGAGCTCATCATATCTCTTCTTATGCTCAGGAGGCTGATACGTCTCCAACGTATCGATAATTTCTTATGTTCCATGCTACTTTATTGATGATACCTACATGTTTTATGCACATTATATGTCGTATTTATGCATTTTCTGGAACTAACCTATTAACAAGATGCGAAGAGGCAGTTGCTGTTTTCTGCTGTTTTTGGTTTCAGAAATCTAGTAAGGAAATATTCTCGGAATTGGGCGAAATCAACGCCCAGGGTCCTATTTTTGCACGGAGCTTCCAGAAGACCGAAGAGATAACGAGTGGGGCGACGAGCGCCGCCACCCATAGGGCGCGCGGCGGAAGGGGGCCAGCGCCGCCCTATGGTGTGGGCCCTCGTCAGCCCCCTGACCTACCCTTCCGCCTACTTAAAGCCTCCGTCGCGAAACCCCCGATACGAGAGCCACGATACGGAAAACCTTCAGAGACGCGCCGCCGCAATCCCATCTCGGGTTCGGAGATCGCCTCCGGCACCTGCCGGAGATGGGATTCATCTCTGGGAGGACTCTTCATCGCCATGATCGCCTCAGGAGTGATGAGTGAGTAGTTCACCTGGACCATGGGTCCATAGCAGCTAGATGGTCATCTTCTCCTTGTTGTGCTTCATTGTTGGATCTTGTGAGCTGCCTAACATGATCAAGATCATCTATATGTAATTCTATATGTTGTGTTTGTCGGGATCCGATGGATAGAGAATACTATGTTATGGTGATTATCAATCTATTGTTTATGTGTTGCTTATGATCTTGCATGCTCTCCGTTATTAGTAGAGGCTCTGGCCAAGTTTGTACTCTTAACTCCAAGAGGGAGTATTTATGCTCGATAGTGGGTTCATGCCTTCATTGACACCTGGGACAGTGACAGAAAGTTCTAAGGTTGTGATGTGTTGTTGCCACTAGGGATAAAACATTGATTCTATGTCTAAGGATGTAGTTGTCGATTACATTACGCACCATACTTAATGCAATTGTCTGTTGCTTTGCAACTAAAGATGGGGTTCGGATGATAACTTGAAGGTGGACTTTTTAGGCATAGATGCAGTTGGATGGCGGTCTATGTACTTTGTCGTAATGCCCAATTAAATCTCACTATATTTATCATATCATGTATATGCATTGTTATGCCTTTCTCTATTTGTCAATTGCCCGACTGTAATTTGTTCACCCAACATGCTTTTATCTTATGGGAGAGACACCTCTAGTGAACTGTGGACCCCGGTCCTATTCTTTACATAGCATACAATCTACTGCAATTGTGTTTTACTATTTTCTTGCAAACAATCATCTTCCACTCGATACGCTTAATCCTTTGTTACTGACAAGCGGTGAGATTGACAACCTCACTGTTTCGTTGGGGCAAAGTACTGGTTTTGTTGTGCAGATTCACGTTGGCGCCGGAATCCCTGTTGTTGCGCCGCATCACATTTCGCCACCATCAACCTTCAACGTGCTTCTTGGCTCCTACTGGTTCGATTAAACCTTGGTTTCATACTGAGGGAAACTTGCTTCTATACGCATCATACCTTCCACTTGGGGTTCCCAACGGACGTGTGCATCTACGCGTATCAAGCTAAATTTCTGGCGCTTGTTGGGAGATCAAGACACGCTGCAAGGGGAGTCTCCACTTCTCAATCTCTTTACTTTGTTTTTGTCTTGCTTTATTTTATTTACTACTTTGTTTGCTGCACCTAAACAAAACACAAAAAATTAGTTGCTAGTTTTACTTTATTTATTGTCTTGCTCTCTATATCAAAAACACAAAAAATTAGTTACTTGTCTTTACTTTATTTGCCTAGTTTACTTTATTGCTACTAAAATGAGTAATCCTGAAGTTGAAGTTCGTTCTTTTAAGCAACAAGGTGGAGAAAGTTTTAAAGATGCTTGGTATAGAATTAGTAATGCTCATCATAGGTGCATTAAGAAACACTCCACTATCCTTCTTAGGAACTTTTATGTTGGTTTATCTAGTTGGAATAGGTATGTTCTTGATACTCTTTCGGGAGGCAATTTCCTAGGTACTCCCGCTTTAGAAGCTAGCTGCATCATTGAGAGTCTAGTTGGAATACCACCTATTAATGAAGATAAAATTGAAATCTCTCTTGAAGATGTTATGAAAAAATTGGAAACCATAGAGAAAAATTTTCCAAGTATTGAAACCAAATTGGAAATGTTATTGGATAAAACTGATGAACTTGATAAATCCCTAGGAGGAGTTAATGAAAGAATTAATGTCCTAGGAACTTGTGTTATCCATGATAATCAAACCAATAGGATTGATGAACTTGAAAAAGCTATGGGAACCTTGGGTTCAACCTTTTCTTCTCTCAAGTATAATGAGAAAGCTTATGTGGGTAAAGAGCAAAAATTCATGTACGCCTCTAAAGTGCCTAAACAAAAGAATTATTATAGGCCTAAAATTTCTAAAACCCCTAGCACCACCATAGAGAATTTAGATAATGGAGCACCTAAAGTACCCTCTGCAACAAGTTGTGTTTGCATGAAAAATAATAATGTTGATGCTTCTACTCTCGATGTTACTTGATTTGCACTTTCTGCGCCTGAAAGGCGTTAAAGAAAAGCTCTTATGGGAGACAACCCATGTTTTTACTACAGTACTTTGTTTTATATTTGAGTCTTGGAAGTTGTTTACTACTGTAGCAACCTCTCCTTATCATGTTTTTGTGCCAAGTAAAGTTTCTATGTCAAAGTTGATGTTATATTTGGGATCGCTGCGAGAAACAGCATTCTGTCTGTCACGAATCTGGGCACAGGCCTCTGTAGAAAATTCGAAAACATGCCAATTTACGAGCGTGATCCTAAGATATGTACGCAACTTTCATTAGTTTTGAGTTTTCCATTTGAGCAAGTCTGGTGCCATCTTTAAATTCGTCTTTACGGTATTCTGTTTTGACAGATTCTGCCTTTTATTTAGCATTGCCTCTTTTGTTATGTTGGATTTATTTCTTTGATCCATTAATGTCCAGTAGCTTTATGCAATGTCCAGAAGTGTAAAGAATGATTGTGTCACCTCTGAATGTGTGAATTATTAATTGTGCACTAACCCTCTAATGAGTTTGCTTGAAGTTTGGTGTGAAGGAAGTTTTCAAGGGTCAAGAGAGGAGTATGATATACTATGATCAAGAGGAGTGAAAGCTCTAAGCTTGGGGATGCCCCGTGGTTCACCCCTGCATATTTTAAGAAGACTCAAGCGTCTAAGCTTGGGGATGCCCAAGGCATCCCCTTCTTCATCGACAACATCATCAGGTTCCTCCCCTGAAACTATATTTTTATTCAGTCACATCTTGTGTTCTTTACTTGGAGCGTCGGTTTGTTTTGTTTTTTGTTTTTGTTTGAATAAAATGGATCCTAGCATTCACTTTGTGGGAGAGAGACACGTCCGTTGTTGCATATGGACAAATATGTCCTTAGGCTTTACTCATAATGTTCAAGGCGAAGTTTCTTCTTCGTTAAATTGTTATATGGTTGGAATTGGAAAATGCTACATGTAGTAATTCTAAAATGTCTTGGATAATGTGATACTTGGCAATTGTTGTGCTCATGTTTAAGCTCTTGCATCATATGCTTTGCACCCATTAATGAAGAAATACATAGAGCTTGCTAAAATTTGATTTGCATATTTGGTCTCTCTAAGGTCTAGATAATATCTAGTATTGAGTTTTGAACAACAAGGAAGACGGTGTAGAGTCTTATAATGTTTACAATATGTCTTTTATGTGAGTTTTGCTGCACTTGTTCATCCTTGAGTTTGCTTCAAATAACCTTGCTAGCCTAAACCTTGTATCGAGAGGGAATACTTCTCATGCATCCAAAATCCTTGAGCCAACTACTATGCCATTGTGTCCACCATACCTACCTACTACATGGTATTTCTCCGCCATTCCAAAGTAAATTGCTTGAGTGCTACCTTTAAAATTCCATCATTCACCTTTGCAATATATAGCTCATGGGACAAAATAGCCTTAAAAACTATTGTAGTATTGAATATGTACTTATGCACTTTATCTTTTATTAAGTTGCTTGTTGTGCGATAACCATGCTTCGGGGAACGCCATCAACTATTGTTGAATATCATGTGAGTTGCTATGCATGTTCTTGTCTGAAGGATCTATCACCTTAGTGGTTGGAGCATGCAAAATTGTTAGAGAAAACATTGGGCCGCTAACTAAAGCCATGAATCATGGTTGAAGTTTCAGTTTTGGACATATATCCTCAATCTCATATGAGAATAATAATTGTTGCTACATGCTTATGCATTTAAGAGGAGTCCATTATCTATTGTCCATGTTGTCCCGGTATGGATGTCTAAGTTGAGAATAATCAAAAGCGAGAAATCCAAAATGCGAGCATTCTCCTTAGACCTTTGTACAGGCGGCATGGAGGTACCCCTTTGTGACACTTGGTTGAAACATGGCATGCAAAGATCCGGTAGTCCAAGCTAAGGACAAGGTGCGGGCATTATTAGTATACTATGCATGAGGCTTGCAACTTGTAAGATATAATTTACATAACTCATATGCTTTATTACTACCGTTGACAAAATTGTTTCATGTTTTCAAAATAAAAGCTCTAGCACAAATACAGCAATCGATGCTTTCCTCTTTGAAGGACCATTCTTTTACTTTTATTGTTGAGTCGGTTTACCTATCTCCCTCCACCTTAAGAAGCAAACACTTGTGTGAACTGTGCATTGATTCCTACATACTTGCATATTGCACTTGTTATATTACTTTATGTTGACAATATCCATGAGATATACATGTTATAAGTTGAAAGCAACCGCTGAAACTTAATCTTCCTTTATGTTGCTTCAATACCTTTACTTTGATTTATTGCTTTATGAGTTAACTCTTATGCAAGACTTATTCATGCTTGTCTTGAAGTACTATTCATGAAAAGTCTTTGTCATATGATTCACTTGTTTACTCATGTCATTACTTTTGTTTTGATCGCTGCATTCATTACATATGTTTACAAATAGTATGATCAAGATTATGATGGCATGTCACTTCAGAAATTATCTTTGTTATCGTTTTACCTGCTCGGGACGAGAACTAAGCTTGGGGATGCTGATACGTCTCCAGCGTATCGATAATTTCTTATGTTCCATGCTACTTTATTGATGATACATACATGTTTTATGCACATTATATGTCGTATTTACGCATTTTGGAACTAACCTATTAACAAGATGTTGAAGCCAGTTCTGTTTTCTGCTGTTTTTGGTTTCAGAAATCCTAGTAAGGAAATATTCTCGGAATTGGACGAAATCACCGCCCAGGGTCCTATTTTGCACGAGCTTCGGAAGACCGAAGAGATAACGAAGTGGGGCGACGAGGCGCCGCCACCATAGGGCCGCGCCCGGAGGGGGCCCGCGCCGCCCTATGGTGTGGGCCTCGTCAGCCCCGACCTACCCTTCCGCCTGCTTAAAGCCTCGTCGCGAAACCCCCAGTGCAGAGCCACGATACGGAAACCTTCCCGAGACGCCGCCGCCGCAGTCCCATCTCGGGGATTCGGGAGATCGCCTCCGCACCCCGGAGAGGGGATTCATCTCCCGGAGGACTCTTCATCGCCATGATCGCCTCCGGAGTGATGAGTGAGTAGTTCACCCGGACCATGGGTCCATAGCAGTAGCTAGATGGTCGTCTTCTCCTTGTTGTGCTTCATTGTTGGATCTTGTGAGCTGCCTAACATGATCAAGATCATCTATATGTAATTCTATATGTTGTGTTTGTCGGGATCCGATGGATAGAGAATACTATGTTATGGTGATTATCAATCTATTGTTTATGTGTTGCTTATGATCTTGCATGCTCTCCGTTATTAGTAGAGGCTCTGGCCAAGTTTGTACTCTTAACTCCAAGAGGGAGTATTTATGCTCGATAGTGGGTTCATGCCTTCATTGACACCTGGGACAGTGACAGAAAGTTCTAAGGTTGTGATGTGTTGTTGCCACTAGGGATAAAACATTGATTCTATGTCTAAGGATGTAGTTGTCGATTACATTACGCACCATACTTAATGCAATTGTCTGTTGCTTTGCAACTTAATACGAATGGGGTTCGGATGATAACCTGAAGGTGGACTTTTTAGGCATAGATGCGGTTGGATGGCGGTCTATGTACTTTGTCGTAATGCCCAATTAAATCTCACTATATTTATCATATCATGTATATGCATTGTTATGCCTTTCTCTATTTGTCAATTGCCCGACTGTAATTTGTTCACCCAACATGCTTTTATCTTATGGGAGAGACACCTCTAGTGAACTGTGGACCCCGGTCCTATTCTTTACATAGCATACAATCTACTGCAATTGTGTTTTACTATTTTCTTGCAAACAATCATCTTCCACTCGATACGCTTAATCCTTTGTTACAACAAGCCGGTGAGATTGACAACCTCACTGTTTCGTTGGGGCAAAGTACTTTGGTTTGTTGTGCAGATTCCACATTGGCGCCGGAATCCTGTTGTTGCGCCGCATCACGTTTCGCCACCATCAACCTTCAACGTGCTTCTTGGCTCCTACGGATTCGATTAAACCTTGGTTTCATCTTGAGAAACTTTTCTATACGCATCATACCTTCCACTTGGGGTTCCCAACGGACGTGTGCATCTACGTGTATCGGGCAGATCTTCATACTTGGTGGTTCCTGCTTTGAGACGTAGATGACCGACATGTTCTTGCGGAAGATTGTCCGATGTCCCAGTGGTGTGAAATGTGTTGCCAAAACCCACCGGCGGGTGGTTAAGCAACACGAGCAGTGGGAGGCTTCAAGCGGCGGCGGGCCCTGGTCCCTCGACGTCGTCCCGCAAATGCTCCGGCACACGACACAGCGGCTGCAAGGCGTGCCACAGACCTATACCTGGCGGAAGGTGTTGGATTGCTTAGATTAGTTCCCTGCATGGAACACGTAAACATTAAATACGAGCCCTATCGTCTCGGGTTGCCACTGTGGATCGGCTCAAAGGCCGATCAGCCCCATGGTTCACGTTAGATTTTCAATGACATGGGGATCCTGCTTGATCACAACAAAGCTAAACCAATCTACGACAGTTTAGGGTTTTCACCGTATGATCGGAACATCCTACGCGTAGTTGAGCCTAATAGACACGGAAGATAATGGAAAACTAGCCCTAAAAGAGGCCTAAAAACCAACATTAAGTTAATTCCCGGAACATCCCTCTTAGGACTAACAAACCACACCTAACGCACTACCGGATCGTTCAACCCGTTTGTAAGGCCTAACCATACGGATATTAAACTAATCCTTGAAGAACAAGGAGCAACTATAACAGATCGGATCTACTAAGTAACGAACAAGCAAGATGCTGCCCTTACACCTGGATAGGTGTAAGGGCAGCTAGATATTGAGGGACGGCACAGCTAAGCAGATATGCATAAGAAAAGCATCTATGCAAGCCCCAAAACATCTATGATAAATAGTGCTACTCGCCATCAACAACGCTTCAGTACGAGTAACACAAGGTAAACGAATAAACGTTGTGCTGCCTAGATCGCAAGATGCGATCTAGGCAGCATGGTGCTTACCCGGGAGAAACCCTCGAAAGAAGGGGTGGCGATGCGCCTGATTTGTGTTTGTTGTGAACGTGATTGTCCTCCTTTTCGATAACCCTAGATACATATTTATAGTCCAAGGGACTTTCTAATTCGGGCGTGCACCTAACCGTGCACGGTTAAACTCTATCTTTTAATCTAAACTAAGATGCGATCTACTATATTACAGATACACGGGCAATTAAGCCCAAACTCTTCGTACAAGGCCGCTTCAAAGATGCTCCACGTGTATATCTTTCAAGCCCATCTTAAACTTACGGCCCATCTCCTGATTTGGCCAAAATCCGGTGATAACACATGCCCCCTGGTTTTGGTAATGATAATTTCAAAACCACTCTGTTTTTCCTTCGAGGGGTCATGTCGTGGCAGAGCAGAACCGTCGCAGTATTCTTCATCATGACACCTTGCCTTCTCAACTTCTCTGCACGATTTGACGGTTTTGGCAATTCCTAATCAATCGGCTCTTCCTTCGTTCTTTCTCTTCCCGAGCAATCGACTTCTAGTTAACTTGAGTAAGCATTAAGGTTAAACAACCCCAAAAAGAGCATGGTGTCTGTCGGCCCCTACCATAAAACACGAGCAAGGCCAACCACTTGCCCTTCCAAACGGTAACCTGCGACCTCCATCAGAAAAGCAAACTCAGATCCCTAAAATCGCCGCCAGCGACTCCACGAACCTCGGATCTCAGCCGTGCCGTCCCAACTCCGCGGCGCCTCTAATGGCGAGAATCATCCAACGCCAGCGCCATGGTCTCCGGTCTGAAGGTAATAGCCACCGCTTCTTCGCCATTTGGATTAATATCGAGTTGAGCAGAAGAACACCTGAATTAATGTTCGATTCCGTTATTAACTTTAGGTCTCCGACATCCTGTGCCGCATCCTTCTCTCCCAAATTCCATGTGTCTTGGCCCCCGTTCTTCCGAGAGTCCCGCTCACTTAATCTCATGCGAGGCCAATAGAATCCCCTTTGTGAACCAGGATTTAGATCTGACTTCTTGGGCTGACTGCCTGCGAGCCTGGCCTAATCCTCCTGAAGGTTGGGTGGCATGGTACAATCGAGTGTCCAAAACCCATTATGCCACCTGGGAAGCCATAGGGATAGCCGATGCCTTGTCATTATCATTGTCTCCTCTTGAAAAGAATGAGAACATTCTGAAAACCATCGGCTACTTTTGGTCTGATGCACTGAACTGCTTCATGTTCGGTCATGGCCCCATGACGCCAACTCTACTGGATGTAGCCATGATTACAGGCCTGGATATTGCATCCCCAAGCCCCTCTGCCTTTAAGTTGCCAAAGGTCCCCTTCACCCTCTCCTCTAAAACAGAGTGTACAAGCTGGGGCGCCTACCTCAAGCGTTATATGAAAACCAAAGGCCCTGTAACCGAGAGAGAACACACGGCCTTCTTGAACTTCTGGCTGGAGCACTTCATATTCTGTGGTCCCTCACTCGCCCCAACCAAGAATTACCTTTCCCTGGCCTACGAACTTGCTAAAGGCACTCATCTTGGCCTTGGCAAACTGTTCCTTGGGGAGGTCTATCGATCTCTCCAGCTGATGTCGGTCAAACTGTTCTCTCAAAGGACAGTAAAGACAGGGGGTCCCTGGTGGTTTATTCAATTATGGGCTCAGCTGTACTTTCAGAACCAAATCCCAGACTTCCCACCTTTGGCCACCTGCACCTTCCCAGATGCTAACGGGAGGGAGATCCGATGCACCAGTTATGGTCAAGCTCTGTATGGCCTCTGATACGTCCAATTTGCATCACTATTTTGTATCATAATTTGCTGTTATTCATTGATATATTTCATATTGGGACACAATACTTATGTTATTTCATCTATTTTGCATGTTTCATCATTATTGGAGGATCAAGCACCGGAGCCAGGATTCTGTTGGAAAAACAGCACCGTCAGAATGCAATATTTCGGAAGATCAGCGTGGAAGGAAATTTCACGTAAATTCCTATTTTCCGAGATGACGGAGGGAGCGAGAAGGGAAGAAGAGGGGAGCCCTTGTGGGCCAGACCACGGGCGGCGCGACCCATGGCACAGCCGCGCCACGTGGTGTGGGGGCCCCAAGCCCCTTTCGCCTCCTTTTCTTCGCGTACTCCTTCGTCCCAAAAACCTAAGCCAGAGGGAGGACCTCACGAAGAGTTACAGCCGCCTCTGCGGGGCGGAGAACACCAGAGAGAAAAGAGCTCTCCGGCGGGCAGGAATCCGCCGGGGAAATTCCCTCCCGGAGGGGGAAATCGACGCCATCGCCATCGTCATCGAGCGGGACATCATCTCCACCATCATCATCATCATCTCCACCATCTACACCGCCATCACCACCGCTGCACCTCGTCACCGCTGTAACAATTTGGGTTAAATCTTGATTGTATGATAGGGGAAACTCTCCCGGCATTATTCTCTACTTGTTATAGATGCTATTGAGTGAAACCATTGAACCAAGGTTTATGTTCAGATTGTTATTCATCATCATATCACCTCTGATTGTATTCCATATGATGTCTCGTGAGTAGTTAGTTTAGTTCTTGAGGACATGGGTGAAGTCTAAATGCTAGTAGTGAATTATGGTTGAGTAATATTCAATGTTATGATATTTAAGTTGTGGTGTCATTCTTCTAGTGGTGTCGTGTGAACGTCGACTACACGACACTTCACCATTTATGGGCCTAGGGGAGTGCATCTTGTATTCGGTTGCTAATTGCGGGGTTGCCGGAGTGACAGAAACCTGAGCCCCCGTTAGTATATCGATGCAAGAGGGATCGCAGGATCTCAGAGTTTAAGGCTGTGGTTAGATTTATCTTAATTACTTTCTTGTAGTTGCGGATGCTTGCAAGGGGTATAATCACAAGTATGTATTAGTCCTAGGAAGGGCGGTGCATTAGCATAGGTTCACCCACACAACACTTATCAAAACAATGAAGATTATTAAGCCACATGAAGCGAAAGTATTAGACTAAAATCCCCGTGTGTCCTCAAGAACGTTTGGTCATTATAAGTAAACAAACCGGCTTGTCCTTTGTGCTAAAAAGGATTGGGCCACTCGCTGCAATTATTTCTCTCGCATTTTACTTACTCGTACTTTATTCATCTGTTACATCAAAACCCCTTGAATACTTGTTTGTGAGCATTTACAGTGAATCCTTCATCGAAACTGCTGCCAACACCTTCTGCTCCTCGTTGGGATCGACATTCTTACTTATCGAAGATACTACGATACACCCCTATACTTGTGGGTCATCAAGACTATTTTCTGGCGCCGTTGCCGGGGAGTGAAGCGCTATTGGTAAGCGGAATTGGTAAGGAAAACCTTTACTGTTTGTGCTGATTTTATTTCTGCCTGCTGCTATAAGTCATTATGGAGAGATCTTCTCTTCAATTTCTATTTGGGAAATCTACTACTACTGCAACGGTAGGCGCCAGGTGAGGAAGTAGTACCATATAAAATACCTATGAAAATTATTGAACGTGTTATGGATAACCGCTATGAAGGGGATGGAACTATCCATCCTGGAGATCATTTACTGTTTTTGCATGAATTATGCGGGTTATTCAAATGTGCAGGTATTCTATGAATGAAGTTAGAAAGAAACTATTCACTATATCGCTGTCTGGTAAAGCGGCGCACTGGTATAAATTGCTGAAGAATGGTGATTCTATTGATTGGGAGGACATTGTGCCTTTATTTTATTCCAAATTTTATCCTCCAAGTGAAATTCACAAAGATCGGCGCATATATAATTTATGGCCTCATGATGGAGAGAGTATTGCCCAAGCTTGGGGAGATTGAAGTCTTTAATGCTCAAATGCCCCATTCATGAGCTTCCTGGTAATGTTATTATTGATAATTTCTATGCAAGACTTTCTTTTCAAGACAAGACCTTGTTGGATACTTCTTGTTCTGGATCATTTACACGCAACAAAGAAGAGTTTAAAAGAGACCTTCTTGATCGGATCCAAGAAAATACTGAAGGATGGGAGAACGACAAGATAGAGAATCAGGTATAATTTATGATTATAAATGCATTGAAGCTTTTATGGATACTGATAAATTTCGTAATATGAGTGCTACATATGGTCTTGATTCCCAAGTTGTTGCAAATCTTTATAAAGCTTTTGCCTCTCATTATGAATTGCCTAAGAAGAATTTTGATAAGTATCATGAACCGTATAAAGATAAAGTTGATTCATCTGTAAACAAATGTGTAGTGATTGAAACTGTTGATAATGTTATTCCTGAAGCTTATATTGAAAAAACTCCTTTCCCTGCTAAAATGAAGGAGTACTCTGTCATATCTAGTGTGGTTAATAAAAGTGAAAAGAAACCTAAAGAACCTGAAGAACAAATTAAAATTGAACCTGCTGTTGCAATAGTTAAAGATCTTGTGACTGAAAATGTGGAGGATGGTCATATTATTTTTTGTGAAGATGCTTCTAATATTGTTTCACATCCTAATAAACCCAAACAAGTTAGTGTTCCTATGCTATCTGTTAGAATTGGTGATCATTGCTATTATGGTTTATGTGATATTGGTGCAAGTGTTAGTGCTATTCCTTATGAGCTTTACACGGAGATTATGCACGAAATTGGTTCTTGTGAACTTGAAGATATTGATGTGGTTATTCAGCTGGCTAATAGAGAAACTATTTCTCCAATTGGTATTGTTCGAGATGTGGAAGTTCTATGTGGTAAGATTAAATATCCTGCTGACTTTTTGGTACTTGGTTCTGCTGCTAGTGATCATTGTCCTATCATTTTTGGTAGACCTTTTCTAAATACTTGTGGAGCTATTATAGATTGTAAGAAAGAGAAAATTTTGACTAGATTTGCTGGTGAACCTTATGAATTTAACTTTTCTAAATTTACCAAAACTCCTTATAAAGCTGACTTGCCTAGTAATGATTTTAAAATGGAGCAGTGTGCATCTATTGTTCTTGTTCCTAATAATCCTTTGCAGCAACATTTGGAGAATAGTGAAAGTGAAGCTTTTAGGAAAGAAAGAGATGAGCTTGAGGAAATTTTTCTTCGCCAACCTATTCTCAAGCATGATTTACCGGTGGAAGATTTGGGTACAACACCACCACCAAAGGAAGATCATGTTTTTGATTTAAAGCCTTTACCTGATAATCTTAAATATGCTCATATTGATGATAAGAAAATATATCCTGTTATTATTAGTTCTAAGCTTTCAGAGATTGAGGAAGAAAGGTTATTGGAAATATTGAAGAAACACCGAGGAGCTATTGGCTATACTCTTGATGATTTGAAAGGGATTTCTCCTTCTATTTGCCAACATGCTATCAATATGGAAGATGATGCAAAGCCTGTTGTTGAACATCACGTCGTCTAATTCCGAAGATGAAAGAGGTGGTAAGGAACGAGGTATTAAAACTTCTTGAAGCTGGTATTATATATCCTATTGCTGATAGTAGATGGGTTAGTCCTGTGCATTGTGTTCCTAAGAAAGGAGGAATGACTGTTGTGCCTAATGATAATGATGAGCTTATTCCTCAAAGAATAGTTGTAGGTTATAGAATGTGCATTGATTTTCGAAAAGTTAATAAAGTTACTAAGAAAGATCATTACCCTTTACCCTTTATTGATCAAATGCTAGAAAGGTTATCTAAAAATACTCATTTTTGCTTTCTTGATGGTTATTCTGGGTTTTCACAAATTGTTGTTAAAGCTAAAGATCAAGAGAAAACCACGTTTACTTGTCCTTATGGAACTTATGCTTATAGGCGTATGCCTTTTGGTTTATGTAATGCTCCTGCTACTTTTCAAAGATGCATGTCTGCTATTTTTCATGGTTTTTGTGAAAGTATTGTAGAGGTGTTCATGGATGATTTTTCTGTCTATGGGAATTCTTTTGATAATTGCTTGCGAAACCTCGATAAAGTTTTGCAGAGATGTGAAGAAACTAACCTTGTTCTTAATTGGGAGAAATGCCACTTTATGGTTAATGAAGGAATTGTATTGGGACATAAAATTTCCGAGAGAGGTATTGAAGTTGATAGAGCTAAAGTTGAAGCAATTGAGAAGATGCCCTATCCCAGGGATGTTAAAGGTATTCGTAGTGTTCTTGGTCATGTTGGGTTTTATAGGAGATTTATTAAAGATTTCTCTAAAATTTCAAAACCTCTTACTAATCTTCTTCAAAAAGATGTACCTTTTGTTTTTGATGATGATTGTAAGGAAGCTTTTGAAACTCTAAAGAAAGCCTTAACAACTGCTCCTATAGTCGAACCTCCTGATTGGAATTTGCCTTTTGAAATTATGTGTGATGCTAGTGATTTTGCTGTAGGCGTTGTTCTTGGACAGCGGGTAGATAAAAAATTAAATGTTATTCATTATGCTAGTAAGACTCTTGATGCTTCTCAAAGAAATTATGCTACAACTGAAAAGGAATTGTTAGCTGTAGTCTTTGCTTGTGACAAGTTTAGACCCTATATTGTTGATTCAAAAGTTACAATTCATACTGATCATGCTGCAATTAGATACCTTATGACAAAGAAAGATGCTAAGCCAAGGCTTATTAGATGGGTACTTCTTTTGCAAGAATTTGATTTACATATTATAGATAGGAAAGGTGCTGATAATCCTGTTGTTGATAATTTGTCTAGATTGGAAAATATTGCTTATGATCCTGTTCCTGTTAATGATAGTTTTCCAAATGAACAATAATAAAGGTGAGCTCGCGAGAGAGCCCTTGGTATGCGATTATGCTAACTTTATTGTTTCGAAGTATTTGCCTCCAACCTTTTCAGCTCAGCAAAGAAGGAAATTCTTTTATGACTTGAGGCATTATTTTTGGGATGACCCACACTTATATAAAGAAGGAGTGGATGGTATTATGCGAAGATGTGTTCCTGAATATGAACAACAGGAGATATTGAATAAATGTCATGGTAGTGTTTATGGAGGACATCACGCTGGAGATAGAACCGCGCAAAAGGTTCTACAATCAGGTTTTTATTGGCCAACACTCTTCAAAGATGCAAGGAAATTTATTTTGTCTTGTGATGAATGTCAAAGAGTTGGTAATATCTCTAGACGCAATGAAATGCCTATGAATTATACTCTTGTTATTGAACCATTCGATTGTTGGGGATTCGACTTCATGGGTCCTTTCCCTTCTTCAGATGGTAACACTCATATACTTGTCGCTGTTGATTATGTCACTAAATGGGTAGAAGCTATACCTACAAAAAGTGCTGATGGTGAGACCTCTATAAAAATGCTTGTAGATGTTATATTTCCTAGATTTGGAATACCTAGATATATTATGACTGATGGAGGTTCTCATTTTATTCATGGAGGTTTTAGAAAAACTCTTGCTAAGTATGGTATTAATCATAGAATTGCTTCCGCTTATCACCCTCAAACTAGTGGTCAAGTAGAATTATCAAATAGAGAGATTAAAGCTATCTTAGGAAAGACTGTTAATAAATCTAGAAAGAATTGGGCTAGTAAATTGAAAGAAGCACTATGGGCTTATAGAACTGCTTATAAAAATCCTATGGGAATGTCACCTTATAAAATGGTTTATGGAAAAGCTTGTCATTTACCTTTAGAACTAGAGCACAAAGCTTATTGGGCTGTTAGAGAACTAAATAAAGATCCTAAATTAGCCGGTAATAAGAGGTTGCTGCAATTAAGTTCTCTAGATGAATGGAGAAGTGAAGCTTATGAAAATGCTAAACTCTTTAAAGAAAAAGTTAAGAAATGGCATGATAGAAGGATTATCAAAAGAGAGTTTAATATTGGGGATAAAGTCCTATTGTATCGGTCGCGTCTCAGATTCTTTGCAGGGAAATTACTCTCGAAGTGGGAAGGACCATATGTTGTTGAGGAGGTGTATCGTTCAGGAGCAATTAAAATTAGCTCTCTCCAAGGCAATGCTACGCAAGTGGTGAATGGACAAAGACTCAAGCATTATATCTCGGGTGATTCTTATAATGTTGATGTTGATATTATTCAAGTGGAAACACCGGAGGCTTTCATCAAAGGACAAGTTGACAGTCCGCCAGAACTCGACTTTGAATAGGTAACAATACAGGTAATAAAAAGTCCGCGTTTACCTTTCCGAACATTATTTTTGCTGTTTTTAGAAAATATGAAAAATTACGGAATCGAAACGGAGTGGAAAAGACGCGCGAGGGCCCGTCACCACAGGCCGGCGCGGGCCCCACCCTGGCCGCGCCGACCTATGGTGACGGCACCTCGGCGTCCCGTTTCCACTCGTTTTCGGCCTGGAACCTTCCTTTTGTCGTAAAAATATTTGCTATATAATCCCCCGGACCTGGAGGTCCGTAATATCATTTTCTCGTCGTGTTTTGTTTCGAGCTGTTTTTACGAGATTTGTTTTGATCTAGAAGCACCATGGTCTCCAACAACAAGGACAAGGGACCTTTGAAGGAAAATATTCAACCCGGAGCTGAAGAAAGAAGACGCAAGAGAGGATGAGGAAGAAGTGGAGGAAGCTCCGCAGGAACACCAGCGAGCCACCGTTGCAAGTATTGGCGTGATATCAAATCCATCCAACATCAAGAGGAGTGCACGAATCGCTACCGGAGGAGCGGTTCCACGTCATTACTTGGCTCCAAGGACATCTTCTCCGAGCAATTACAACCCTTACCGCAATCTAATCTACGATCGTCAAACTGAAAGGACCCCCAAGGTAGTGTTGCCAAGTAATTGGGATATAGATCGTTCTGACATTGCAGGAGAGATGAAATCTGAAGCTGAAGGATGGGGAAACAACTCTAGGAGTTGGAATTCACCACCTGACATGATTATGAGCCGCGTTGAGCACAACTCGGAACTGATTCGCAACCTCACCTATGAGATTGAAGATTTAAAGGAGCTGGTTAAGAAGCTTGTCGAGAAGAATCCATCACCATCATCACCGAAGGAGTAATTCATCATCGGTATTGGCATCCCCTTGGTTTGTTCCAAGCTTGGGGAGTGCCGCGGTATCACATCATCATTACCTTTATCTTTTACTATCAAGTAGTGTCATATCATGAGTAGGGAAGTTATCTTATGGAATAGTATGCAATGTGGAAGTATCTCTCTTAGTTGGTTATCTATGTATCCGTTGGTGTGAGTTATCGTTATGGAATATTAATGAGAAGTCTTATCATTTACTTTTTGCACACTTTATTTTAGTTTGCAATCTCCATTATATGATTACTCTTGACATGAGTATTGATATCACTTTGGGAGCATTAAGTAAATCTATTTGGTTTTGGCAAACTTAGCATTGGTCAATAGCAACAACACCTGATGTTTGAATAGAAGAGAGAAATACACTTAGATACATTACTCTATTATCTCTATGCTAATGAGTTTAGTATTCTGAAGTTAAAATTGCTTGTGCTTATGGGAAAGATGCATGATTGTTTCTATCATATGTATATTTGTTTGTTTCCCTCAACCCTGCTTGCTATCAAACCTTGCTAGCCAAAGACCTGTATCGAGAGGAATGCTTCTCATACATCCATAACCTTAGACCAAACCTATGCCATTTGTGTCCACCATACCTACCTACTACACGGTATTTCTCCTCCAAGTAAATACTTCATGTGCTACCTTTAAATTATTCAAACTACTACTCCTTATTTGTGTCAATGTTCTATAGCTCATGAAGTATGTGGTGTTTTATCTTTCAATCTTGTTGGGCGGACTTTCACCGATGGACTAGTGGCACATCCGCTTATCCAATAATTTTGCAATAAGAGCTCAACGGGGTTCCCGGCCCCAATTAATAACTTTCATTAATAATTCTCTTCACATGTTTTGCCCTGATTTATCAGTAAGCAACTTAATTTTGCAATAGACACTCCTCCATGGTATGAGAATGTTGGAAGGCACCCGAGGATTCGGTTAGCCATGGATTGAGAAAGCCAAGGTTGGGGGAGTGTCATCCTTAATAAAACTAAAATACATGTGTAAACAAAGAGAAGGGGGATGATCTACCTTGCTGGTAGAGATGCCGTCCCTCATGGAGCCGCTCTTGGAAGGTTCGTTTGGCAAGGGGGTTGGAGTGCCCGCTACCATTCGTTGACAACAACAAACACCACCCAAAATCTTACTTTTATGCTCTTTATATGATTTCAAAACTTGAAAAGCTCTAGCACATGATTTAATCCTTGCTTCCCTCTGCGAAGGGCCTATCTTTTACTTTTATGTTGAGTCAGTAAACCTATTTCTCTCTATCTCAAGCAAGCAATTGAGTTGTTGTGAACCAATCATTTATGCTATGGTTCAGTTGATCATGTCTTTTATACTTTCTTGTTTAGTACCAATTTTATCTGAATGAATATGACCTTGAAGTTATCAATGATTATGAGGAGATTGTTATGCTTAAGAAAGCTCAGCTATAAAATCTAATATGAAAGTTTTGCTTAGAAATACAATCCGTTAGTAGTTCTCTGACCAAGAACAAAGTTTGCCATCACCAACTATGATTTCTTATGCACCTTTACTTGTGATTTCTCTTTACTTTTATTTCAAGATGAGTTATATGAGGAAGTTGTTTACTAGAATGTCTTGTGTGAATGAATATGATGCTTCTTGTCCGTATTTTATTTATCGACTTTTCACTCCATAAACATGTGGTCTTGTTTATCGAGCTCAGTTTCGCTTGGGGACAAGCGAGGTCTATGGGGGGAGTTGATACGTCCAATTTGCATCACTATTTTGTATCATAATTTGTTGTTATTCATTGATATATTTCATATTGGGACACAATACTTATGTTATTTCATCTATTTTGCATGTTTCATCATTATTGGAGGATCAAGCACCGGAGCCAGGATTCTGCTGGAAAAGCACCGTCAGAACGCAATATTTCGGAAGATCAACTGTGGAAGGAAATTTCACGTAAATTCCTATTTTTCCAGATAACGGAGGGAGCCAGAAGGGGAAGAAGAGAGGGGCCACTGTGGGCCCAGACCATAGGGCGGCGCGGCCCAGGCCCTGGCCGCGCCACCCTATGCTCTGGGGGGCCCACGACCCTTTTCGCCTCCTTTTCTTCGCGCTGTCATCGTCCTAGAAAACCTAAGCCGAGAGGAGGACCTCACGAAGAGTTACGGCCGCCTCTGCGGGCGGGCTGCAGAGAGAAAGAGAGAGCTCTCAGGTGAGACGGGGAATCCGCAGGGAAATTCCCTCCGGAGGGCGGAAATCGACGCCATCGCCATCGTCATCGAGCGGGACATCATCTCCACCATCATCATCATCATCTCCACCATCTACACCGCCATCACCACCGCTGCACCTCGTCACCGCTGTAACGATTTGGGTTAAATCTTGATTGTATGATAGGGGAAACTCTCCCGGTGTTATTCTATACTTGTTGTAGATGCTATTGAGTGAAACCATTGAACAAAGGTTTATGTTCAGATTGTTATTCATCATCATATCACCTCTGATTGTATTCCATATGATGTCTCGTGAGTAGTTCGTTTAGTTCTTGAGGACATGGGTGAAGTCTAAATGCTAGTAGTGAATTATGGTTGAGTAATATTCAATGTTATGATATTTAAGTTGTGGTGTCATTCTTCTAGTGGTGTCGTGTGAACGTCGACTACACAACACTTCACCATTTATGGGCCTAGAGGGAGTGCATCTTGTGTCGGTTGCTAATTGCGGGTTGCCGAATTGACGAAGCTTACAGGCTTAGTTAGTATATCGATGCAAGGATGTGAGGATCTCGAGTTTAAAATTTGTGGTTAGATTATCTTAATTACTTTCTTGTAGTTGCGAATGCTTGCAAGGGTATAATCACCAGTATGTATTAGTCCTAGGAAGGGCGGTGCATTAGCATAGGTTCCCCCACACAACACTTATCAAAACAATGAAGATTATTAAGCCACATGAAGCGAAAGTACTAGACTAAAATCCCCGTGTGTCCTCAAGAACGCTTGGTCATTATAAGTAAACAAACCGGCTTGTCCTTTGTGCTAAAAAGGATTGGGCCACTTTCTGCAATTTTCTCTCGCATTTTACTTACTCGTACTTTATTCATCTGTTACATCAAAACCCCTTGAATACTTGTTTGTGAGCATTTACAGTGAATCCTTCATCTTGTCAACACCTTTTGCTCCTCGTTGGGATCGACATTCTTACTTATCGAATATAGATACACACCCTATACTTGTGGGTCATCGGCCTCCCGGGCGACGGGCTAATCCTAAGGAAGCAGCAGCATGGTTTCAGATTTTCTTCAAGGCTTGAGCAACTTTGTTCTTCAATGGTAAGGTTCCAAGAAGGCAGGAGACCCAGTGTCTGAGCTATTCCTTGTTCCATCAAGAATAATTATGTTAGAACCGCTCTATGTATTTGGGAGCGGGTGTTAGTGTAATGCCTTTTTCTCTTTATATAAGAGACTTGATTTAGATAAGTTGATACCAACTGATATATCTTTACAAATGGCTGATAAATCGCTATTCCTGTTGGTGTATGTGAAAATGTTCATGTTCAAGTTACTCAACATTGCTTGATATTAACTGATTTTGTTGTGTTGGAAATGCTTGAAGATGATAATATGTCCATTATTCTTGGGAAGACCCTTTCTTAATACTGCAGGGGTTGTTATTGATTGCAATAAAGGCAAGGTTACTTTCAATGTTGATGACAAGGAACATACTGTCTATTTTCCAAAGAGGATTGATAAAGTATATGGAGTTAATACAATTTTTAATGTGAAAACTATCAAAGTGGGATCCATTGATTGTCCTATATATGAGCCTAAAGAAGAATATCAAACTCTTGTGATTGGATCCATATCAATTCAATATAAGGTAACATGATTGATTTGAAGTTTATTTCTTCTTATGTCATATAAAATTTATTTGGTAGCAAGACTTGATCAACCTTGTTAACAAGTATATTTTAATGCATAAGAGAACTAAACAACATTTCTTTCTTTCTTTCTTCCTCCACTTGTTTTACTTGTTGTAGCACTTTTTGTTTTGCAATATGCTTTAGTTGTTTAAGATTTTGGAAATCATTTTCCTGCGCAGTAATAATTAATTTAACACCCAGAAATGTGCATTTTTTGAAGTTCTCAAAAATTTACAAAAATTATACTGGTAGTCTTATTTTTCGAAGAGGCACCTGGGAGCACCTGGGGATGACCAGTGGGGCACCCCAGGGTGGCACCCCACAGGCCGGCGCGACCAGCAAGGGGGGCGCGCCACCCTGGTGTGTGGGCCCCTCCTTGCCCCACTTCATCATCCCTTTCACTCATTCTCTTCTCTCTCCCAAAAAAACTCGTACTCACTTTCTCTCACTCGCGTTTCTGCTCAAGAACTCGCGATTTCTCGATCTCTTTG
>JAUUTY010000329.1:0-185692 GCA_030979885.1 Lolium multiflorum
CCCTGCCGCCTCTCAAACGGTGATACCGCTGCTGCTAACTGGGACCCGCATGTCATCCTCTATGTACTATAAAACTTTCTTTTCATGGATTATTTTTGGCACCTCAAATTTGGTCACTTGCCTTTTTCTTTCGATCCCCTGCCGCCTCTCAAACGGTGATACCGCTGCTGCTAACTGGGACCCGCATGTCATCCTCTATGTACTATAAAACTTTCTTTTCATGGATTATTTTTGGCACCTCAAATTTGGTCACTTGCCTTTTTCTTTCGATCCCCTGCCGCCTCTCAAACGGTGATACAGCTGCTGCTAACTGGGACCCGCATGTCATCCTCTATGTACTATAAAACTTTCTTTTCCTGGATTATTTTTGGCACCTCAAATTTGGTCACTTGCCTTTTTTTTCCGATCCCCTGCCGCCTCTCAAACGGTGATACCGCTGCAGCTAAACGGGACCCGCATGTCATCCTCTATGTACTATAAAACTTTCTTTTCTGGATTATTTTGGCACCTTATTTGGTCACTTGCCCTTTTCTTTCGATCCCCTGCCGCCTCTCAAACGGTGATACCGCTGCTGCTAAGCTGGGACCCGCATGTCATCCTCTATGTACTATAAAAATTCCTTTTCTTGAATTTTTTTTGGCTCCTGATATTTGGTCACTTGCCTTTTCTTTCGATCTGCTGCCTCTCAAACGGTGATACCGCTGCTGCTAAATGGGACACCCATGTCATCCTCTATGTACTATAAAACTTTCTTTTCTTGGATTTTTTGGCACCTCATATTTTGTCACTTGACTTTCTTTCGATCCACTGCCGCCTCTCAAACGGTGATACCGCTGCCTCTTGGGACCCGCATGTCATCCTCTATGTACTATAAAACTTTTTTTTCTGGTTTTTTTTGGCACCTCATATTTGGTCCACTTACCTTTTCTTTTGATCCTGTGCAGCCTCTCAAACGGTGATACCGTTGCTGCTAAATGGGACCCGCATGTCATCCTCTATGTACTATAAAACTTTCTTTTCTTGGATTTTTTTTGGCACCTCATATTTGGTAACTTGACTTTTTCTTTCGATCCCCTGCTGCCTCTCAAACAGTGATACCGCTGCTGCTAAATGGGACCCACATGTCATCCTCTATGTAAATCATGTTTCTTTTCTTGAATTATTTTTGGCTCCTGATATTTGGTCACTTGCCTTTTTCTTTCGATCTCATGCCACGTTTGAAACGTTGAGGAACCTGCAGGCTCATCGGACCCGCATGTCATCCTCTATGTACTATAAAAGTTTATTTTCTTTATTTTTTTTTTTTTTCTGATTTTTGGCTATTTCCTTTTTCTTTTGATCCCTTGCCGCCTTGGAAACGTTGATACCGCTGCTGCTAACTGGGACCCGCATGTCATCCTCTATGTACAATCAACTTTCTTTTCTTTTGATCTCAAACCGCATTTGAAACGTTTTGAGACCGCTGCTAAATGGGACCCGCATGTCATCCTCTACGTACAATAAGTTTCTTTTCTTGGATTATCTTTGGCTCCGATATTTTGTCACTTGCCTTTTTTTTCTTTCGATCTCATGCCGCCTTTGAAACGTTGATCGCTGCTGGCTCATGGGTCCGCATGTCATCCTCTACGAACAATAAAAGTTCCTTTCTTGGAGTTATTTTTACCCCTAATTTCTGGCTATTTGCCTTTTTTCTTTTGATCTCCTGCCCCCTCTGAAACGATGAGGACCTGTTGGCAGGTCGGTCCCACCTGTCATCCTCTATGAACAATAAAAGTTTCCTTTGATGGATTTATTTTGAACCCCTCATTAATTTCTGGATATTTCCCCTGCCGCCTTGGAATCGTTGAGGATGCTGCTGCCTCATGGGTCCCGCATGTCATCCTCTCAGAACGGTAAATGTTTATTTTCTTGGATTTTGTTGACCAAACGATTTTTGGCTTATTTTTTCTTTCGATCACCTGCAGCCTTTAAAACGTTGAGGACGCCGCTGGCTCACGGGTCCCACATGTCAACCTCTATGAACAATAAACGCTGAGGATGCTGCTGCCTCATGGGTCCCGCATGTCATCCTCTCAGAACGAAAATGTTTCTTTTCTTGGATTTTTTACCAACAGATTTTTGGTTTATTTTTCTTTCCATCCCCTGTAGCCTTTAAAACGTTGACGACTATTTGTTGGCTCATGGGTCCCGATGTCAGCCTCCCCGTACAAGAAACATATGATATCTTGATTATTTTGCAGACAATAAACAATGTATTGCGCTCTGAGCTATTTCAAACGGATAATTAAATCTTTATTTTTACATAAACAAACTTATATGTTGAATCTCCTTGTTTTTTTGTCTTTGCGAAGCATAGGACTTTCCTGTTTTTTTAGAAAATTCGGAACTTTCCTGTTTTGGAGTGGGCTGAAATTGTACGAGTCAAAAGGCCAAGCAGGATAGTTCGAAAGCCCAGATGTCCAGATGCAGCCCAATTGAAATCTTTCTTCTTGGATTTTTTTCACCCCCTGATTTCTGGCTACTTCATTTTTCTTTTGGTCCTGTGCCGCCTTGGAAAATCGGCTGCAAAATGGGACCCGCATGTCATCCTCTATGTACAATAAATTTCTTTTCTTGGATTATTTTTGGCTCCGATATTTGGTCACTTGCCTTTTTCTTTCGATCCGTGCAGCCTCTCAAACGGTGATACCGCTGCTGCAAAATGGGACCCGCATGTCATCCTCTCGTACAATAAACTTTCTTTTCTTGGATTATTTTTGGCTCTGATATTTGGTCACTTGCCTTTTTCTTCTTCGATCTCATGCCACGTTTGAAACTTTGAGGAACCTGCTGGCTCGTGGGCCGCATGTCATCCTCTATGTGCTATAAAAGTTTATTTTCTATGGTTTTTTTCACTCTCTGATTTTTGTCTATTTCCTTTTTCTTTTGATGCCCTGCCGCCTTGGAAACGTTGAGTAAGCTGCTTACTCATGGGACCCGCATGTCATCCTCTATGTACAATCAAGTTTCCTTGAATTATTTTTGGCTCCTGATATTTCGTCACTTGCCTTTTTCTTTCGATCTCATGCCACGTTTGAAACGTTGAGGAACCTGCTGGCTCATGGGACCCGCATGTCATCCTCTATGTGCTATAAAAGTTTGTTTTCTTGGATTTTTTTCACCCTTTGATTTTTGGCTCCTGATATTTCGTCACTTGCCTTTTACTTTTGATCCCCTGGCCCCTTTGAAACGTTGAGTAAGCTGCTGGCACATGGGACCCGCATGTCAACCTCTATGTCCATCAACTTTCTTTTCTTGGATTTTTTTTGACCCCCTACTTTCTAGCTACTTTCTTTTTCTTTTGATCTCAAGCCGCATTTCAAACATTGAGACCGCTGCTGCAAAATGGGACCCGCATGTCATCCTCTATGTACAATAAATCTTTGATTATTTTTGGCACCTCATATTTGGTCACTTGCGTTTTTTTCTTTCGATCTCATGCCACCTTTGAAACGTTGAGTAGCTGCTGGCTCATGGGTCCCCCATGTCATCCTCTACGAACAATAAAAGTTTCCTTTCTTGGAGTTATTTTTGCCCCCTAATTTCTGGCTACTTCCTTTTTCTTTTGATCCCCTGCCGCCTTTGAAACGTTGAAAACTTTCTTTTCTTTGATTATTTTTGGCACCTCATATTTGGTCACTTGCCTTTTTCTTTCGATCCCCTGCCGCCTCCCAAACGGTGATACCGCTGATGCTAAATGGGACCCGCATGTCATCCTCTATGTACTATAAAACTTTCTTTTCTTGGATTTTTTTGGCTCTGATATTTGGTCACTTGCCTTTTTCTTTCGAGACCTCCTGCCGCATCTCAAACGGTGATACCGCTGCTGCTAAATGGGACCCGCATGTCATCCTCTATGTACAATAAAGTTTCTTTTCTTGGATTATTTTTGGCTCCTGATATTTGGTCACTTGCCTTTTTCTTTCGATCCCATGCCGCCTTTGAAACGTTGAGGCTGCTGGCTCATGGGTCCCGCATGTCATCCTCTATGAACAATAAAAGTTTCCATTGTTGGAGTTATTTTTTACCCCTAATTTCTGGCTACTTCCTTTTTCTTTTGATCCCCTGCCGCCTTTGAACGTTGAAGAATCTGCTCGCTAATGGGTCCCACATGTCAGACTCTATGGACGATAAACCTTTCTTTTCTTGGAGTTATTTTGACCCCTAATTTCTGGCTATTTTGCCTTTTTTTGGATCCCGTGCTGCCTTGGAAACGTTGAGGATGCTGCTGCCACATGGGTCCCGCATGTCATCCTCTCAGAACGATAAATGTTTCTTTTCTTCGATTTTTTTACCCACTGATTTTTGATTTATTTTTTCTTTCGATCCCCTGCCGCCTTTAAAACTTTGACGACGCTGCTGGCTCATGGGTCCCGATGTCAGCCTCCCCGTACAAGAAACATGTGATATCTTGATTATTTTACAGACAATAAAAAGTGTATTTCGCTCTGAGCTATTGCAAACGGATAAATTAAATCTTTATTTTTACATAAACGAACTAATATGAATCTCCTTGTTTTTGTTTTGTTTTTGCGAAGCATAGGACTTTCTTGTTTTGGAGTGGGCTGAAATTGTACGAGTCAAAAGACGTCCAGCAGGTTAGAAGGCCCAGATGGCCAGGCAGCCCCAATTTATATCTTCCTTATCTTGGATTATTTTTTGATCAAAAGGCCCAGCAGGGGTACATCCTTTTTCTTTTGGTCCTGTGTGCCGCCTTGGAAACGTTGTGGACGCTGCTGCCTCATGGGACCCGCATGTCATCCTCTATGAACTATGAACTCTAAAAGTTTCTTTTTTCTTGGATTTTTTTTCACCCCTCTGATTTTTGGCTATTTCCTTTTTCTTTTGTTCCCCTGCCGCCTTGGGACCCGTATGTCATCCTCTATGTACAAAAAACTTTCTTTTCTTGGAGTTTTATTCCCCCTAATTTCGGGCTACTTTCGTTTTCTTTTGATCTCAAGCCGCATATGAAACATTGAGACCGCTGCTGCAAAATGGGACCCACATGTCATCCTCTATGTAAAATAAAAGTTTCTTTTCTTGGATTATTTTTCACGCTCTGATTTTTGGCTATTTCCTTTTTCTTTCGATCCCCTGCTGCTTGGAAACGTTGAGGATGCTGCTGCCTCATGGGTCCCACATGTCATCCACTATGAACAATAAAAGTTTCTTTTCTTCGATTTTTTTCACCCTCTGCTTTTTGGCTATTTCCTTTTCATTTGATCCCCTGCCGCCTTGGAAACGTTGAGGATGCTGCAGCGTCATGGGACCCGCATGTCATACTCTATGTACAATAAAAGTTTCTTTTCTAGGTTTTTGGCTCCTGATATTTGGTCACTTGCCTTTTTCTTTCAATCTCATGCCGACTCTCAAAGGTACAATAAAAGTTTCTTTTCTTGGATTATTTTTGGCTCCTGATATTTGGTCACTTGCCTTTTTCTTTCGATCTCATGCCGTCCTTGAAACGTTCAGACCGCTGCTACAACATGGGACCCTATGTTATCCTCTATGTACAATGAAAGTTTCTTTTCATGGATTATTTTTTGCTCCTGATATTTGGTCACTTTCCTTTTTCTTTCGATCTCATGCCGCCTCGGCCCTCTGAAACGACGAGTAAGTTGTTGGCTCATGGGACCCGCATGTCATCCTCTATGTACAATAAAGTTTTTTTCTTGGATTTTTTACCCCCTGATTTTTGGTCACTTGCCTTTTTCTTTCGATCCTGTGCCGCCTTTGAAATTGTGGACGCTGCTGGCTCATGGGTCCCACATGCCAGCCTCTATGAACAATAATATTTCTTTTCTTGGATTTTTTTTACCCCTGATTTCTGGCTATTTGCCTTTTTCTTTGGATCCCCGACCGCCTTTGAAACGATGAGGACGCTGCTGGCGCATAGCTCCCACATGTCAGCCTCTAAGAACAATAAACATTTCTTTTCTTGGATTTATAGTTGACCCCTAATTAATGGCTACTTCGCTTTTTTTTCGATCCCCAGCCGCCTTAGAAACGTTGAGGACGCTGCTGGCTCATGGGTCCCATATGACAGCCTCTATGAAAAGTAAAACATTTACTTTCTTGGATTTATTTTTGACACCTAATTAATGACTACTTGGTTCTTTTCTTTTGATCCCGTGACGCCTTTGAAACGTTGAGGGCCCTGCTGGCTCATGGGTCCAACATGTCAGCCTCTATGAACAATAAGAGTTTCTATTGTTGCATTTATTTTTGACCCCTAATTTCTGGCTATTTGCCTTTTTTCCATTGCCTGCCACCTTAGAAACGTTGAGGACGCTGCTGGCTGGGTCCCACATGTCAGCCTCTTTGTACGATAAAAGTTTCCTTTGCTGGATTTATTTTTGACCCCTAATTTCTGGCTATTTGCCTTTTTCTTTCGAACTCCACCGCCTTTGAAACGTTGATGACGCTGCTGCAAACTGGGTACAATATGTCAGCCTCTTTGTGCGATAAACCTTTCCTTTCTTGGATTTTTTGGACACCTGATTTCGAGCTACTTGCCTTTTTCTTTCGATCTCCTGCCCCCTTTGAGAAACGCCGAGAACGATACTGGTTCGTGGGTCCCACATGTCATCCTCTCTGAATGATAAATGTTGGGGCTGCGGCTGCAAGATACGTCCCACATGTCAGCCTGACTGTTGAATAAACGTTTCCTTTCTCGAATTTATATTTGACCCCTGATTTCTGGCTACTTTGCCGTTTCTTTCGATCCCCTGCATGTCTGCTACTCCACCGAAAAACAGACCGGCATGTATTCATCACAATACTGGTAGCTAATTTAGGAAAAATGTGTTCATCACGGGATTCAAACAAAGATCTTCATCTCTGCTAAATTTTGATTTCACCAAAAACCGAACAGCGTGTGTTCATGACTTTAACTTCACAAACACTATGGTTTCTCTATAAAATAAGGTCACCATCCGTTCCTTTATTGTAGGCATTTGCGAAAAGTGTCTTTGGCTAATGGGCACCAGTGCTCTGCTGTTTAAAAAAAATCAAATAGCATACATATTTGTTTCAAAAAAATCTGAAAATGAATGTAGACATAATAAATAAAGTAACCTACAAGCGTGTAAAATTTTAATATGATATTCTTTATATTGTAGACTACACAAAAAAGACAATCTGTTGAAATTTGGAGATTTGAAATATGCATACCCAGATCCACACGTTTGTTACTTTTGTGTAGCCCAGAATTTTTTTTATTTGAAACTGAAATTTTGCACGTTTATGGGACAATTCATTAGCTACTCCATGATTTGTTTTCTAATTTTTTGAACAAATAAATTTTTTTTTTATTTTTTTCTAAAATAGCAGGAGCAATGGTGCCCAAGAGCACCAAATCTCTTAATAGGCATTTGCGCCTAATAGCGTGAGCTTAGCTAATTTTTGAAGAAAAAAAAGATGTCCATTGTGGTATTCAGGACAAAGATCTTCATGTCTGCTACTGCACCAAACAACAAACCAGCATGTATTCATCACAATACGGGTAGCTAATTTGTGAAAAATATGTTCAGCACGGGATTCAAACAAAGATCTTCATCTCTGCAAAATTTTGATTTCAGCAAAAACCGAACAGCGAATGTTCATGAGGTTAAGTTCACGAACACTATGTTTTCTCTATAAAATAAGGTCACCATCTGTCTCTTATTTCTCAAGGAAAAACAGGTGGAAGTGTTGGGACGAACCACATGGGTGCTTCGGCTCTATGTTCAGTCTTCTCTTTTTTGTACTGCAATCTTGAGCCTATGGCAGGACCTCCATTGACGTGCATTCTGCACCAATTTGGCCTTGGACGTATCCATGTATCACGGGCGCGATTGTGGGTAGCAAAGACACAGTCAGGTTTGAACAATTGGAAATCTGGTTCTGCAGCCTCTGCGTCGACTGGCGGGGGTAGCATGAAAATTGGGTGATTGAGTCCAAGAAATAAAGAACGCCCCTTCAAATTGTTCAATCTTTCCCACCTTGCCTCTTCTACAGGGTCCAAGGTATGGGCAGATCTCAAGAAAACGTAGCACCGTACCAAAGGATAAGACCTCAGCTTGTTACCCATATGTAATATTGGAGGACCGAGGATGGGCCGATAACCTTTAACCTGAATCCACGCGAGATCAGATTCACCAGTAATGGACTCTGCTCTCATTGGTGCCAGGAACCAAGTGCGCTGGTCAGAAAATCCAAGAAATACATCTTCATCTTCATAATTATGATTATCACCATCATCATCTAATTCTTCATCATCTAATTCTTCATCATCAAATTCGTCTTCTTCTAATTCTTCTTCTTCTAATTCTTCTTCATCAGCATCATTATCTTCATCGGCACCTCCATCGCCTTGAGCCACATTTGCTTCATCATCTTCCATGACAGCATCTCCCTCGATTTGAGCGAAAATTGCAGCCACTTCTGCTTCTTCATCTTCAATGACAGGGGCGTCAATGAGACGCGGGGCTGCATGTGTCCCTGCAATGCACAAAGATCAACCACAATGCAGCAAGTAGGAACTACACTGAAAATTATCTCTTCTCTTCTATCTTCTATTTTCTACTACTATAAGGCACCAGTTTTTAACAAGACATGTCGCAGCAATTCCAACTGTTGGTGTCCAAAATCTAACGGTTGGGATTAGAGGTATTCGCGTGAAAAAAATACCACACCAGTGTCCACGTGTTTCTAGAACCGTCATGTTTCCATTATGAAGAAAAATCAGAGCAGTCTCACACCGATATCACACGTCCCACTTGATAGTGATTAAGAAAGGTTCCAAATTTTTGTTCATATTTATAAACTGTATGCTCACACTTATTTTGATGGTATAACCAAATTATTAGTTGTATTGAAAGTTTGAACAACATTTAGAACGCAACTTTTATACATCAGTATTGCGAATCGTAATTGGTCCAACATGTGCAGCATGCCATTTACTAGTTAAGACATAAAACAAAGACTCACCACAGGTATATGGTTCCCAAACCAGAACATCTCCATACGGATATGTAACTGCGTATACACGATGTAGGTGTGAACTTGTACCATATCCAGGAATGCCCATGGCATCGACATAGCTGTTTCTATCAAAGAATTCAGGGTTTCTCAGGATATTCCACTCCTTTTCTAGGGGCGCTTGTAGGATAGCAATCAATTCGTCAAATACAACGATTACCTCGTAATGCCATGGCCCTGCTAGATCATCTTTGTACGGCCTCTTGACGATCCGTACTTTGAGCAGTTCCAAACTTTTATCTATTTTGTATTTGAACAGGAATGGTGGGCTGCCATGCCACCATTCACTAGTAGGGCCCAAAGAAATTCCTGCATCTTGCAGAGATGGAAGAGGTATAATAGTATCTGATATGTATATGTTGCGGATCGTCAAGTGCCCGTCCTGCTGGACAAATGCCACCCAGTCGCCGTTACAACCCACCCAGTGCATGGGTCCATGTCCATCCAGTTCCTCCTTGGTATGGATAAATGCTGGAACTGTCGGCTTGTCTAATGGCATCAGCAACGCGTGAATGCCCTGCAAATAGGATTTGTTTCAAAATTGTCTATGCATGCAAGGTATTCGACAGAATGAAGAGCGGATTGTGCAGAACTGAAGCACAGATATAATGGATAAATAAAGCAATTCCGAAGAGTACATGTGCATAGTGAAGGCAGCAAACCTTACAGTACTCCCAAATCAGGTGATTATGTTGAGTCTAAATTCATGCATGATGTTTGGCAATAAGAAAAGTTGATTGAAAAAACACAAGCTGAAACGAGATGAGTAAATAAATAAATACTCTTACAGTATTGTCGCGGTCGTCTGGCCATGTCTCGGGGTCGCAGTGGAGCAGGCTCGGTAAACCGAACGGAACCTTATGCGCTCCGCGGATGGCATGCCGCATGCCGATCATGCCTCGAGCGAGGCGACCAGTGCTGAGGATATCCGCCCGCTCGGCTATGTTCTCCACCAGTGGGTAGTGGAGGTTGCCCCACCCCATGGACTGGTGGTAGCAATCAGGAATCTCCTCAATCTTACGCTTCTGCTTCATTGGAGTCGGTAATCCAATGCAAGGGAGAGAGGGGTGAACGGGAGAAAGAGACAGAAGAGGGTTTTTTTTGGAGAAGATGCAGTAGTAGTACTACGATACTAGGAGGTGGAGATGCGGGGCATGTTTCCGGGAGAGAGGAACCACTATTTCCCTTAAAAAAAATAACAGCACTTGCGCATTAGAACTTGGGGCGGGGATATAGCGGTAAGAGGTATTGACCAACTTTCCCTCACCTTGACCCCACGTGGTTGTGAACCCGAGATAATTCTTTTTGATGAACCCGATATACTTATTATAGTACTAAAATAGTACAAGTATATACCTTGTACTCCTATATACTAACATTACTATTTTAAGGACTTATGTTCCATGAGCAACAACTTCCCCCACTCCGCTCATCCGAAATCCTAGCCCCTCCAACTTCAAGGACCAATCAACATAGCTATGGCCTTCTAATTTGGCTCAAGTCGCCGCACACATAGTCCTCCCGCCGACAAGGAATAGGAGCATCAGCCCTTTCGTCGCTTGTTGTTACACATAATCATATACAGTACCATATATATTTCAAATTTCCATATCAAAAAATAGTTCAAATCTGAATTTTAACATCTCAAGCTAAACCCTCGCTTGCTCTTAAACATAAGCATACCATAGTTCTACTTTTGTCTTCACCGAACAACAGAACACAATTTCATCACAACATAGCCAACCGGAGTACCTAGTAATGTAACTAGAGAAGTGAACCTATAGTTGATCAAGCCTTCAACTTTAACACAATAATACTCCCACATTATGTGTTGAGGAGCCACACCCATATATTTAAGAGTACCATCAAGTAGACCACAAATGCATCAATGAAGAGAGGGGTATACTTATAGACCACCTCTTTACAAAACAGTTGTAACTAGTAGACCACAATTGCCTCGTTCATTAGCTATGAAATTACATACTATCAGTAGCTACAATGGCTGCAGGCCCTGTTTCAGAATTAAACATCACACTTGTTCCAATCCGGGGCGTTGGCGAAGTTTGGGATGAACCAAAGCGGTGTCTTTACCAGGTACCTATCTTTTTTTGTTTTGCATGTTTTCTCCAAGGCGTTGGTTTGGAAACCAACGGCGCAATCTTCACGATTCAGACTGAATCGGCATATTTCAGGCAGCTGCGAATTGCGAAGCCATGCTTCATTCGGCAAGGTGTACACACAATTTCTTCTCGTCAGACATCCTGGGACAACATCTGCACCGCCTAATGGCAGCATAATCGGATAGTTCACTCCAAGGAAAAGAGAATATTCTCCAAGGTCATCAATCTTTTCCCATGGAATACCTTCATTTAACTTACTAGTGTCCTTCGTGAACACCAGGCAACCAAACCCAGAAGCATAGTTGCCAACAGTGCGACCATGATGAACACGACGATCAGAAGCAGTATGGCAAACTTTACAGGAATATTCCCTTTCATCAGCAATGCCCAGTGTATGGATCAGAAGAAGTCTAGAACCATCTATAGATCTTGCTAACCACCACATGCCATAATCGACCTCGTGATCATGGCCAAGAGCATCATCAAGTGCACACCGCCATTCAAACACAATGGGCGGTGGCTCTACGATCAGCGGAGGACCTGCTTGAAAACGAAATTACTGTTAAGAAGGGTATGTTTGGTTTGCACAAATCTGAAAACGTAAGAATTGGGAAAACGCATTAGGATTCAGATGGGATGATATAATGGCATTTCCATTCAATAATACAGCATATTGGTGTATTTCAGTACATCACATGGGAAACCAAAGGATTCATTTCAAGAAGTTCAAGTAGAGGTCAAAATCCAACATAATTCAATCTGAGAATAAAACTCCTAATTATACAATCCTCAAATTTTTCTATGGTAATCATCTCGAATAAAAAGTCTAAATACCAATGAAATTTCATCCGAAGCAAATATGCCCCAAGCCTCCAAGTCAGATCAGTCAGGTTCGAAAATTAATAAGTTTGTGCATTAAAATTATCTTTACAGCCATGAATAATGAAGCTCATCATACACTACTTACGTCCGGAGGAAAATTACCAGCTTGCTGAGGATTCCATGCGTGAACAGTGCCAGTATGAGTTGTGGCAAACACAAGCCCATTGTGGAGAATTGCATCGCTGTAATTGTAAAAGATGTGGGACTTGGGCTCTGTAAGAACTGTCCATCCAGAATCTTCGCCGCAAAGGAGGGCAACTCTGATGTCAAAAACAGCAACAAGAGAGAAATTTTTGTACCCCCCAGCAGCTGTGGGAACTTGGCAAATATATATCTTGTGAAATATAATAGCACGAAGGTTGTGGTGGTATATATTTGGAATGTGGGTGGTTTCAAACGGCACAGGGAGAGGAATTTCACGGCGAGTGTAGACGTTGACAAGTTTCCATTTGCAAGCAGGAAAGCCAGTGTCAACCATGGCAACCCAATCTCCATTGGCACCTACCCACTGCTTACCCGTACCGTCTGGCATCACAGCGTCGGAGGAGAACCTGTCCAGCGGCGTCAGCTTGCAATCCCGTGCTACCTTCGTCGGGTGAGAATGAAGAACACATGGGAGGCCAAACGGGAGAGAAAAAGATAGAGTTGCACTATCATTTGCAGAGTCGAAAAATAGTTTGGACGAACCGACGAGGCTCGCGGCGGTGATGACGTCGCATCTTGTTACGAGTTCTTCAAGGGGACCTTCGGAAAAGACCTTCTGAAACAGTTCAGAGTCATCATTTTCCTTGTTCGATGCCGCCATCGCAGGGCAGGGGGTGGGTCTATGAGGTTTGGGTTCAACTGATTGGAGTTTAATTTGGGTTCGATGGCGGCAGGTGGCGGGGAAGATGAAGAACGGAGGCTCTCAAACTGGGCGGTGGAATTGATTCTAAAGCTGCATGGCGGCGGCACTGGCGTGTGCTATGGAAGGTGGTCGATTGGTGCGGGCGGGGGCGGAGGTAGACGATGGAGGTGAACAGAAATAGGGCAGGTGGGGGCGGGGCGCTTGACTTCGCTCCTCTACACTCTACAGCATCTCCTCCTGTTTCTTGGAAAGTGTATAGACCCATAATAAAAAGTCACTGTTCCCTCTGAAAAGGTGAAGAACAAGTCACTGGTCTAACGTGCAAATTTGGACATCCCAAGCTATGTGTTGTCATGTCAATTCAATGTCCATGGCAGTATTTTGAATTTTGCGTGACCAAAAGAAGTACGCCTTGGCCTTTCACAATCGGGGTTTCTTTAGAGCAAGAACAATAGAAGAGCCAACAGCTGGCAAAAGTATTGTCCTACTTCCTCTTGGCGTGATACTCCCTCCGTCCACAAATAAGTGGACGTGCAGGATTTTCAAGGTAAATTAGTAAAAGGAAAGAAAAAATGCATTGGAGCACTCGTATCTTAAGAAACACATGTACTCAACCACGGTTGTAGATTTTCTCGGCGCAAGACTTTTCCCCAGCAGTTGTGGCTTTCAGTTATTCGTGGGTGTGGGGAGGAGCTCCGCCGCATCGGTAAAAAGCAAAGAGGGACGGCGGCTCTCGATCGTGCGGTGTACTCGTAAATCACGTGTGACCCATGCCCTAATAATTCACAATGCATTGATGAGGGCTATCACTTCATCATCCAATAAAATGTACTTATGTGGCAATGAGTTAATGAAGAGAGGAGGATGGAGTAACATAGCTAGTTACTGTACATCACACTTAAGATACAATGAGTCTATAAGCTAATTAATGAAGACATCGGGCACGGCGGCTCTCGATCGTGCGGTGTACTCGTAAATCACGTGTGACCCATGCCCTAATAATTCACAATGCATTGATGAGGGCTATCACTTCATCATCCAATAAAATGTACTTAGTAACTATGGTAATAATATTGTCTTCTCGCAAAAAAATGGTAAAAATATTGTCTCTTAAGCCATGTACTAGTACAGTGCAAGATGCTTTAGAGAAATAAACCTATATTTTATTGCTACTCCGTAATACACATGGTTATTTATTCTAGGCAAATGCCTACCGAAAGATGTAGGAATAGGGAAATGTAGGATTGCAATGTCATGTCCACTCCAATCCTATAGGAATTCATAGAATCCAAACTTTGTTTGATTCCACCATAGGAAAAGTAAAGCATTCTTAAAAAGAGGTATGAGTAGATGTTTAATTTTCTATGGAATCTGTGCAAAGAAATCCTTAGGAAAAATTCCTATCGGAAACAATCCTACAAATCAAACAGCCAAGGATTCAATTGTACCAATTCCCTATGCAAATCCTTGGTGTTCACCCAATCCTCTCGAATACTCATCCAAAAAATGCACTAATACTTTGATGGGGAGTTTTTGTATTCTAGGCAAGAATAGAGGGTTTGCGGGGATCACTTGAGAAGTGTATTAACCAAAGAAGGCATAAGTAATACACCAACACACACTAACATGCCCTTAATGGATGTATCTCCATAAACTCCCTCTGTTCTTTATTACTACTACTAGTTTATGTACTTCTTAACTAATATGGGATAATCATGAAATATATTTTCTAACATTCAGCCAAAATATAGTGTTTCGACTTTTTAAAATACTGAAAAACTAGTAATTAAAAATATTTGAGCTATCAAATCTAGGAAGTTTGAAAATATTTTGTATTCCGTCTGAAAGTTGTGTTACTTGGTGTAAGATTCACACAAAAATGATGAAAATATCAAACCTTCAAAAAAATTGTAGTAATTCAAACGTTATGTGCGTTTCATAATTTTGCAAAATCTATTCTATTTGCAATTAAAACTATAGTAGTTGGTGGTCCCCGATCATCTGATTTGCTCTTAAACAGCTCAATCCTAAATTTGAAATTCCCTGCAACAGAAAACGATAGTTGGTGGTTTGTGCGGAAAAAAATTACAGTTTTAAAAAGTGTTTTAAGCAAGAAGGCAGCAATAAGCGGTAGTTTGTGCAATTTCCTCGTGTAAACAACATGTAGCGTCGAAGTAATAGTACTAGCAGTACAGAAATCTTGTGTAATTTCTAGTTCTACATATTACTAGTGTCCACTGTTTGAGAGTTGATGGTGAATGGGTCTGATTTTCAATCGAATGAGAATTAGCAAATTGATTTTTATGACAAAAGCATACAAAGGGAGTAAAACAACATACCCGCATTCGCCGCTGCTACCAGCATGCGATGCCTCCACGAGTGCATTGACGGCTGCTGCAAATCCTCGGAAGGCATCTAGGTTTTGCAGATCGTCGATTGCCGCTGTCCGGCTAAGCTTAACCAGCATAGCTGCCGCCAAGATATCTCGGATTTGGACCACAGGCAGAAGCTGATTGGGGTCGAAGGATTGCCTGATTCGGAATTTGAAGTACCAAGCCCTCGGCTCCGATGATGGAAGTTTGGAACTCGGCCCGGCCAGAACCTCCCAAATCTGTGTGTGGCAGTGGATGCCCATCGGCATCCCCAATGCTGCCGACGCCGTGATGTGGTCGGTCGCACTTTGGTCCCCACTAAAGGCTGGGGCTGCAGCACGTCGCCGCCGCCCCCGACGTCCCCACGACGGCAACGCCATGGACCGAGGCGCTGAGTTTGTTGGCGAACCCGAAGCCCTGGATGGCAAGTGCTTCTTCACAATGGAAGCATCCTCACCCGGCGAGGTTCGCCCCCGGCGCATGCCTATGCTCCGACCAGCCCACTTTGCCGCTGCTGCCTGGGCTGCCGCCGATACCTGGGCCACCGCCGCTTCATGGGACCCCCTCCCTCCTCTCCCTCTCCTAGATCAAAGGGCGCCAGGAGTCTAGCCACAGCAAGACACAGAGCCGCCTGCTTCATCGCACACCAATGGCACACAGACATTTGCGAGCTTTTAGCGCACACCCCTCCGAGGCTGAGTCGTGGAGCCTGGGTGCACGGGGCTATGGCTGGAGGAGTCGCCATGGGACGAGGGGTGTCGAGTGCTCGGGCAAATACGGGAAAGGCGAAGTTTTGGATAACCTTATATGATCACATCAATGCTTCTCAAGGAGCCAAATACTGTATGAGAAACCGGAAAAGTTTGAACGTTTGAAAACTTTGCCGGCATAATGCATCCTTCCAATGCACGCCTACTAAGGTAGAAAGCCAACTCAATTGCTACTTTGTTGGCAAAATGTACCATGGCTCAATCTTGGGTCACACACATCTATCAATTGGTATATTTTGGTCATATTCAAAATTTTACTTGAAACTTGTTGGTCATGCCATTCTACTACTCGCCTAACACTTTTTCTACGCGGGAAGGAGGGGGTATGATGCTACCCTGAATTTTTATGCCCATTTGTATCTTGGACAAATCCTAGGTTTGACCAAAATTTAAAACATGAAGATGAAAAATTAAGCCTGGATCCACTACAAGAAAATTTGCCAAACTTTTCTTGTAGTGATCCTTCTTAATTAGTAACTTCAAAATGAAGCTTTTGGAAGGTTTTTGAAATTTCCATGTCTGAAACCCAAAACACCTCTTCATGATTGACTTCATAAGACAAATCGAGTTTAGGGTTAGGGGTAGATACATGATTTTTCTAGTTTGAATATGTCTAGACCTGGCTTATCAACTTGAATGCTTAGTATATGACATAAGAAGATGTACTATGTGCATTGGTTTTTTATTTATTTGATTTGTTTTGAATTTTCATGCCAAATCAAATTTTGGTCAAATCATAGGTTTAACCAAGATTTAAACAAGTTTAAAACATTAAAATGAAAAATTAAGCATGGATCCTTCTCAATCACTCCAAAATGAAGCTTTTGGGAGGCTTTTGAAATGTCTATGTTTGAAACCCAAAACCACTTCTCTTCATGCTTGACTTCATCAGACAAATGAGTTTAGGGTTAGGGGTAGATACATGATTTTTCTGGTTTGAATAGGTCTAGACCTTGTTATCAAGTTGAATGGCTTACTATGTGACATAAGAAGACTATGTGCTTTGGTTTTTCATTTTTGATTTTTTCGATTGTTTTTATGCCCATTTGAATCTTGGCCAAATCCTAGGTTTGAACAAGAATTTAAACAAGTTTAAAACATGAAAATGAAAAGGTAAGCATGGATCCTTCTTAGTCAGTCCGAAATGAAGCTTTTGGGCGGTTTTCGAAATTTCCATGTTTGAAAACCCAAACCACTTCTCTTCATGCTTGACTTCATAAGACAAATTTAGGGTTAGGGGTATAGATACATGATTTTTCTTGTTTGATATGTCTAGATATTGTTTATCAACACTTGAATGCTTACAATATATGTGACGCAAGAAGACTATGTGTTATGGTTTTTCATTTTTGGGGGTTTTTTCGAATTTTTTATGCGCACTTGAGTCTTGGTCAAATCCAAGCTAGCTAGGTTTGACCAAGCTTTAAACAAGTTTAAAACATGAAAATGAAAAAGTAAGCATGTATCCTTCTTAGTCACTCCAAAATTAAGCTTTTCGGAGGTTTTTGAAATTTCCATTTTGTAAACCCAAAACCACGTATCTTCATGTTTGACTTCAAAAGACAGAGTTTAGGGTTAGGGGGTAGATACATGATTCTTCTTTTAATATGTTTAGATCTTGTTTTATCAAGTTGAATGTTGACTGTATGACATAAGAAGACTATGTTTTTGAATTTTTTATGAATCTTGGTCAAATCCAAGGGTTGACCAAGATTTAAACAAGTTTAAAACATGAAAATTAAAACGTTTCAAGTTCACCTTTGGTTCGATCTTTCAGTAACCAGGCGCATATATATATGGATGCAAATTGAGATAATTAATTCGTGAAACATTGGAAATGTCCATCGTGTGTCGTGTTTCCCCCTAACATGAAAATTGGATTGGTGGCAGACAAGTAAAAGCACATTTATGTGCGACAACCCAAAATGCACATATTTTGCTGAGTTTTCATGCATGCATTAAAAGTTCTGAATATATACATAAAATGCATGTGGGTCATGATTGAAAAGTTTGACATGTATATGGTTCTTGTGTAGTAGTAGTACTATAGTAGATTAGTAGGTACGCAAACTCCCATCCATCTTCTTTGTCAAGAGAAGACGCGCACCAGGATGCGTAGTGGAAGTCGTCTCTGGATCCTTCTGTTGTCCCTCTCACGGAAAAGAAAAAGAAAAAAACATCTCTCTCATTCTCGGCCTCGCTCGACTCGCTCGCTCGCAGCCTCGCACCTCCTGCGCACTGACAAACGCTGCACAACAGTCAACATCACCAGAAAAAAGATATACACCATAAATAATAAGAGGGGCCCCGTGACTGCTATCCCTTCTTCTCCTTCCGTGTGATCCCTCTTCCTCCGAGTTTCACTGGACGGGCAAACACACATGTGCTGCATAGTAAAAATAAAAAAGTAAAAAATCGACCTATGAATCTATGATTAAATAGGTAAAATCCTGGGTTTTATCAAGGTTTAAACAAGTTCAAAACATGAAAATGAATAGGTAAGCATGGATCCTTCTTAGTCACTCTAAAATGAAGCTTTCGCGAGGTTTTTGAAATTTCCATGTTTGAAACCCAAAACCACTTCTCTTCATGCTTGACTTCATAAGACAGAGTTTAGGGTTAGGGGTAGATACATGCTTTTTCTGGTTTGAAAATGTCTAGACCTTGTTTATCAACTTGAATGCTTACTATATGACATAAGAAGGCTATGTTATTTGGTTTTTCATTTTTTTTCTGTTTTTTCTGATTTTTTATGCCCATTTAAATCTTGGTCAAATCCTAGGTTTGACCAAGAGTTAAACAAGTTTAAAACATGAAAATGAAAAGGTAAGCCTGGATCCTTCTTAGTCACTGTAAAATGAAGCTTTTGGGAGGTTTGTGAAATTTCCATGTTTGAAACCCAAAAGCACTTCTCTTCATGCTTGACTTCATAAGACAGAGTTTAGGGTTAGGGGGTGTAGATACATGATTTGTCTGGTTTGAATATGTCCAAATCTTATTTATCAACTTTTGAATGCATGCTACTCTCTCAAAGAAAACCTTTTGAATGCTTACTATATGACATAAGAAGACTATATGCTTTTAAAATTCAAACATATGGTAAGCATTCTTATGTCATATAGTAAGCATTCAAGTTGATAAACAAGCAAGGTTTGGACATATTCAAACCAGACAAATCATGTATCTACCCCTAACCCCTAATTAAATTGTCTTATGAAGTCTAGCATGAAGAGAAGTGGTTTTGGGTTTCAAACATGGAAATTTCAAAAACCTCCCAAAAACTTCATTTTAGAGTGACTAAGAAGGATACATGCTTCCCTTTTCATTTTCATGTTTTAAACTTGTTTAAATCTTGGTCAAACCTAGGATTTGACCAAAAGATTCAAATGGGCATGGAAATTCATAAAAAAAACAAAAGAATGAAAAACCAAAGGACATAACATTATTATGTCATATATATATAGTAAGCATTCAAGTTGATAAACAAGGTCTAGACATATTCAAACCAGAAAAATCATGTATCTACCCCTAACCCTAAACTCTATCTTATGAAGTCAAGCATGCATGAAGAGAAGTGGTTTTGGTTTCAAACATGGAAATTTCGAAAAAACCTCCCAAGAGCTACATTTTGGAGTGACTAAGAAGGATATATAGATGCTTAATTTTTCATATTCATGATTTAAACTTGTTTAAACCATGTTCAAACCTAGGATTTGACCAAGATTAAAATGGGCATAAAATTTTAAAAAAATCAAAAAATAAAAACAAGGCACATAGTATTCTTATGTCATATATATAGTAAGCATTCAATTAAGTTGATAAACAAGGTCTAGACATATTCAAACCAGGAAAATCATGCATCTATCCCCTAACCCTAGCTAAACTCTGTCTTATGAAGTCAAGCATGCATGAAGAGAAGTGGTTTTTGGTTTCAAACGTTTAAGCCAAAAGCCCCTTTTCAAATATTTCAAACTTATTCAAATTTGGTTCAAATATGAAAGACATACAAGTTATAGCACACATAGTGCATACATTTTCACACATACTGCACTAGATGCTAACCCTATAGTTTGAGGCCATTTGAGTGACCTAGGTCGAAAAAATTCTTGGATTAGAATCGTGTTGTTCGAACCCCGTAGTTGGATATTTTTTAACCCTTGATCTGTAGAACTGGGCAAAACCCTAGTTTAACCTATTTAATTACAGATTCGTATATCGATTTTTCTACGAGTACTACCTTTTTATTATTACTATGCAACACATGTGTGTTTGCCCGTCGAGTGAAACTCGGAGGAAGAGGGATCACTCGGAAGGAGAGAAGAAGGGAGAGAATTATGGTGTCTCCCCTTTTTCGGGTGATGATGTTGACTTTTGTGCAGGGTTTGTCATGAGCAGGAGGTGCGACGACGAGCCAGCGAGCGGCTCAGCGAGGCGAGAATGAGAGAGATTTGTTTTTTTTTGTGAGAGGGACGACCGAAGGAACCAGAAGGACCCACAGACTTCCAATACGCATCCTGATCGTCTTCTCTTGACAAAGAAAATGGGGAGTTTGCGTACCTATTGCACGTGACTTGTGCTCACTGAAGTGTGGGACCTCAAGCGTGGGCACCACACGTAAGTGTGTTGGTGTAAAAACTCGGTTGATTATAATAGTGCATTAGAACAAAGTTTTCTATGGATTCAAGGGTAGGAAATCCAAGTTAACTCATTTACGTGTTAAACTTGTCTATATCTTGGTCAAACCTAGGATTTGACCAAGATTCAAATGGGCAGAAAAATAAAAACAGAAAAATGAAAAACCAAATCACATAGTCTTCTTATGTCATATAGTAAGCATTAAAGTTGATAAACAAGGTCTAGACATATTAAACCAGACAAATCATGTATCTATACCCCTAACCCTAAACTCTGTCTTATGAAGTCAAGCATGTGAAGAGAAGTGGTTTTGGGTTTCAAACATGGAAATTTCAAAAACCTCCCAAAAGCTTCATTTTAGAGTGACTAAGAAGGATCCATGCTTCCCTTTTCATTTTCATGTTTTAAACTTGTTTAAATTATCTTGGTCAAACCTAGGATTTGACAAGATTCAAATGGGCATCAAAATTGAAAAAAAAAAAAAGAAAAACCAAAGCAAATAGTTTTCTTATGTCATATAGTAAGCATTAAAGTTGTTGATAAATAAGGTCCATACATATTCAAACCACACAAATCATGTATCTATACCCCGTAATTAACCCCTGAATTAATTAACTCTGTCTTATGAAGTCAAGCATGTGAAGAGAAGTGGTTTTGGGTTTCAAACATTGAAATTTTAAAAACCTCCCAAAAGCTTCATTTTAGAGTGACTAAGAAGGATACAGACTTCCCTTTTCATTTTTATGTTTTAAACTTGTTTAAATCTTGGTCAAACCAAGGATTTGACCAAGATTCAAATGGCCCTAAAAATTCAGAAAAAAAATCAAAAGAATGAAATACCAAAGCACATAGCATTCTTATGTCATATGTGTATTAAGCATTCAAGTTGATAAACAAAGGTCTAGAGACATATATATTCAAACCAGAAAAATCATGTATATATCTACCCCTAAAACTCTAATTAAACTATGTTTTATGAAGTAAATCATGAAGAGAAGTGGTTTTGGGTTTCAAACATGGAAATTTCAAGAACCTCCCAAAAGCTTCATTTTAGAGTGACTAAGAAGGATCCAGGCTTACTTACGCATTCATGCGTCTTCTCTTGACAAAGAAGATGGCTGTGAGTTTGCGTACCTATTGCACGTGACTTGTGCTCACTGAAGTGTGGGACCTCACGCGTGGGCACCACACGTAAGTGACAGACATGTTGGTGTAAATACTCGATTGATTATTATACTGCATTAGAACAAAGTTTCCTATGGATTCAAGGGTAGGAAATCCAAGTTAACTCATTTACGTGACATTATTATTTCCATGAAGCAAAGTTAACACATCTATCGATTGGTACATTTTTGAGTGACTAAGAAGGATCCAGGCTTACTTATTCGTTTTCACGTGTTAAACTTGTCTAAATCTTGGTCAAACCTAGGATTTGACCAAGATTCAAATGGGCAGAAAAATAAAATAAAAAACAGAAAAATGAAAAACCAAATCACATAGTCATCTTATGTCATATAGTAAGCATTAAAGTTGATAAACAAGGACTAGAAATATCAAACCATACAAATCATGTATCTACCCCTAACCCCTAAACTATGTCTTATAAATTAAGTCAAGCATGAAGAGATGTGGTTTTGGGTTTCAAACATGGAAATTTCAAAAACCTCCCAAAAACTACATTTTAGAGTGACTAAGAAGGATGCATGCTTCCCTTTTCATATTCATGTTTTAAGCTTGTTTAAATTATCTCAGTCAAACCTAGGATTTGACAAAGATTCAAATGGGCATCGAAAAAATCAGGAAAAAGAAAAACCAAAGCAAATAGTTTTCTTATGTCATATAGTAAGCCAATTAATTAAGTTGATAAACAAGGTCTAGACATATTCAAACTAGACAAATCATGTATCTATACCCCCTAACCCCTGAACTCTGTCTTATGAAGTCAAGCATATGAAGAGAAGTGGTTTTGGGTCGTTTCAAACATGGAAATTTGAAAAACCTCCCAAAAACTTCATTTTAGAGTGACAAAGAAGGATACATGCTTCCCTTTTCATATTCAGGTTTTAAGCTTGTTTAAATTATCTCAGTCAAACCTAGGATTTGACAAGATTCAAATGGGCATCAAAATTGAAAAAAATCAGGAAAAAGAAAAACCAAAGCAAATAGTTTTCTTATGTCATATAGTAAGCCAATTAAGTTGATAAACAAGGTCTAGACATATTCAAACTAGACAAATCATGCATGCATCTATACCCCCTAACCCCTAAACTCCGTCTTATGAAGTCAAGCATATGAAGAGAAGTGGTTTTGCTCCCAAAAGCTTCATTTTAGAGTGACTAATAAGAAGGATCCATGCTTACCTTTGCATTTTCATATTTTAATCTTGTTAAATCATTATCAAGCCTAGGATTTGACCAAGATACAGATGGGTGGGCACAAAATTCAAAAAAATCAGAATAATGAAAAACAAAAGCATGTAGTCTTTTTATGTCATATCGTATGCATGCATTCAAGTTAAACGAGGTCTAGGTATATCCAAACCAGACAAATCATGTATCTACCCCATGTTGATCTTATGAAGTCTAGCATGAAGAGAAGTCGTTTTGGGTTTCAAACATGGAAATTTCAAGAACATCCCAAAAGCTTCATTTTAGAGTGACTAAGAAGGATACATGCTTCCCTTTTCATTTTCATGTTTTAAACTTGTTTAAATCTTGGTCAAACCTAGGATTTGACCAAGATTCAAATATATGAGCATAAAATTCAAAAAAAAACCAAAAATGAAAACCAAGGCACGTAGTCGTCTTATGTCATATAGTAAGCAATCAATTAAGTTGATAAACAAGGTCTAGACATATTCAAACCAGGAAATCATGTATCTACACCCCCTAACGTACCCTATAGCTAAACTCTGTCTTATATTATGAAGTCAAGCATGCATGAAGAGAAGTGGTTTTTGGTTTCAAACGTTTAAGCCAAAAGGTAAGCATGGATCCTCCTTATATAGTCACTGTAAAATGAAGCTTTTGGGAGGTTTGTGAAATTTCCATGTTTGAAACCCAAAACCACTTAAGACAGAGTTTATGGTTAGGTGTGTAGATACATGATTTTTCTTGTTTGAATATGTCTAGACCTTGTTTATCAACTTGAATTTTTTACTATATGATATAAGAAGGCTATATATATGTGCTTTGGTTTTTCAATTTTTGATTTCTTTCGATTTTTTATGCCTATTTAAATCTTGGTCAAATCCTAGGTTTAAACAAGTTTAAAACATGAAAATGAAACGGTAAGCATGAATCCTTCCTTACTCACTCTAAAATGAAGGTACTTGAAAATTTTATGTTTGAAACCCAAAACCCCAGTTCTCTTCATATGTTTGACTTCATAAGACAGAGTTTAGCTAGGGTTAGGGGTAGATATATATGATATATACATGATATTTCTGCTTTGAATATGTCTAGAGATCGACCTTGTTTATCAACTTGAATGCTTACTATATGACATAAGATCAAGGCTATATATATATGTGCTTTGGTTTTTCATTTTTTTTGAATTTTTCTGAATTTTTACTCCCATTTGAATCTTGGTCAAATCCTAGGTTTGACCAAGGTTAAAACAAGTTTAAAACATGGCAATGAAAAGGTAAGCATATGGATCATTCTTAGTCTCTCTAAAATGAAGCTTTTGGGAGGTTTTTGAAGTTTCCATGTTTGAAACCCAAAATCACTTCTCTTCATATGCTTGGCTTCATAAGACAAAGATTAGGGTTTAGGGGTAGATATATACATGTTTTGGGAGGTTTTTGAAATTTCCATGTTTGAAACCCAAATCCACTTCTCTTCATCCTTGACGTCTTCATAAGACAAAAGTATAGGGTTATATATATATGCATATGGGTAGATACATGATTTGTCTGGTTTGAATATGTACAAATCTTATTTATCAACTTTTGAATGCATGCTACTCTCTCAAAGAAAAACTTTTGAATGCTTACTATATGACATAAGAAGACTATATGCTTTTAAAATTCAAACATATGGTAAGCATTCTTATGTCATATAGTAAGCATTCAAGTTGATAAACAAGCAAGGTTTGGACATATCCAAACCAGACAAATCATGTATCTGCCCCCTGTCGATCTTATGAAGTCTAGCATGAAGAGAGAAGTCGTTTTTGGTTTCAAAAATGGAAATTTCAAGAACATCCAAAAAGCTTCATTTTAGAGTGACTAAGAAGGATACATGCTTCCCTTTTTATTTTTATGTTTAAACTTGTTTAAATCTTGGTCAAACCTAGGATTTGTCCAAGATTCAAATATATGGGCGTAAAATTCAAAAAAAACAGAAAAATTTAAAACCAAGGCACATAGTCTTCTTATGTCATATAGTAAACAATCAATTAATTAAGTTGATAAACCAGGTCTAGACATATTCAAACCAGGAAAATCATGTATCTACCCCCTAACGCCCTAGCTAAACTCTGTCTTATGAAGTCAAGCATGCATGAAGAGAAGTGGTTTTGGTTTCAAACATGGAAATTTCGAAAAAACCTCCCAAGAGCTACATTTTGGAGTGACTAAGAAGGATATATAGATGCTTAATTTTTCATATTCATGATTTAAACTTGTTTAAACCATGTTCAAACCTAGGATTTGACCAAGATTCAAATGGGCATACAATTTTAAAAAAATCAAAAAAATAAAAAACAATGCACATAGTATTATTATGTCATATAGTAAGCATTCAATTAAGTTGATAAAGTAGGTCTAGACATATTCAAACCAGGAAAATCATGCATCTATCCCCTAACCCTAGCTAAACTCTGTCTTATGAAGTCAAGCATGCATGAAGAGAAGTGGTTTTTGGTTTCAAACGTTTAAGCCAAAAGCCCCTTTTCAAATATTTCAAACTTATTCAAATTTGGTTCAAATATGAAAGACATACAAGTTATAGCACACATAGTGCATACATTTTCACACATACTGCACTAGATGCTAACCCTATAGTTTGAGGCCATTTGGGTGACCTAGGTCGAAAAAATTCTTGGATTAGAATCGTGTTGTTCGAACCCCGTAGTTGGATTTTTTGAACCTTGATCTGTAGTACTGGGTAAAACCCTAGTTTAACCTATTTAATTATATATTCGTAGGTCGATTTTTCTACCTTTTTATTATTACTAGGCAGCACATGTGTGTTTGCCCGTCGAGTGAAACTCGGAGGAAGAGGGATCACTCGGAAGGAGAGAAGAAGGGAGAGAATTATGGTGTCTCCCCTTTTTCGGGTGATGATGTTGACTTTTGTGCAGGGTTTGTCAGTGAGCAGGAGGTGCGAGCGAGCGAGTCGAGCGAGGCCGAGAATGAGAGAGATTTGTTTTTTTTGTGAGAGGGACGACCGAAGGATCCAGAAGGACCCACAGACTTCCAATACGCATCCTGATGCGTCTTCTCTTGACAAAGAAAATGGCTGGGAGTTTGCGTACCTATTGCACGTGACTTGTGCTCACTGAAGTGTGGGACCTCACGCATGGGCACCACACGTAAGTGACAGACCTGTTGGTGTAAAAACTCGGTTGATTATTATAGTGCATTAGAACAAAGTTTCCTATGGATTCAAGGGTAGGAAATCCAAGTTAACTCATTTACGTGTTAAACTTGTCTATATCTTGGTCAAACCTAGGATTTGACCAAGATTCAAATGGGCAGAAAAATAAAAACAGAAAAATGAAAAACCAAATCACATAGTCTTCTTATGTCATATAGTAAGCATTAAAGTTGATAAACAAGGTCTAGACATATTAAACCAGACAAATCATGTATCTATACCCCTAACCCCTAAACTCTGTCTTATGAAGTCAAGCATGTGAAGAGAAGTGGTTTTGGATTTCAAACATGGAAATTTCAAGAACATCCCAAAAGCTTCATTTTAGAGTGACTAAGAAGGATACATGCTTCACTTTTCATTTTCATGTTTTAAACTTGTTTCAATCTTAGTCAAACCTAAGATTTGACCAAGATTCAAATATATGAGCATAAAATTCAAAAAAAACAAAAAAAAAACCAAGGCACGTAGTCTTCTTATGTCATATAGTAAGCAATCAATTAAGTTGATAAACAAGGTCTATACATATTCAAACCAGGAAAATCATGTATCTACCCCCTAACCCTAGCTAAACTCTGTGTTATGAAGTCAAGCATGCATGAAGAGAAGTGGTTTTTGGTTTCAAACGTTTAAGCCAAAAGGTAAGCATGGATCCTCCTCAGTCACTGTAAAATGAAGCTTTTGGGAGGTTTGTGAAATTTCCATGTTTGAAACTCAAAACCACTTAAGACAGAGTTTATGGTTAGGTGTGTAGATACATGATTTTTCTTGTTTGAATATGTCTAGACCTTGTTTATCAACTTGAATTTTTTACTATATGATATAAGAAGGCTATATATATGTGCTTTGGTTTTTCAATTTTTGATTTCTTTCGATTTTTTATGCCTATTTAAATCTTGGTCAAATCCTAGGTTTAAACAAGTTTAAAACATGAAAATGAAACGGTAAGCATGAATCCTTCCTTACTCACTCTAAAATGAAGGTACTTGAAAATTTTATGTTTGAAACCCAAAACCCCAGTTCTCTTCATATGTTTGACTTCATAAGACAGAGTTTAGCTAGGGTTAGGGGTAGATATATATGATATATACATGATATTTCTGCTTTGAATATGTCTAGAGATCGACCTTGTTTATCAACTTGAATGCTTACTATATGACATAAGATCAAGGCTATATATATATGTGCTTTGGTTTTTCATTTTTTTTTGAATTTTTCTGAATTTTTACTCCCATTTGAATCTTGGTCAAATCCTAGGTTTGACCAAGGTTAAAACAAGTTTAAAACATGGCAATGAAAAGGTAAGCATATGGATCATTCTTAGTCTCTCTAAAATGAAGCTTTTGGGAGGTTTTTGAAGTTTCCATGTTTGAAACCCAAAATCACTTCTCTTCATATGCTTGGCTTCATAAGACAAAGATTAGGGTTTAGGGGTAGATATATATACATGTTTTGGGAGGTTTTTGAAATTTCCATGTTTGAAACCCAAATCCACTTCTCTTCATCCTTGACGTCTTCATAAGACAAAAGTATAGGGTTATATATATATGCATATGGGTAGATACATGATTTGTCTGGTTTGAATATGTACAAATCTTATTTATCAACTTTTGAATGCATGCTACTCTCTCAAAGAAAAACTTTTGAATGCTTACTATATGACATAAGAAGACTATATGCTTTTAAAATTCAAACATATGGTAAGCATTCTTATGTCATATAGTAAGCATTCAAGTTGATAAACAAGCAAGGTTTGGACATATCCAAACCAGACAAATCATGTATCTGCCCCCTGTCGATCTTATGAAGTCTAGCATGAAGAGAGAAGTCGTTTTTGGTTTCAAAAATGGAAATTTCAAGAACATCCAAAAAGCTTCATTTTAGAGTGACTAAGAAGGATACATGCTTCCCTTTTTATTTTTATGTTTAAACTTGTTTAAATCTTGGTCAAACCTAGGATTTGTCCAAGATTCAAATATATGGGCGTAAAATTCAAAAAAAACAGAAAAATTTAAAACCAAGGCACATAGTCTTCTTATGTCATATAGTAAACAATCAATTAATTAAGTTGATAAACCAGGTCTAGACATATTCAAACCAGGAAAATCATGTATCTACCCCCTAACGCCCTAGCTAAACTCTGTCTTATGAAGTCAAGCATGCATGAAGAGAAGTGGTTTTGGTTTCAAACATGGAAATTTCGAAAAAACCTCCCAAGAGCTACATTTTGGAGTGACTAAGAAGGATATATAGATGCTTAATTTTTCATATTCATGATTTAAACTTGTTTAAACCATGTTCAAACCTAGGATTTGACCAAGATTCAAATGGGCATACAATTTTAAAAAAATCAAAAAAATAAAAAACAATGCACATAGTATTATTATGTCATATAGTAAGCATTCAATTAAGTTGATAAAGTAGGTCTAGACATATTCAAACCAGGAAAATCATGCATCTATCCCCTAACCCTAGCTAAACTCTGTCTTATGAAGTCAAGCATGCATGAAGAGAAGTGGTTTTTGGTTTCAAACGTTTAAGCCAAAAGCCCCTTTTCAAATATTTCAAACTTATTCAAATTTGGTTCAAATATGAAAGACATACAAGTTATAGCACACATAGTGCATACATTTTCACACATACTGCACTAGATGCTAACCCTATAGTTTGAGGCCATTTGGGTGACCTAGGTCGAAAAAATTCTTGGATTAGAATCGTGTTGTTCGAACCCCGTAGTTGGATTTTTTGAACCTTGATCTGTAGTACTGGGTAAAACCCTAGTTTAACCTATTTAATTATATATTCGTAGGTCGATTTTTCTACCTTTTTATTATTACTAGGCAGCACATGTGTGTTTGCCCGTCGAGTGAAACTCGGAGGAAGAGGGATCACTCGGAAGGAGAGAAGAAGGGAGAGAATTATGGTGTCTCCCCTTTTTCGGGTGATGATGTTGACTTTTGTGCAGGGTTTGTCAGTGAGCAGGAGGTGCGAGCGAGCGAGCGAGCGAGCCGAGCGAATGAGAGAGATTTGTTTTTTTTTGTGAGAGGGACGACCGAAGGATCCAGAAGGACCCACAGACTTCCAATACGCATCCTGATGCGTCTTCTCTTGACAAAGAAAATGGCTGGGAGTTTGCGTACCTATTGCACGTGACTTGTGCTCACTGAAGTGTGGGACCTCACGCATGGGCACCACACGTAAGTGACAGACCTGTTGGTGTAAAAACTCGGTTGATTATTATAGTGCATTAGAACAAAGTTTCCTATGGATTCAAGGGTAGGAAATCCAAGTTAACTCATTTACGTGTTAAACTTGTCTATATCTTGGTCAAACCTAGGATTTGACCAAGATTCAAATGGGCAGAAAAATAAAAACAGAAAAATGAAAAACCAAATCACATAGTCTTCTTATGTCATATAGTAAGCATTAAAGTTGATAAACAAGGTCTAGACATATTAAACCAGACAAATCATGTATCTATACCCCTAACCCCTAAACTCTGTCTTATGAAGTCAAGCATGTGAAGAGAAGTGGTTTTGGATTTCAAACATGGAAATTTCAAAAACCTCCCAAAAGCTTCATTTTAGAGTGACTAAGAAGGATCCATGCTTCCCTTTTCATATTCATGTTTTAAACTTGTTTAAATTATCTTGGTCAAACCTAGGATTTGACAAGATTCAAATGGGCATCAAAATTGAAAAAAAAATTGAAAAAAGAAAAACCAAGCAAATAGTTTTCTTATGTCATATAGTAAGCATTAAAGTTGTTGATAAATAAGGTCCATACATATTCAAACCACACAAATCATGTATCTATACCCCCTAATTAACCCCTAAATTAATTAACTCTGTCTTATGAAGTCAAGCATGTGAAGAGAAGTGGTTTTGGGTTTTAAACATGGAAATTTCAAAAAACTCCCAAAAACTACATTTTAGAGTGACTAAGAAGGATACATGCTCCTCTTTTCATATTCATGTTTTAAGCTTGTTTAAATTATCTTGGTCAAACCTAGGATTTGACAAGATTCAAATGGGCATCAAAATTGAAAAAAATCAGAAAAAAGAAAAACCAAAGCAAATAGTTTTCTTATGTCATATAGTAAGCCAATTAAGTTGATAAACAAGGTCTAGACATATTCAAACTAGACAAATCATGTATCTATACCCCCTAACCCCTAAACTCCGTCTTATGAAGTCAAGCATATGAAGAGAAGTGGTTTTGCTCCCAAAAGCTTCATTTTAGAGTGACTAAGAAGGATCCATGCTTACCTTTGCATTTTCATATTTTAATCTTGTTTAAATCATTATCAGACCTAGGATTTGACCAAGATACAAATGGGTGGGCACAAAATTCAAAAAAAACAGAATAATGAAAAACAAAAGCACGTAGTCTTCTTATGTCATATCGTATGCATTCAAGTTAAACAAGGTCTAGGTATATCCAAACCAGAAAAATCATGTATCTACCCCCTGTTGATCTTATGAAGTCTAGCATATGAAGAGAAGTCGTTTTGGGTTTCAAACATGGAAATTTCAAGAACATCCCAAAAGCTTCATTTTAGAGTGACTAAGAAGGATACATGCTTCACTTTTCATTTTCATGTTTTAAACTTGTTTCAATCTTAGTCAAACCTAAGATTTGACCAAGATTCAAATATATGAGCATAAAATTCAAAAAAAACAAAAAATGAAAACCAAGGCACGTAGTCTTCTTATGTCATATAGTAAGCAATCAATTAAGTTGATAAACAAGGTCTATACATATTCAAACCAGGAAAATCATGTATCTACCCCCTAACCCTAGCTAAACTCTGTGTTATGAAGTCAAGCATGCATGAAGAGAAGTGGTTTTTGGTTTCAAACGTTTAAGCCAAAAGGTAAGCATGGATCCTCCTCAGTCACTGTAAAATGAAGCTTTTGGGAGGTTTGTGAAATTTCCATGTTTGAAACTCAAAACCACTTAAGACAGAGTTTATGGTTAGGTGTGTAGATACATGATTTTTCTTGTTTGAATATGTCTAGACCTTGTTTATCAACTTGAATTTTTTACTATATGATATAAGAAGGCTATATATATGTGCTTTGGTTTTTCAATTTTTGATTTCTTTCGATTTTTTTATGCCTATTTAAATCTTGGTCAAATCCTAGGTTTAAACAAGTTTAAAACATGAAAATGAAACGGTAAGCATGAATCCTTCCTTACTCACTCTAAAATGAAGGTACTTGAAAATTTTATGTTTGAAACCCAAAACCCCAGTTCTCTTCATATGTTTGACTTCATAAGACAGAGTTTAGCTAGGGTTAGGGGTAGATATATATGATATATACATGATATTTCTGCTTTGAATATGTCTAGAGATCGACCTTGTTTATCAACTTGAATGCTTACTATATGACATAAGATCAAGGCTATATATATATGTGCTTTGGTTTTTCATTTTTTTTGAATTTTTCTGAATTTTTACTCCCATTTGAATCTTGGTCAAATCCTAGGTTTGACCAAGGTTAAAACAAGTTTAAAACATGGCAATGAAAAGGTAAGCATATGGATCATTCTTAGTCTCTCTAAAATGAAGCTTTTGGGAGGTTTTTGAAGTTTCCATGTTTGAAACCCAAAATCACTTCTCTTCATATGCTTGGCTTCATAAGACAAAGATTAGGGTTTAGGGGTAGATATATATACATGTTTTGGGAGGTTTTTGAAATTTCCATGTTTGAAACCCAAATCCACTTCTCTTCATCCTTGACGTCTTCATAAGACAAAAGTATAGGGTTATATATATATGCATATGGGTAGATACATGATTTGTCTGGTTTGAATATGTACAAATCTTATTTATCAACTTTTGAATGCATGCTACTCTCTCAAAGAAAAACTTTTGAATGCTTACTATATGACATAAGAAGACTATATGCTTTTAAAATTCAAACATATGGTAAGCATTCTTATGTCATATAGTAAGCATTCAAGTTGATAAACAAGCAAGGTTTGGACATATCCAAACCAGACAAATCATGTATCTGCCCCCTGTCGATCTTATGAAGTCTAGCATGAAGAGAGAAGTCGTTTTTGGTTTCAAAAATGGAAATTTCAAGAACATCCAAAAAGCTTCATTTTAGAGTGACTAAGAAGGATACATGCTTCCCTTTTTATTTTTATGTTTAAACTTGTTTAAATCTTGGTCAAACCTAGGATTTGTCCAAGATTCAAATATATGGGCGTAAAATTCAAAAAAAACAGAAAAATTTAAAACCAAGGCACATAGTCTTCTTATGTCATATAGTAAACAATCAATTAATTAAGTTGATAAACCAGGTCTAGACATATTCAAACCAGGAAAATCATGTATCTACCCCCTAACGCCCTAGCTAAACTCTGTCTTATGAAGTCAAGCATGCATGAAGAGAAGTGGTTTTGGTTTCAAACATGGAAATTTCGAAAAAACCTCCCAAGAGCTACATTTTGGAGTGACTAAGAAGGATATATAGATGCTTAATTTTTCATATTCATGATTTAAACTTGTTTAAACCATGTTCAAACCTAGGATTTGACCAAGATTCAAATGGGCATACAATTTTAAAAAAATCAAAAAAATAAAAAACAATGCACATAGTATTATTATGTCATATAGTAAGCATTCAATTAAGTTGATAAAGTAGGTCTAGACATATTCAAACCAGGAAAATCATGCATCTATCCCCTAACCCTAGCTAAACTCTGTCTTATGAAGTCAAGCATGCATGAAGAGAAGTGGTTTTTGGTTTCAAACGTTTAAGCCAAAAGCCCCTTTTCAAATATTTCAAACTTATTCAAATTTGGTTCAAATATGAAAGACATACAAGTTATAGCACACATAGTGCATACATTTTCACACATACTGCACTAGATGCTAACCCTATAGTTTGAGGCCATTTGGGTGACCTAGGTCGAAAAAATTCTTGGATTAGAATCGTGTTGTTCGAACCCCGTAGTTGGATTTTTTGAACCTTGATCTGTAGTACTGGGTAAAACCCTAGTTTAACCTATTTAATTATATATTCGTAGGTCGATTTTTCTACCTTTTTATTATTACTAGGCAGCACATGTGTGTTTGCCCGTCGAGTGAAACTCGGAGGAAGAGGGATCACTCGGAAGGAGAGAAGAAGGGAGAGAATTATGGTGTCTCCCCTTTTTCGGGTGATGATGTTGACTTTTGTGCAGGGTTTGTCAGTGAGCAGGAGGTGCGAGCGAGCGGCGAGCGGCGAGTCGAGCGAGGCCGAGAATGAGAGAGATTTGTTTTTTTTTGTGAGAGGGACGACCGAAGGATCCAGAAGGACCCACAGACTTCCAATACGCATCCTGATGCGTCTTCTCTTGACAAAGAAAATGGCTGGGAGTTTGCGTACCTATTGCACGTGACTTGTGCTCACTGAAGTGTGGGACCTCACGCATGGGCACCACACGTAAGTGACAGACCTGTTGGTGTAAAAACTCGGTTGATTATTATAGTGCATTAGAACAAAGTTTCCTATGGATTCAAGGGTAGGAAATCCAAGTTAACTCATTTACGTGTTAAACTTGTCTATATCTTGGTCAAACCTAGGATTTGACCAAGATTCAAATGGGCAGAAAAATAAAAACAGAAAAATGAAAAACCAAATCACATAGTCTTCTTATGTCATATAGTAAGCATTAAAGTTGATAAACAAGGTCTAGACATATTAAACCAGACAAATCATGTATCTATACCCCTAACCCCTAAACTCTGTCTTATGAAGTCAAGCATGTGAAGAGAAGTGGTTTTGGATTTCAAACATGGAAATTTCAAAAACCTCCCAAAAGCTTCATTTTAGAGTGACTAAGAAGGATCCATGCTTCCCTTTTCATATTCATGTTTTAAACTTGTTTAAATTATCTTGGTCAAACCTAGGATTTGACAAGATTCAAATGGGCATCAAAATTGAAAAAAAAATTGAAAAAAGAAAAACCAAGCAAATAGTTTTCTTATGTCATATAGTAAGCATTAAAGTTGTTGATAAATAAGGTCCATACATATTCAAACCACACAAATCATGTATCTATACCCCCTAATTAACCCCTAAATTAATTAACTCTGTCTTATGAAGTCAAGCATGTGAAGAGAAGTGGTTTTGGGTTTTAAACATGGAAATTTCAAAAAACTCCCAAAAACTACATTTTAGAGTGACTAAGAAGGATACATGCTCCTCTTTTCATATTCATGTTTTAAGCTTGTTTAAATTATCTTGGTCAAACCTAGGATTTGACAAGATTCAAATGGGCATCAAAATTGAAAAAAAGTCAGAAAAAAGAAAAACCAAAGCAAATAGTTTTCTTATGTCATATAGTAAGCCAATTAAGTTGATAAACAAGGTCTAGACATATTCAAACTAGACAAATCATGTATCTATACCCCCTAACCCCTAAACTCCGTCTTATGAAGTCAAGCATATGAAGAGAAGTGGTTTTGCTCCCAAAAGCTTCATTTTAGAGTGACTAAGAAGGATCCATGCTTACCTTTGCATTTTCATATTTTAATCTTGTTTAAATCATTATCAGACCTAGGATTTGACCAAGATACAAATGGGTGGGCACAAAATTCAAAAAAAACAGAATAATGAAAAACAAAAGCACGTAGTCTTCTTATGTCATATCGTATGCATTCAAGTTAAACAAGGTCTAGGTATATCCAAACCAGAAAAATCATGTATCTACCCCCTGTTGATCTTATGAAGTCTAGCATATGAAGAGAAGTCGTTTTGGGTTTCAAACATGGAAATTTCAAGAACATCCCAAAAGCTTCATTTTAGAGTGACTAAGAAGGATACATGCTTCACTTTTCATTTTCATGTTTTAAACTTGTTTCAATCTTAGTCAAACCTAAGATTTGACCAAGATTCAAATATATGAGCATAAAATTCAAAAAAAACAAAAAATGAAAACCAAGGCACGTAGTCTTCTTATGTCATATAGTAAGCAATCAATTAAGTTGATAAACAAGGTCTATACATATTCAAACCAGGAAAATCATGTATCTACCCCCTAACCCTAGCTAAACTCTGTGTTATGAAGTCAAGCATGCATGAAGAGAAGTGGTTTTTGGTTTCAAACGTTTAAGCCAAAAGGTAAGCATGGATCCTCCTCAGTCACTGTAAAATGAAGCTTTTGGGAGGTTTGTGAAATTTCCATGTTTGAAACTCAAAACCACTTAAGACAGAGTTTATGGTTAGGTGTGTAGATACATGATTTTTCTTGTTTGAATATGTCTAGACCTTGTTTATCAACTTGAATTTTTTACTATATGATATAAGAAGGCTATATATATGTGCTTTGGTTTTTCAATTTTTGATTTCTTTCGATTTTTTTATGCCTATTTAAATCTTGGTCAAATCCTAGGTTTAAACAAGTTTAAAACATGAAAATGAAACGGTAAGCATGAATCCTTCCTTACTCACTCTAAAATGAAGGTACTTGAAAATTTTATGTTTGAAACCCAAAACCCCAGTTCTCTTCATATGTTTGACTTCATAAGACAGAGTTTAGCTAGGGTTAGGGGTAGATATATATGATATATACATGATATTTCTGCTTTGAATATGTCTAGAGATCGACCTTGTTTATCAACTTGAATGCTTACTATATGACATAAGATCAAGGCTATATATATATGTGCTTTGGTTTTTCATTTTTTTTGAATTTTTCTGAATTTTTACTCCCATTTGAATCTTGGTCAAATCCTAGGTTTGACCAAGGTTAAAACAAGTTTAAAACATGGCAATGAAAAGGTAAGCATATGGATCATTCTTAGTCTCTCTAAAATGAAGCTTTTGGGAGGTTTTTGAAGTTTCCATGTTTGAAACCCAAAATCACTTCTCTTCATATGCTTGGCTTCATAAGACAAAGATTAGGGTTTAGGGGTAGATATATACATGTTTTGGGAGGTTTTTGAAATTTCCATGTTTGAAACCCAAATCCACTTCTCTTCATCCTTGACGTCTTCATAAGACAAAAGTATAGGGTTATATATATATGCATATGGGTAGATACATGATTTGTCTGGTTTGAATATGTACAAATCTTATTTATCAACTTTTGAATGCATGCTACTCTCTCAAAGAAAAACTTTTGAATGCTTACTATATGACATAAGAAGACTATATGCTTTTAAAATTCAAACATATGGTAAGCATTCTTATGTCATATAGTAAGCATTCAAGTTGATAAACAAGCAAGGTTTGGACATATCCAAACCAGACAAATCATGTATCTGCCCCCTGTCGATCTTATGAAGTCTAGCATGAAGAGAGAAGTCGTTTTTGGTTTCAAAAATGGAAATTTCAAGAACATCCAAAAAGCTTCATTTTAGAGTGACTAAGAAGGATACATGCTTCCCTTTTTATTTTTATGTTTAAACTTGTTTAAATCTTGGTCAAACCTAGGATTTGTCCAAGATTCAAATATATGGGCGTAAAATTCAAAAAAAACAGAAAAATTTAAAACCAAGGCACATAGTCTTCTTATGTCATATAGTAAACAATCAATTAATTAAGTTGATAAACCAGGTCTAGACATATTCAAACCAGGAAAATCATGTATCTACCCCCTAACGCCCTAGCTAAACTCTGTCTTATGAAGTCAAGCATGCATGAAGAGAAGTGGTTTTGGTTTCAAACATGGAAATTTCGAAAAAACCTCCCAAGAGCTACATTTTGGAGTGACTAAGAAGGATATATAGATGCTTAATTTTTCATATTCATGATTTAAACTTGTTTAAACCATGTTCAAACCTAGGATTTGACCAAGATTCAAATGGACATACAATTTTAAAAAAATCAAAAAAATAAAAAACAATGCACATAGTATTATTATGTCATATAGTAAGCATTCAATTAAGTTGATAAAGTAGGTCTAGACATATTCAAACCAGGAAAATCATGCATCTATCCCCTAACCCTAGCTAAACTCTGTCTTATGAAGTCAAGCATGCATGAAGAGAAGTGGTTTTTGGTTTCAAACGTTTAAGCCAAAAGCCCCTTTTCAAATATTTCAAACTTATTCAAATTTGGTTCAAATATGAAAGACATACAAGTTATAGCACACATAGTGCATACATTTTCACACATACTGCACTAGATGCTAACCCTATAGTTTGAGGCCATTTGGATGAGGTCGAAAAAATTCTTGGATTAGAATCGTGTTGTTCGAACCCCGTAGTTGGATTTTTTGAACCTTGATCTGTAGTACTGGGTAAAACCCTAGTTTAACCTATTTAATTATATATTCGTAGGTCGATTTTTCTACCTTTTTATTATTACTAGGCAGCACATGTGTGTTTGCCCGTCGAGTGAAACTCGGAGGAAGAGGGATCACTCGGAAGGAGAGAAGAAGGAGAGAATTATGGTGTCTCCCCTTTTTCGGGTGATGATGTTGACTTTTGTGCAGGGTTTGTCAGTGAGCAGGAGGTGCGAGCGGCGAGCGAGCGAGTCGAGCGAGGCCGAGAATGAGAGAGATTTGTTTTTTTTTGTGAGAGGGACGACCGAAGGATCCAGAAGGACCCACAGACTTCCAATACGCATCCTGATGCGTCTTCTCTTGACAAAGAAAATGGCTGGGAGTTTGCGTACCTATTGCACGTGACTTGTGCTCACTGAAGTGTGGGACCTCACGCATGGGCACCACACGTAAGTGACAGACCTGTTGGTGTAAAAACTCGGTTGATTATTATAGTGCATTAGAACAAAGTTTCCTATGGATTCAAGGGTAGGAAATCCAAGTTAACTCATTTACGTGTTAAACTTGTCTATATCTTGGTCAAACCTAGGATTTGACCAAGATTCAAATGGGCAGAAAAATAAAAACAGAAAAATGAAAAACCAAATCACATAGTCTTCTTATGTCATATAGTAAGCATTAAAGTTGATAAACAAGGTCTAGACATATTAAACCAGACAAATCATGTATCTATACCCCTAACCCCTAAACTCTGTCTTATGAAGTCAAGCATGTGAAGAGAAGTGGTTTTGGATTTCAAACATGGAAATTTCAAAAACCTCCCAAAAGCTTCATTTTAGAGTGACTAAGAAGGATCCATGCTTCCCTTTTCATATTCATGTTTTAAACTTGTTTAAATTATCTTGGTCAAACCTAGGATTTGACAAGATTCAAATGGGCATCAAAATTGAAAAAAAAATTGAAAAAAGAAAAACCAAGCAAATAGTTTTCTTATGTCATATAGTAAGCATTAAAGTTGTTGATAAATAAGGTCCATACATATTCAAACCACACAAATCATGTATCTATACCCCCTAATTAACCCCTAAATTAATTAACTCTGTCTTATGAAGTCAAGCATGTGAAGAGAAGTGGTTTTGGGTTTTAAACATGGAAATTTCAAAAAACTCCCAAAAACTACATTTTAGAGTGACTAAGAAGGATACATGCTCCTCTTTTCATATTCATGTTTTAAGCTTGTTTAAATTATCTTGGTCAAACCTAGGATTTGACAAGATTCAAATGGGCATCAAAATTGAAAAAAATCAGGAAAAAGAAAAACCAAAGCAAATAGTTTTCTTATGTCATATAGTAAGCCAATTAAGTTGATAAACAAGGTCTAGACATATTCAAACTAGACAAATCATGTATCTATACCCCCTAACCCCTAAACTCCGTCTTATGAACTCAAGCATATGAAGAGAAGTGGTTTTGCTCCCAAAAGCTTCATTTTAGAGTGACTAAGAAGGATCCATGCTTACCTTTGCATTTTCATATTTTAATCTTGTTTAAATCATTATCAGACCTAGGATTTGACCAAGATACAAATGGGTGGGCACAAAATTCAAAAAAAAACAGAATAATGAAAAACAAAAGCACGTAGTCTTCTTATGTCATATCGTATGCATTCAAGTTAAACAAGGTCTAGGTATATCCAAACCAGAAAAATCATGTATCTACCCCCTGTTGATCTTATGAAGTCTAGCATATGAAGAGAAGTCGTTTTGGGTTTCAAACATGGAAATTTCAAGAACATCCCAAAAGCTTCATTTTAGAGTGACTAAGAAGGATACATGCTTCACTTTTCATTTTCATGTTTTAAACTTGTTTCAATCTTAGTCAAACCTAAGATTTGACCAAGATTCAAATATATGAGCATAAAATTCAAAAAAAACAAAAAATGAAAACCAAGGCACGTAGTCTTCTTATGTCATATAGTAAGCAATCAATTAAGTTGATAAACAAGGTCTATACATATTCAAACCAGGAAAATCATGTATCTACCCCCTAACCCTAGCTAAACTCTGTGTTATGAAGTCAAGCATGCATGAAGAGAAGTGGTTTTTGGTTTCAAACGTTTAAGCCAAAAGGTAAGCATGGATCCTCCTCAGTCACTGTAAAATGAAGCTTTTGGGAGGTTTGTGAAATTTCCATGTTTGAAACTCAAAACCACTTAAGACAGAGTTTATGGTTAGGTGTAGATACATGATTTTTCTTGTTTGAATATGTCTAGACCTTGTTTATCAACTTGAATTTTTTACTATATGATATAAGAAGGCTATATATGTGCTTTGGTTTTTCATTTTTTGATTTCTTTCGAATTTTTTATGCCTATTTAAATCTTGGTCAAATCCTAGGTTTAAACAAGTTTAATACATGAAAATGAAACGGTAAGCATGAATCCTTCCTTACTCACTCTAAAATGAAGGTACTTGAAAATTTTATATTTGAAACCCAAAACCCCAGTTCTCTTCATATGTTTGACTTCATAAGACAGAGTTTAGGGTTAGGGGTAGATATGATACATGATATTTCTGCTTTGAATATGTCTAGACCTTGTTTATCAACTTGAATGCTTACTATATGACATAAGAAGGCTATATATGTGTTTTGGTTTTCCATTTTTTTGAATTTTTCTGAATTTTTACTCCCATTTGAATCTTGGTCAATTCCTAGGTTTGACCAAGGTTAAAACAAGTTTAAAACATGGCAATGAAAAGGTAAGCATGGATCCTTCTTAGTCACTCTAAAATGAAGCTTTTGGGAGGTTTTTGAAATTTCCATGTTTGAAACCCAAAATCACTTCTCTTCATGCTTGACTTCATAAGGAGTTTAGGGTTATACATGATTTGTTTGGTTTGAATATGTCTAGACCTTGTTTATCAACTTGAATGCTTACTATATGACATCAGAAGACTATGTTCTTTGGTTTTTTTCCGTTTTTTTTGAATTGTTATACCCATTTGAATCTTGGTCAAATCCTAGGTTTGACCAAGATTTAAACAAGTTAAGAAATTGAAAATGAAAAAGGTAATCCTGGATCCTTCTTAGTCACTGTAGAATGAAGCTTTTGGGAGGTTTGTGAAATTTCCATGTTTGAAACCCAAAACCAGTTCTCTTCATATGTTTGACTTCATAAGACAGAGTTTTTATCAACTCGAGTGCTTACTATATGACATAAGAAGGCTATATATGTGCTTTGGTTTTTCATTTGTTGATTTTTTTCCGAATTTTTATGCCCATTTAAATCTTGGTCAAATCCTAGGTTTGACCAAGGTTTAAACAAGTTTAAAACATGAAAAGAAAAGGTAAGAATGGATCCTTCTTAGTCATTCTAAAATGAATGAAGCTTTTGGGATGTTCTCACAAATCGATCTAGTCTACATGACTTTGATAAATTTTAATTAAGAAGCAGCAACTTAACAATAATTACCCAAAATCTAACAGCTGGTTCGACAACAACCTGGACGTTACGCTAAAATGAACTGCGAAAACAACGAACAACACTTTTGTAGTACTGTACTCGGTACTCCGTACTTGCTCCAGATAATCCCCATTGCTTCACTACTACAGTAGTACTACCCTGGCTCGCATTCATTGTTTCCCCTGACTATTCAGAGCTTTGGACGTCCATCAGAGTTGTAGTCAGTAGTACAGTACTGCTAGCTCGATTAATGGCGTGCTATAAAATTCTATACTAGCCGACAGATGTCCATTCCTCGGGTTGCGCGCCAGAGCCTTCGAAGAGAAGGTAGCCGCTCTGTCCCGTTGATTTACGGTGGACGGACAGGATACTCCGGACCGCTCTCGATTCATTTGCTTCTGCTCCCGCGTCCTGACCCTTGAGCCCCCTCTCGGCCGTTGATTTAGGATGGGCGGACCAGGTTGCTCGAAGCGAGGGCAGGAGACGGTTGTCTGGTTTTAATAGGGGGGAGTACTTCTTCCATCCCCTTCTTGCTTCACTTCCAGTCTCCTTCCACTTCCAGCGATGCCTCCGAAGTCAAGGCCACCATCTCGCTTGAAGAAGCACCATCTAGTGTTGACCAAGGACGCGGAGAGTTCCCGCCGGCGGTCTATCCAGATGCTGGCCGCGAGAAAGGGCCCGCCAGAAAACGAAGGCCCTGCTTCGCGCTCGTCTCGGAACGGCGTCAGTCGTGCGGTCGAAGATTCCTGGTTGGTTTCCATCGCCATGTTTCTTGATTCTTCCTGGCCCGGAGGTCCCAACTCTTTATTCCGTATTAATCCTTTTTATACATATCTCAGTGCCCCACGACGCACCCTGACATCTTCTCATGACGACTTCAACCCCTGTCTCCTGCGCTTAGAGGTTACCACTGATTGGACATTTTCGTCTTCCTCTCGTCACTTTGTTTCGGTACTGATGATATTGCCATGCAGGAAGCATCGGCGTGTTTCAGAGATGAGCTTAAAACTCTCGTGGAACTCGCCTCCAACTTTCGCGATGATGTCGATACTTTGAAGGACGAGGTCACCGGCCGGGGCAAGCTGCATGATGTGAGGGTTCCATCAAGTGAGGAAACGAACTCTGTCATCAAGAAGCTCAAGGGCGAGAATTTGATGCTTAAGATCGAGTGCGGCTTTCTTCGCGAAGAAAACGTCGAGCTATCAAACAGGTGCGTTCAAGCTCTCAACGGGAGCCTCAACACCCAACATGATGCGGTGAAGAAGATGATGGATAACAGCATCTTGAAGAAAAACAATATGGTGGAGGACACGCGCGGGATGGTCGATCCAATCCAGGCACCGCAGAAGGAAGTCGATGCGCTCCGAGTCCAGCCACCTTTGCGTAGGTCGCCGAGGCGCCCTCGCGCAGGTCACTGAGGAGCGCACGTCGCCGAGTAGGCTGGGGGATAAGGAATTCCAACGAGAGAAGCGGAATCACCACCTGTCCTGATGGAGGGCCACTCCGCCAAGTAGGCTGGGGGAGAGAAACACTGCCTCTCATTGTTCTTTAGCTAGTCCTCCGATCCATATTACTTGATGTTAAAATGGATGTATCTACAACTGAAATATGTCTAGATACATATATTTTAGTATCACAAAGTAAGTAGTATCAACGTTTATATTGCCCAAGTCTTATTATCCATCCCTAAGGTGGGTCGCTTTTGTAACTACTGATTGCAGATTCGACTCTTCTGCAGACCGAAAGATTTTTAGAGTGACTAAGAATGATTCATGCTTATCTTTCCATTTTCATGTTTTAAACTTGTTTAAATCTTGCTCAAACCTAGGATTTGACCAAGATTCAAATGGGTTTAACAATTAAAAAAATCAGAAAAATGAAAAACCAAAGCACATAGTATTCTTATGTCATATAGTAAGCATTCAAGTTGATAAACAAGGTCTAGACATATTCAAAACACACAAAACATGTATCTACCCCCTAACCCTAAACTCTGTCTTATGAAGTTAAGTATGAGGAGAAGTGATTTTGGGTTTCAAACATGGAAATTTCACAAACCTCCCAAAAGCTTCATTTTAGAGTGACTAAGAAGGATCCATGCTTACCTTTTCATTGCCATTTTTTAAACTTGTTTTAACCTTGGTCAAACCTAGGATTTGACCAAGATTCAAACGGGCGTAAAATTCAAAAAAAATAAAAAAAATAAAAACCAAAGCACATATATAGCCTTCTTATGTCATATAGTAAGCATTCAAGTTGATAAACAAGGTCTAGACATATTCAAACCAGAAATATCATGTATCATATCTACCCCTAACCCTAAACTTTGTCTTATGAAGTCAAACATATGAAGAGAACTGGGGTTTTGTGTTTCAAACATAAAAATTTCAAGTACCTTCATTTTAGAGTGACTGAGAAAGGATTCATGCTTACCTTTTCATTGTCATGTTTTAAACTTGATTAAACCTTGGTCAAACCTAGGATTTGACCAATATTTAAATGGGCATAAAAACTTCGAAAAAATGAAAAAAATGGAAAACCAAAGCACATATATAGCCTTCTTATGTCATAAACATTCAAGTTGATAAACAAGGTCTAGACATATTCAAACAAGAAAAATCATGTATCTACGCCTAACCAAAAACTCTGTCTTAAGTGGTTTTGGGTTTCAAACATGGAAATTTCAAGAACATCCCAAAAGCTTCATTTTAGACTGACTAAGAAGGATACACAATTCCCATTTCATTTTCATGTTTTAAACTTGTTTAAATCTTGGTCAAACCTAGGATTTGACCAAGATTCAAATAAGTAAAAACATGAAAATGAAAAGGTAAGCATCGATCCTTATTAGTCGCTCTAAAATGAAGTTTTTGGGAGGTTTTTGAAATTTTCATGTTTGAAACCCAAAACCACTTCTCTTCATGCATGCTTGACTTCATAAGACATAGTTTAGGGTTAGGGGTAGATACATGATTTTTCTGGTTTGAACATGTCTAGACCTTGATTATCAATTTGAATGCTTACTATATGACATAAGAAGGCTATGTGCTTTGGTTTTTCATTCTTACGATTTTTTTCTTAATTTTTATGCCCATTCGAATCTTGGTCAAATCCCAGGTTTGACCAAGATTTAAACAAGTTTAAAACATGACAATGAAAAGGTAATCAATCCTGGATCCTTCATAATTAATAAGTTAGTCTATTTAAAATGAAGCTTTTGGGAGGTTTTTGAAATTTTTGTGTTTGAAACCAAAAACCACTTCTCTTCATGCTTGACTTCATAAGATAGAGTTTAGGGTTAGGGGTAGATACATGATTTGTATTATTTGAATTGTCTTGACCTTATTTATCATCTTTTAAATGCTTACTATATATATGACATAAGAAGACTATGTGCTTTAGTTTTTCAATTTTCTGATTTTTTAATTTTATGCCCATTTGAATCTTGGTCAAATACTAGGTTTGACAATGATTTAAACAAGTTTAAAATATGAAAATGAAAAGATAAGCATGGATCCTTCTTAGTCACTCTAAAATAAAGCTTTTGGGTGGTTTTTGAAATTTCCATGTTTGAAACCCAAAAGCACTAGATAAGAGTTTAGGGTTAGGGGTAGACACATGATTTTTCTTGTTTGAATATGTCTAGACCTTGTTTATCAACTTTAATGCTTACTATATGACATAAGAAAACTATGTGCTTTGTTTTTTCATTTTTTTATTTTTTTGGAATTTTGATGCACATTTGAATCTTGGTAAAATCCTAGGTTTGACCAAGATTTGAACAAGTATATAACATGAAAATGAAAAGGGAAGCATGTATCCTTCTTAGTCAGTCTAAAATGAATTTTTTGGGAGTTTTTTGAAATTTCCATGTTTGAAACCCAAAACCATGCACTTCTCTTCATGCTTGACTTCATAAGATAGAGTTTAGGGGTTTGCGGATAGATACATGATTTGTCTAGTTTGAATAAGTCTAGACCTTGTTTATCAACTTTAATGCTTACTATATGACATAAGAAGACTATGTGCTTTGGTTTTTCATTTTTCTATTTTTTTATTTTATGCCCATTTGAATCTTGGTCAAATCCTAGATTTAACCAGGATTTAAACAAGTTTAAAACATGAAAATGAAAAGGTAAGCCTTGATCCTTCTTAGTCACACTAAAATGAAGCTTTTGGGATGTTCTTGAAATTTCCATGTTTGAACCCAAAACGACTTCTCTTCATGCTAGACTTCATAAGACAGAGTTTAGGGGTTAGCGGGTAGATACATGACTTGTCTAGTTTGAATAAGACTAGACCTTGTTTATCAACTTTAATGCTTACTATATGACATAAGAAGACTATGTGCTTTGGTTTTTCATTTTTCTATATTTTTATTTTATGCCCATTTGAATCTTGGTCAAACCTATATTTGACCAGGATTTAAACAAGTTTAAAACATGAAAATGAAAAGGTAAGCCTTGATCCTTCTTAGTCACACTAAAATGAAGCTTTTGGGATGTTCTTGAAATTTCCATGTTTGAAACCCAAAACGACTTCTCTTCATGCTAGACTTCATAAGACAGAGTTTAAGGTTTAGGGTTATAGATACATGATTTGTATGGTTTAAATATGTATAGACCTTGTTTATCAACTTGAATGCTTACTATATGGCATAAGAAAACTATGTGCTTTGGTTTTTCATTTTTCTGATTTTTTTAAATTTTGATGCCCATCGAATCTTGGTCAAATCCTAGGTTTGACCAAGATTTAAACAAGTTTAAAACATGAAAATGACCAGGGAAGCATGTATCCTTCCTAGTCACTCTAAAATGAATTTTTTGGGAGGTTTTTGAAATTTCCATGTTTGAAACCCAAAACCAGTTCTCTTCATGCTTGACTTCATAAGACAGAGTTTAGGGGTTAGGGGGTAGATACATAATTTGTATGGTTTGAATATGTCTAGACCTTGTTTATCAACTTTAATGCTTACTATATGACATAAGAACACTATGTGCTTTGGTTTTTCATTTTTCTGATTTTTAAATTTTAATGCCCATTTGAATCTTGGTCAAATCCTAGGTTTGACCAAGATTTAAACAAGTTTAAAACATGAAAATGAAAAGGGAAGCATGTATCCTTCTTAGTCACTCTAAAATGAAGTTTTTGGGAGGTTTTTGAAATTTCCATGTTTGAAACCCAAAACCACTTCTCTTCATGCTTGACTTCATAAGACAGAGTTTAGGGGTTAGGGAGTATGTAGATACATGATTTGTATGGTTTGAATATGTGTAGACCTTGTTTATCACCTTTAATGCTTACTATATGACATAAGAAGACTATGTGCTTTGGTTTTTCATTTTTCTGATTTTTTTAATTTTCTGCCCATTTGAATCTTGGTCAAATCCTTGGTTTGACCAATATTTAGACAAGTTTCTAGACCTTGTTTATCAACTTTAATGCTTACTATATGACATAAGAAGACTATGTGCTTTGTTTTTTCATTTTTCTATATTTTTATTTTATGCCCATTTGAATCTTGGTCAAACCTATATTTGACCAGGATTTAAACAAGTTTAAAACATGGAAATGAAAAGGTAAGCCTTGATCCTTCTTAGTCACACTAAAATGAAGCTTTTGGGTGGTTTTTGAAATTTCCATGTTTGAAACCCAAAAGTACTTCTCTTCATGCTTGACTACATAAGACAGAGTTTAGGGTTAGGGGGTAGACACATGATTTTTCTTGTTTGAATATGTCTAGACCTTGTTTATCAACTTTAATGCTTACTATATGACATAAGAAGACTATGTGCTTTGGTTTTTCATTTTTCTGATTTTTTTATTTTCTGCCCATTTGAATCTTGGTCAAATCCTTGGTTTGACCAATATTTAGACAAGTTTAACACGTGAAAACGAACTGATAATCCCATTTGTTGACTCATTTAACTAGTTAATCCCATTTGTTGACTCTCTGTTGACCAGGCACTTGAGGTAAAACTGAGTATATTGCACTAGCCAGTATTAGTACTCAAGGGGAAAACCGAGCACACAAAAAATGCTACAGTATAAGACTCGAGAGTATATCTAAATTTCCAGGGTTAGACTCGAGTACGCGTGTTGCGGTGCAGAAGTGGAAGACGTGCAATTGTTGACGGGTACTGACGCGAGTCGCGGTGCAGAAGTCGAAGACGTGCAATTGTGGACGCGTGTCGCGTTGCAGAAGCCCAAGACGTGCAGACGTTAAATGGTGGACGCGTAGGACGCGGGTCGCATTAACCACCCCTCGCCTTTATAGACGCCTCCTCGCACTATCTCTGTCACTCTCACTCGCTCATGCAACGCCGCCTCTCACGTCCCATCATCTTCTCCAAAGCAAAAACCCTCTCCCTCTCTGCAGGCGAGATGGACATGGAGAATGCGAATCCCATCGTCCATGACGCCGTCGGCTCCAAGCGCGACGCCTCCCTCTTCGACGTCGTCCCCTCAAAGGCCGTCGCCGCCGCCGGTGGCGGTCGTATCCCGCCGGGATGGGACCCCTATGAGCCGGTGCCGTACATCTCGCCTCCGAACCCCTACGACACCTTCATGGACGACCCATGGAACGAGGTAACTATGGTTTGCTCCCTTTTTTCTTCGCCCATTCCTTTTTTAACCCTATTTTTGCTGGTTCCCTAGTAACTATTAGTGCCGATCTGTAGATGGTTGAGTATTGGGTTAATATTTGCGCCGATCGATTTTATTCCATTTTGCTTTGATCCCTTCTTGATTTCGTTTAAGATTTGGAGTTCGGCCGTTCGGTTAATTTATGCAAGTAATAATGGGATCTCAATCAGTTAATTTATGGGATCTCAGTCAGTTATTTTATGCAGGAATCAAAAGATATCAACCGTTTAATTTTGCAAATATTCTGGAATCTGTTCAAAATCAGATCTGGAATCTGTTTCTTTGCCTATGATGAATCGTTGGGCACAAATTTTTACAGAGTGGGTTCAGCGAACCATTGCTGTGTACAAATCTGTTGTGCATGAGCTATGGTTCGCTAACACCATCCCTGTAGACATATAATCGTGTCCACTCTAACTGAGGCTGGCTCTGTTTTTCCTTACTTTGTTATCATGCACGTTAGTCATCGTTGCATCTCATTCACTAATAGTTCCCGTTTGATATGGATCAGCTGTCTGGCAGCGACGTCGGCAGCGACGACGAGCACCATGACGTCAAGACTCGCCAGGTGCTGCGGAGGCTGCAGGTCGGCCAGTACGTCTCCTACTTCGCCAAGGGTGTCTACAGGTGCCCCTTCTGCACTAGGAGGCTCGGCCGCACTGACTTCAACTGCCTCCTCACGCATGCCGAGAACATCGGCAACACCAACCCCAAGGTCGGCGCGTCGGTGAACCCCCACTCCTTCCGCGCCAAGCACATGGCGCTCGGCATGCACCTCCGCAGCATCCAGCGGGTGGAGATCTCCGCCGGGCGCATGCCTCCGCTCAAGCCCAAGGCTCCCAAGGGGAGCAACAAGTGGAGGCAGATGGGGTAGGCGGAGTCCCGGACGTGTGCTGCTGCTGCTGCAAAGCAGCTTCTATTTTGTTGTTAGCTAGGGATCCCTTGTTGTTATGTTGTTAGTATGATGGTGTTGTGAAGAACCTCGAACCTGTTGGCTGCTGTGTATGCAGCTTATTATCTAGGGAGGGATCCCTATTATCTATCCCTATTCTACTGGAGTATATTTTGTTGGCCCTACTTTGTTTTCTCGATTTACTATTACTGCGAATTTGTCGTACGGAGTACATTACCCTGGAGATTTGCTTCTAGATTTAACTACATACATATGGACCAGAGGGAGTACTAGATTTGCTGCCATATTGGGCAAACAACGAGGGCCAAAAGGCACAAATAATTGAAGAAAGACAGAAATGCAAGCTTCTCTAGATTTGATACTTTTGGTTAATAAAGACAAAGAGACAGAGGGGGAAAAGGTGCTCTTAAAAATGCCAATTCGCGCCGAGAGAGACAGAACCCAGCTCCTGCTCACGTACAACCAAACGCGGTCTCGTCCTGTCCCACGCGGTCCCTTTCTACTAGCCCCACACGTCAGCACGGAACGGTCAACTAAACTGGAATCCTCCCGTCTGAGCTCCTTCTGCGGGTAACAAATAAGGGCTTGGCGAAAACTGAGGAAAAACATAAGGCAATCTTATTGACTAATATAGCTGTTTAATTAATAAAAGGATTAGCTACAACGTGCTCAGTTTGCCCATTTATTAAGGTATAAGACTGGCAGGAGAGAAAGTAATCGCTAGTTTCCTCATTTTGCCCCTGCATGCTCGCACGATTAAAGCTCCTTCCGCACGCGCTGGACTCCTCGTTTCCTTAAACCTCCTCGTTTCTCGGGATAGACCAACAGTTTTTCAGGATCTTGGGGTTTTTTTTTGACAATCAATACCACATATATTCATAGCAAAAATAGTACATGGTAGAGGGCTACATGACGACTAGATATATCACCAAAAAGGGTGATGCATGTCTCCTTCACCAAAACAGCTGAAACAAGCAGTACACGGACGCAAGTACACCACCATAATAATACTACTACATTAACACAAGTACGAGTAATAAAGTAAGAGTACTACTCCCTCTAATCTAATTTAAACCAAAATAAAACTTAAACTTCATCCTAAATTTGAACTAGTGCCTCGTCCTCGTTCTTCGCTCATTTTCTGATCCAAGACGGCGCAGAGTGCCAGAGTGCATGGCACGGAACTCTTCATCGGTGGCATGCCATGGGCATGTCACCGGATGCATGATTTTTTTCGCAATGTTTTAAATTTGAATTTAGGCCGCATGTCACACGGTGACATGGAAAAGGTGCATGTCACCTGGTGGTGGTAGGCAACTACCCTTATTTACGGCGGCGTAGGCGACTGGACGCCGCGTGGCCAGCCGCTGCCTCGTGGCCGCCTCGGTTTCCACGCGGGAGACCATTAAACGCCGACGACCAACCTTCCCGCGTCACGGTTAGCGACTATGACTATAAGGGCAAAACGCTAAACTCTCTCGTTCCATTCACTTTCTTCCTCTCTCCACCTAACAAACATTTGTTCGTCGCTCTCTCCTCCAGCAATGTCTTCAAAATTCAGGTCGTCGGCGGTCAAGTACGCGGAGAAAAAACGCCGGCTCGAAATTTCGAGAGACGCTTCCAGAAACCAAGTGGGCTCGCCGTCGCCGCCGCCGCCGCCGAAACGCGTCCGTGCTGTGCTCACCGGGTTAGTTTCCTTCGCCATGTACTTTCGTTTCTTCTTGCCCGGGCTCAAGCTCTTTAAGAGTCTCTATGGTTATACATCTTAAAGGGTTGGAAGTTCCAACGACGCCCCTACTGCACCAACTTCCACGACCAAGGAATCATCGTCGTCCGATGATTTCAACCCGGCCCTACCCCGGCGAAATGAGGTAGCACCAACTTCTTCTTCTTCTTCTTCTTCTTCTTCTTCTTCTTCTTCTTCTTCTTCTTCTTCCTTTGCGCTTACTTGCTACCGATGATTTCGCCCTGAAGGAAGCGGCGCCGACTATCGACACCACTGTCGCCATCTTGATGGAAAAAAACGAGGAGCTCAGCTTAGAGTGTGATCGCCTCCGAGACGATTTGGCTGCCAAGAAGAAGAATTCGAAAACTCTTGTGGAGCTCATTTGCAGCCTTCGAAATGAGCGCGATATGTTGAAGAACGAGCTGATTAAGCAGAAAGCATCAGCGGAGAAAGCCAGCAGCATACTCAAGACTGTGTGCCTCGACAGAGACAAGTCTGATATAGAGTACAAAATCCTTCTTCAGGATAAAGTACAGCTCCAAAAGTTGAACCTTGAATATGCTGACATCGCCATCCTTGCCCTTCTCGAGAGGCAGAAGGCACAAGATAAGTTGATGCACCTGATGTTGGAGAGCTGCAGTGAAAGAGAAGAGACATTGAAAGAAGTGAGCAGTTTGGTGGGATACATGAGTGACGTCGGGCGTACTTCGCAGAATCCGCCCCGGCTGAGCTCAAATTCCAGCGGAACCAGCTTTCAGCAATGCATGTTAGGCGCACCTACAACTTCTACTCATTGATTAGAGGTCGCACGACATGGCATTTTCCCTCGAAATAGTAGTACTGTACTAATAGTTGTACTACTTAATATCTACCTTTTTGTAAAATAATTTCTTACATGTATTAGAAACTACCCCTCTCGTTTCTGGATGCACCCGGGACATTGTCATCCGGCCCTCTTCTGGACAAACCCCCTCGGGAAGGGCGGTATATTTTGCACATTTCGCTACTAGTACTTCTAATTCCACCGCTTATTTTTCTAATCCGTTAAATCGTTAATTGGATGACCAACTGATGGAAGCTGCGATAGATTAGACCAACAAGTGGTGAATTGTGCAAAAGATATGTCCGTGTTTTATGCAAAAGAGTGATATGGGGATCTGGTGGAATCTTGAATTTCCTCTTCAGTGGTAGGCATGCTTCACTTATAGCTGGAGTACATTGCGGACCTGGTGCATTTCGTCAGTACCGATCAGCTATTTTTGCTTATCCGGGAAGAAAAGGTAGTACTAGCCTTTTCTGTGAGATGTCTTTTCAGTGCTACGGAGTTGTCTGTTCACTGCTTGCTTTGTCTGTCGGTGACTTTGCCAAGCTGACTTTGCCATGACTTTGGGTGACTGATATGTGGACCACAGTTGTAAGTGACTCAAAGTCACTGACTTTGGGGACTCGTGAATGCTTCGTATATTTCTGACGGTTTCTGAATTATGTACTCCGTACAAATTTTGTAATATTGGTCAAACTAGTTTTGACCAGGGTTTGTGTAGGGTGTTTTTTTTTGGTTGGTCCAAATGGTGTTGTGTGGTCCAAATGTGATGTATCATCACACCACCATGTGCCCCCCTCCCCCCACCCCACCCCTAGGTTTTGGTAATGCCATTCTGATACATGCTTCTTAGAAGGAGTACATTTTTTCCGTTAGGGCATGACAATTTTGAAAAATTCAAAAAAAAATGGGAAGACAGAATGGTAACATCATTTTCCATGTGATGATGCACCCCTGTGCCAAATTTTGGTTCATTTTAAGAATGTAAGGTGACAAATTACTCGAGGAAGCTAGTTGGAGTAGACGGGCATGATCGGATTGGCATAGGCGATTTATTTTTTGAAGGATGTTATTTTTCATAGACAATATCTGACACAAAAAATAAAATGTTAAGGTCTCATATTATTCTGAATGATTTTGAATTACTTATGACGTTTGGAAGTATTGGTATACATGAGTCCCAGATGAAGTTAAATGGTCCAAAAAAAAGTTTCGTACACGTCTCCCAGAAAGTGGAAAGTCGAGTACATGCATGACTTCACGCGTCCACTACTGGATACAGGGGGTCGGAGGCTATAACATAATCGGCCTCATCATCTCTCGCGAGCTCGTCCTCTCCACTCCCCCAACTTGCCTCCCCCACACTGTGAAAACCCCCATCCACTCACCGCACCTCTGAGGCATCGACTTTCCCGTTTCCAACCACAACAGCATGAAGATAGGTATTGCATACGAGGCGGAGCAATAGGCGACCGCCCACGCAGAGGATGCCTCTACGGTAGTGGCCTTCGTGGTGGGTGAGGCTTCACCGGGCACCCAAGCCGCTCGTCTCCTCTGCTTGTCGGATTCTTCAACCTCGGTCGAAATGGGCATCCTAGCCGTCACGACGGGTGAGGCTTCACCGGGCACCCATGCCGCTCGTCTCCTCTGCTTGTCTGGTTCTTCGACCTCGGTCGAAACGGGCGTCCTGGCCGTCGAGCAGAAGGTGGATACCAACGTTGTTTATCCCGCCGAAGATGTGCACGGCGTTGCAGGCCACCACGGCGAGGTCTTCCTAGGCCCGATGCTGGACGCGAACCTCGACCCCTTCGATGATTTCGGCCCAAACGTTCAGTTCCAGGAGGATGTTGAGGGTGATGACGAGGAGGTACTTCTCTTTTACCGAAACTGTCCCAACCCTCTTTGTGTCATATTGCTGTTCACATGGTTTGCACGAGCCTGGTTCTTGATTGATTTGATATCCTACCTTGTTCTTGTAGATGTAATTGATTCTACGATTCGTAAGATCAGATTCTAGTTTAATTTCGACTAATCTGCCATGTAGTCATATAATCAATTTATGTGTTCATACTTAGTGGACTTGCAATTGTTGTGGCTAATGTTCATGGTTGTTCATAGGGTTTCTCATGATTTATTACGATTTCTTCTGCCATTTACTTGTTCTACACATTTAATTTTAGGGTTTCTAAGGTTTGATTATGTTAGTGGAGTATTTATTCGATCTGTCATAAAAACTTGATTATGTAGTACTTAATAATTCATAGGAGTATTCTGATGACATGGACAACAACAAGGTGCGCAGGGACCGGAAAAGCCGCTATGTTCTCAAGCGGCTGAAGGGTGGTGAAATTCGTTTCTGCATACGCGCGGGGAGCTATTTTGCCCATTATGTGGCAAATTTCTCTAGAAGGACATCCACAGCCTGATCCAACATGCGATGGGTGTAGGCCTAAGTACATAGGGGGAAACACCGCCCTGCAACCAAGGCCAAGTACGCATCATATGGCCTCTTCCTCCAGAATTACGTCTTGCCTAGCTTGCTCCACGTCAACGCCCCTGCTGCTGGCCCTCATGCTCCTGGTCATGTTTAAAGTTCATATGTGTAATCTTAATCCCTTTGGAAGTTCAGCATTAAACTCTACTAGTACAACCGTGGTGGTCTTGTGATGTAGTACTCTTTTGATGCATTTGTGATGTAGTAGTACTTTTTTTGAAATGATATAGTACTATCTAAGAAAAGTACTCCCTCCGATTCACATTCATTTCACATCAAGAAATATGGATCAGAGCGAGGGAGTAAATTAAACATGGCATCTCGTGCATGAAGCTTGACATATCGATCAGGTTGGCTAGAATAGCAATACAATGTTGCTCATTAGGCAAATGCATGCCATGTACGATAGTATACATCCAGTAAAGAAGTCTATACTGACATAAAAAAACTACTTTGGGGATGAGAGTCAATTGGGGCATCTACAATATAGAAAATCTTGCTCGTAGATGATTTTGGCTAAGAGGGTTTTACTCACATTACACGTGCCACTTTCCTTGTCTGCAAAACAAGTTCCAATAAAGGGAGAGGAAAGAAGAGGGTATTGTGGGCGAGATTGAACACCTTTTTTATGTGTTAATCTGAGGCCTCGTTTAGATGAGGATTTCGACTTATGCCTAACAGCTCAACACATCCACAAATAACTCTGCTTGCGCACACCACCGTTCATTAAAAATAACAATATTAGCTCGCAAGATTAAGAACAAAGTGAATTTAAGTAACTTGGTAAGCTTTTCAAGCAATATATTCAGAGAAAGAGCACACATGTTCGGCTCAAAATAATCATAAGAGAAGAACAATAAATCTAAGACACCACATGGATTCATACCTTGAGTCGACGCTGGCTCGTAGAAGGGCGGCCGCGCCTCGAGGATGCCGGGGACGTCTCCACCTCGGTCTCACTTGTGACTGCTTATCGGCGGGTGGTGCGCCGCGCCATGTAGAAGATCTATCAAGAGATGAGAGCCCGATGACGCTACCGACGCCTCAACCTTGATAGCACCGACTTGTTGCTCCGCACCGAGATGCGCCACGTGCAAGATTTAGCGGATGCACTAATTTTAGAGATATGTCATGATCATTGTAACAAATTTCAACGTGATGATGATTTGATCTTGTACTCGGCCTTGAACATAAGAACTAGTACAATCTCACCTTTTTTTTAATCATTATCCTTTGCGAGATTTAGCGGTTGCGCCAAATTCAGAGAAATATCATGATCATGGTAACACAATTTTCAATATAATGATGATTTGATGTTGCACTCGACCTTGAACATAAGTACTAGTACGGTCTCACAAATTTGTATCATTATACTTTGCAAGTTTTAGTGGATGCGCCCATTTTCAGAGGTAGATCATGATCATGGTAAGTTGGTAACAAATTTTCAACGTGATGATGATTTGATTTTGCACTCGGCCTTGAACAGAGGTACTAGTACGGTCTCATAATTTTTTATCATTATACTTGGACGGTGGCCAAATTCAAAATCTCATAGCGGCAAAACTTCCCGCCCACAAAATACAAAAATTTCACACGCTTCCAAATTCCCATTCTACCCCTGTGGAGATGGCAGCAAAGTCGGTTGGTGGGGGGGTCTGCCCGTCATTTTTTGGATCACCACCTCCCTAGCCCGGAAACCCTCCCAAAAAAATTCATTTCCCTCAGACCACCCACCGGAACTTCCCAAGTCCCTCTCTCCCACCTCCACGACCACCGCACCGGAACATCCCCGCCGGACTTCCCTGGCCTACCCGAGCCCTCGCGATCCTCGTCATCCGGCTGCCTGCCGGAGCCGCTTCATCGACGCCGTCATCAACCGGACCGGATCATCCCCGCCGAACCTCGAAACCATATGCTCATCCAGCAGTCTACCGCAGTCGCTTCAGCTGCGGTATCGTCCACCCCGCCGGAGCCGCTTCGCCGGATCCGTCGTCCACCGCATCGGATCTTGCTCACCGACACCGCTGTGCATGAACCGGATCTGCTTCACCGGCGCAGTGCATGATCTAAACTCTTCTACTGTCGCTTTTCTATTGCTTGCCTGCAAGTTCTTGTTTAATCTTGGGGGAACCTGTTTGTGCTAACGACGCGCCGTTACGTCTTTGCAGATTAGATGAGTAACCATGAAGTGTAATGGCCGTCTCTCCAACCCCAAGTAGCACATGTAGCGTACTTCATCACCGGATCTATCAACCCCAGGAAGATCTGCTGTGACTCCCACAGAGTGCTTCTCCTAATGTAAGTCCCTTGTTTTAGCGCCATGTTCTGGGTTCAGATGCTTGTTTGTCTGAAGCTCTTTTAGTTCATTCCTAGCTATGACCGTAACACGTTGCTATTTTCTACTTCATTGCTAACTTTAAGCGATTGAACATTTTGGTTTGCATTCCCTGCTCTGTAGATGTAGCCATCATAACTTCTATCTTGCTCAGTCGTTGTTACAAAAATTATACTGTAGGTATTATAGTAACATCCTGCTATTATTTAGTTCATGGCCAATTTTAAGTAATTGCACATGTTGGTTCGCATTCCCTGCTCTATAGCTTTTGGCATCGTAACTTCTATATTTGGTTTACATTCCCTGCTCTGTAGATCTAGCCATCATAACTTTATCTTGCTCAGTCGTTGTTACAAAAATTATGGCCTGCTACTATGTTGTTTGTGCCAATTTTTTACTCCATGAACATGTTGGCTTGCATTCCCTGTACTACAGGTGATGCCATTGTTTTGTATCTAGTTCATTGTAAGCTAACAAAGTAAGGACTTAGTTTGGCATGCTATCACTCTGCTATCTAGCCTGTAGTACAAATAAACTTGTCATACTACTAGATAATAATTTTGCGTGCCATCTTGTTCTTCAAAAGCTGCATTATTGACTTGTTTCTCTGACTTGGCATGACGCTCACATATGGAAAGCTGAACATATTGGTTTGCATTCCCTCTTATACAAGTTCACAGGTGATCCCACTATATTCTGTATCTGGTCCATCCTAAGCTCCAGCATTAACTATCCTCCATGTGTTGCTCATTACAAGTTTATATCCCGAAACATCTTGATTTGCATCCCCTTCACTATAAGTTCAGGAGTATTATTTAGTTCACGGCCAAAATGAAGTAATTGCACTTGGCACATGTTGGTTCACATTCCCTCCTCTTTAGCTTTTGCCATCGTAACTTCTATTTTTGGTTTACATTCCCTGCTCTGTAGATGTAGCCATCATAACTTCATCTTGCTCAGTCGTTGTTACAAAATTTATAGCCTGCTACTATGTTGTTCATGCCAATTTTGTACTCCCTGAACATGTTGGTTTGCATGGGACTCGACAGTAGTAAGTCTGTTGTTTCATTCTAACATGCTCTGTTATATTGGCTGTTGGTATGCGGCATGCACTCTTTGTTTGCTTATTGTGCGCATTACAATGATCTTGTTATAACGACGAAATGATGAGTTCCAAATTCTTTGCCAAACAATATTGTAGTGTCTTTGCCTTTCCATTGTTGTTGTCTTAACTTGTAATGTCTTTGTTTCAGATATAGGTGCTGCATGGACAACTTAAAAGATTGCCGGATCGCTTCATTGTATTGCTAGGTTTAATTACCATTCAATTTCTCTGGGTTCTGTAATATTTTTTTCAATGCCTTGCAGCTGATGTAATATTTAGTTAGTTTTTATAGTTCTTTCGCGCATTTTTTCTTTGGTCCTTGTGGTAAGTGAGGCTATCCGACAGAAATCAATGCTGCGTAAATATTCTCAGTATCTAAATCACGAATTCCCATCCCTTAAACGGCCCAATTAAGCGAAATCACATATGTGCCTGCCCGCAAAATCCTAAAGCGCATATTATGCCGGCATATAAACACAACTAAACGGGCTGGCCCACTTACTTCTTGGGCCAGCCCATTTGATTTACGGTGGACCCCACACACTAATTGGGCTGGCCCACTTGCTTTAAGGTGGACCCCACCAACTACTGGGCCGGCCCACTAATTAGTTGGGCCAGCCCATTTGCTTTTTTGTGGACCCCACATAATAAATGGGCCGGCCCTTTAAGAGGAAAGTGGGACCCACTGTGTTTTTGGCCCGGCCCACTATCTTGTTGGGCCGGCCCACTTGCTATATGGTGGACCCCACATACTAGTTGGGCCGGCCCTTTAGGAAAGTGGGACCCACATGTGTTTTTGGCCGCCCACTATCTTGTTGGGCCGGCCCACTATATGGTGGTCCCACATACTAAATGGGCCGGCCCTTTAAGAGGAAAGTGGGACCCACTGTGTTTTTGGCCCGCCCACTATCTTGTTGGGCCGGCCCACCTGCTATATGGTGGACCCCACATACTAATTGGGCCGCCCTTTACCAGGAAAGTGGGACCCACCTGTGTTTTTGGCCCGCCCACTATCTTGTTGGGCCGGCCCACTTGCTATATGGTGGACCCCACATACTAAATGGGCCGGCCCTTTAACAGGAAAGTGGGACCCACCTGTTTTTGGCCCGCCCACTATTTTGTTGGGCCGCCCACTTGCTGTATGGTGGACCCCACAAACGAAATGGGCCGACCCTTTAACGGAAAGTGGGACCCACCTGTGTTTTGGCCCGCCCACTAGCTTGTTGGGCCGGCCCACTTGCTATACGGTGGACCCCACACACTAAATGGGCCGGCCCTTTAACAGGAAAGTGGGACCCACCTGTGTTTTTGGCCCGGTCCACTTGCTTCTTGGGCCGGCCCAGTTCTGTAAGGTGGACCCCACATGTTAAATGGGCCGGCCCATTTAAGTTTTGACCAGTCAACCTTAGAGGTTAGGCCCGGCCCACGTAACTAATGGACCAGCCCAGCTATATAGTTGACCGGTCAAACTATGTCATCTGGCCCGGCCCGCTTAAGACGTGGCAGGCCTCGTGTGGGCCTACCATCTACCACGGGGTTTCAGCCGGTTAACGCCGTTAACTGGCAGTTAACGGCGTCTGCCACGTGTCAGTTTGCATGACGTCAGCAGTCAACGGGCTCCCGAAAACACTTCCGCAACGGTCCGATTTTCCGTGGCGGAAGGGCGCCCAAGCGCGACGGACCGAAAAAATCGTCGTTGGACTTTGCCTGACGCAGTTTCCACAACGGAACCCATATCGTCGGGTTAGGCCCATAGGCGACGAAAAATACCCCTTAGCGGACGATTTTGAGACGTTGTCTATCAGAACTTTTCTTGTAGTGAATGCTTAACAAAAAATTGAAGCTTAAGTTCTTATTGATAAGGTAAGCACAATGCTGGAGGGCGAAAGGGAAAGCCCTGTTTATACTAAAGGAAAAACAAAAATAAATGCTGATAAACTGCTTAAGCAAGGAAGGGGTTCTTTTCTTCCTCTGGCTTCTTCACCATGTTAGGAGTAGCCGCGGCGTTGTTGATTTCACCAGGGGTTTGAGCAGTGACTGCCAGCGTCTTGCTGTTTTCTATGTCTTCTGCATCATCAACTGCCGAACCTTTGACTGCCGAAGCTTTTGTTGCCAAAGCTCCTGCTGCTGAGGCTTCTGCTGTCGAGGCTTTAAGAGCAAGGTCGGCTGGCTTCTTTTTGCTTCCCCTGTCATCCTTTTCTTCCTTGATTTCACGCAGCAACAACTTAGGTGGAGGCTTAATAAATTCTTGCTTGCTCCCAAACTTCGCCGCGATCCTCTGGAAATCGCGGTCGCAACTGTCTGAGCGCGAAAAACTTCCATGGACTGTGATGTTTGTCCCTTTGTTGCCAGGCATCTTCAGCTTGAGATATGCATAGTGCGGCACGGCCATGAACTTGGCGTAGGCTGGTCTCCCGAGTATGGCGTGATACTGTGACTCCCAGTTCACTACCTCAAACTCGATCTTTTCCTTCCTGAAATTGTCGGATCTGCCGAAGACAACGTTCAGGTAAATTCTTCCAAGAGAATAACCTGGTTCAGTTGGCAAAATCCCATGGAAGCAGGTGTCTGTCTCTTCCAGCATTCCCATGGTGATCCCCATACTCTTGATTGTGTCGACGAAAATCAGGTTTAACCCGCTTCCACCGTCCATAAAGACTTTGCTCATCTTGAATCCTCCTATCTGTGCCTCGACTACCAGGGCAGCATGTCCTGGTTTTGGTATGGTCATCGGGTGGTCTGCTCGGCTGAACGTAATGTTCTGAGAGGACCACTCGACATACTCAGGGATGTTTGCCATGATGCTTTCGGCCAGATTAATTTCTCGGGTGAGCTTCTTCATCTCTCTTCTCGAAACACCTGTCTTGTGGATCATACTCATCTGCCCACGTGGTGGTGGGAACGCCTCGTTGGGTTGATGAGGTTGGGCCTGCTGGACTTGGTGCTGTGGTGGAGGTGGAGGTGGAGGTGGTAACGGTTGCTGTCCTGACTGCTGGATGAGTTTATGCATGTCAAGGAACTGTCGACAATCCCTGAGAAGGTGACTTGACTTCGTTTTGCCGTCCTTGGAGTCGACATACGAGTGCAAGTAACAGGGGGCGTTGATCTGCTCAGCATAGGGTAGCTCGGGAGCCCTCTGCTGCCGTGGTTTATAATTGCCGCGGTTTCCAGAGTTGTTCCGGTTGCCATCCTGTCGATCATCTCTTCTTTCATCATACCGATCATCATGTCGATCGGAGTATCCTGCAGCTACCAGATTGTTGTCGTCGTAGTTGCGATTTTTCCTCCTTTTGTTCCGATCCCTTCGGCTGCCCGAGTCGTGTTTTGGCTGGTCATCGTCTTCGTCATCACTGCGCTGTCGTGGTCTTCGCACGTTGTCCTCGCCATCAGCCCAACTGTTGGCGATTTCCATCAGCTTGGTGATGGTTTTTGGCTTTTTGCGTCCAAGTTCTTCTATGTAACTTTCGCGCCGGACGCCATCGCTGAAAGCGTCGATTGCTCTGTCTACAGATACATCTTCGGCAGCGTTTAGGAGTTTGGTAAACCTCCCTATGTAAGAGCGCATCGACTCCTTCTGCTTCTGCTGGCAGTTGCGTAACTCCTCGATCCCGACGGGTCTTTTATATGTTGCCTGGAAGTTAGCAACGAAGGCATCTACCAGGTCGTCCCATGACTTGATAGAACCTTTCGGCAGTCCTCTTAACCAGGCCCGTGCCGAGTCCTTTAAGTAGAGCTGCAAGCACTGCATTGCTGCTATCTGGTTCCCTTTGTGCAGAATCACAGTCTGCAGGTAATCGTCTATCCAAGATCTTGGTTCCTGCTGCCCATCATACTTGGCAGCGTCGGTGGGAGTAGGCTTGAATTTTTTGGGTGGCATCGACTCGCGGATTTTGTAACTCAAGCAATCGGCTCCCCTTAGTTCACCATCGTACTCTTGATCCTCGTCTGAGGAATCGCTGTCGTCATCCTTCCTGGCGGCGCGTCGTCGTCTTGCTTTATCGATTCGGCTCTGGGTGATTTCATCCCGAGCATCTCTCGCCCGATGTTTCGAACCACTGGCCTGTGCCGTGGTTTTCTCCTTCTGCGGGACTAGATTGTTTCCCAATATGGCGAGACTTTCTAGGGCACCGCGATGAGCTTGCGCCATGGATCCTTCGGGGCGTTGGTTGATGAGGTACGCGGCGAGATTGGCTGTTGCTCCCGCAACGTTCTTCGGCCGTGGCATGCCTGCAGTATCCGTGGTCATGAAAGATTTGGTCAGATTCGACGTTATTTCTCGGCATCGTCTTCTGAGAGCCTGGATATCCTTGATCGATGTTTTCCCGCCCCAAGAGAACTTCGGGGAGCGCTTCCTTGTGAAGCTCTCCGCCGCTCGCTGGATCGTTCTGCCGCGGATAGTCGTCTCTCGAGCGTGGCTTGCTCTCTCGACAGGTGCTCCCGGTTTTTCTCTAGTATAGAGCGGTATGCATTTAGGGTTCCAACCGAGGTTCCTGCAGGGAGCGGGGTGTTGTTGAGCACGGCTGTCCTAGCCGCAGCCCACTCTTCATCCGCGATGGTGTAGTCGCTGTCGCGATTACTAGCGCTATTTTCGAAGCTCGCCCTTCTGCTGGAACGGGGCGTGCGGTCTCCGTCTCCTCCGTGCCTTGTATTTCCTGTGTTGTTGGCGACGTAGACCTGATGGTGTGCTGTTCTTCGGGTGGTTCTCGGGACGATGCTGCCGACGCTGTCTTCTCCTGACGAGTATCGGGCATTGCAGATGAACGGTGTGTCGCTTGATCCCAAACCGTGCCTGGCGTCGCAGTTTGAGCAGTAGTAGGAGGTTAGTTCTGAAGTCATGGGTTCGTCGGATCCCACCGACATTGAGGACGGTGAACGGGGAGTCGAAGGCGCGGGCGAGCCCATCGACTCTGCCAGGCCAGCCAATAGATCGGACGATGACGACGCACTAGGACTCATTGATCCGGAGGTGGGTGACTCTAGCAGCTGGAGGATTCCCTCCGCGTTGACGTTGTAGTGGACGCTGCCGATGGTCATCTCCATGTTTCCTTGCAGATCCGAGAAGTTCGAGCGAGAAGAATCGCTATGCGGGGTAAACTCGTAGGAGCCGAATCGGATCGGACTTCCCAGAGCTGGTGATGGCGGAGCCGATGAAGATGTCGACGACATGATCAGATCTGCCGATGACTGATCTGGTGCCTGCAGGTTTCCCACAGACGGCGCCAATTGTCGGGGGAGTTCCTCGACAATGTCCTCCGATTGGGACTTAGGGTTGATGGAATCCTGCAAGCTGATACGAGACATCGGTACAGACAAACGGGGGGAGCAGTTTACCCAGGTTCGGGGCCCTCGATGAGGTAAAACCCTTACGTCCTGCTTGTCTGTTCTTGATTATGATGAAAACAGTGTTACAATGGGGTGCCGAATAGCTCGGCTGTGATCTCGTCGAGATGGCTAATTGCTAGGGTAACCTAGTTCTAAGCTTCTGTTGGCTAAGATCGCTAAGATTGATTGTCCCCTCGATAGCCCCTCTCCTGGCCTTTATATAGGTGGCCAGGTCCCGAGAGGTTTAATCGAGTACGAGTAGGTTTACAATAGATCTATCTCTAATCTTTCCTTCTTCGGCTCTTTCCGTGTCTTGTACTTCAAGTAATCTTTCACCGCACCGTCCTAGTGGCCCATCTTGTCTTCGAGTACCTTCATGGGCCTCCACCTGGGCCGTATAGGGTAGAGCAATAGTGGTTACCCGAAGGGTAATGCCCACGTCAGTAGGAGTGTCTAGCCGAAGAATAGGACGGGTCCACACTGAATAGAGGTGTCTCTCCCATAAGATTAAAGCATGTTGGGTGAACAAATTACAGTCGGGCAATTGACAAATAGAAAAGGGCATAACAATGCACATACATGATATGATAAATATAGTGAGATTTAATTGGGCATTACGACAAAGTACATAGACCGCCATCCAGCATGCATCTATGCCTAAAAAGTCCACCTTCAGGTTATCATCCGAACCCCTTCTAGTATTAAGTTGCAAGCAACACAATTGCATTAAGTATGGTGCGTAATGTAATCAACAACTATATCCTTAGACATAGCATCAATGTTTTATCCCTAGTGGCAACCATCCACAACCTTAGAACTTTCTGTCACTGTCCCAGATATCAATGGAGGCATGAACCCACTATCGAGCATAAATACTCCCTCTTGGAGTTAAGAGCAAAAACTTGGCCAGAGCCTCTACTAATAACGGAGAGCATGCAAGATCATAAACAACACATAGGTAATAGATTGATAATCACCATAACATAGTATTCTCTATCCATCGGATCCCGACAAACACAACATATAGTATTACAGATAGATGATCTTGATCATGTTAGGCAGCTCACAAGATCCAACAATGAAGCACAATTATGAGAAGACGACCATCTAGCTACTGCTATGGACCCATAGTCCAGGGGTGAACTACTCACTCATCACTCCGGAGGCGATCATGGCGATGAAGAGTCCTCCGGGAGATGATTCCCCTCTCCGCAGGGTGCCGGAGGCGATCTCCGAATTCCCCGAGATGGGATTCGCGGCGGCGGCAGGGTTTTCCGTATCGTGGCTCTCGGTACAGAGGGTTTCGCGACGAAGACTTTAAGTAGGCGGAAGGGCGGGGGGCCACACGAGGGCCCCACACACCAGGCCGCGCGGCCAAGGCTGGGCCGCGCCGCCCGTTGTGGCGGCGCCTCGTGGCCCCACTTCCTTTCCCCTTCGGTCTTCTGAGCTTCGTGCAAAAATAGGACCGGGCGTTGATTTCGTCCAATTCCGAGAATATTTCCTTACTAGGATTTCTGAAACCAAAAACAGCAGAAAACAGCAACTGGCTCTTCGGCATCTTGTTAACAGGTTAGTGCCGGAAAATGCGTAAATACGACATATAATGTGTATAAAACATGTAGATATCATCAATAATGTAGCATGGAACATAAGAAATTATCGATACGTCGGAGACGTATCAGCCCACACCATATGGTGGCGCGGCCAGGGGTGGGGCCGCGCCGCTATGGGGTGGCCGCCTCGTCGCCCCTCTTCGTCTCCTCTTCGGACTTCTGGAAGGCTCCGTGCAAAATAAGACCGTGAGCATTTGTTTCGTCTAATTCCGAGAATATTTCCTGTGTATGATTTCTGAAACCAAAAACAGCAGAAAACAGGAACTGGCGCTTCGACATCTTGTTAATAGGTTAGTGCCGAAATGCATCAAAACATCATAAAGTGTGAACAAAACATGTAGGTGTTGTCATAAAACTAGCATGGAACATAAGAAATTATAGATACGTTGGAGACGTATCAGCTATGCGTAATGCTTGTCACTTTGTGCCCGAGTGCCATGATCTCAGATCTGAACATATTATTGATTCATGAGAATAATTATTGTTTTTGATCATATCTGCAAGTTGTATACACACATTGTTGTCCGGAACCCGAGGCCCCAAAGTGACATAGAATTGAGATAATCGGAGGGGATGGCTATGATGTGAGGATCACGTGTGTTCACGGAGTGTTAATGCTTTGCTCCGGTACTCTATTAAAAGGATTACCTTAATTACCAGTAGTTTCCCTAGAGGCCCCGCTGCAATGGGCTGGTAGGACAAACGATGTCGTGCAAGTTTCTCATTGCGAGCACGCACGACTAAATAGGAACATACGCATATGGATATATTATGCTAGGATGCTTTTATCATTATTATTTGCAATGACTATGTCTTGCTATTACATGGAGTCTCTCATTCATGCAATGCCCGTTCATCCATTCCTATGCCTACAATATTTAATCGTGCAGTCTACTCTAATCATCACTACTGCTGTTTTTATTTCGCTACTGCTGTTACTTCACTACTCCCACTGCCATAAAACTATTACTACTGATAAACTGTTGCGAGCAAGTCTATTTTCAGGTGCAGGTGAATCTCACTTGTTAATGTTAGAGAATATGCGTGTTGTATTACCAGGGGGCCAAAGGCCACAATATATAGTACATGTACATGTGCACATATGCAGAAAGCCCCCTAACATATGGGGAAACTACAATATGGTGCCGACGAGGAGCTAGCACCCACACGCACAGAGGCCACCAAAGGGGGTGACGGAGAGCAACACGCCGATGAAGACAGAGTCGGCAAAGCGCGGTCATAACCACGTGAAGAGGCCGCGAAAGTCGATGTAGAGCGGCAGGCCGACGTAGACGGAGTCGACGAAGCGCGGCCATAACCGCGGGAAGAGGCCGCAAAAGTCGATGTAGAGCGGCGGGCCGACGTAGACGAAGTCGGCGAAGCGCGGGCAGAGCCGCATGAAGAGGCCGCAAAAGTCGATGTAGAGCGGCATGCCGAGGGAGACAAAATCGGCGAAGCGCGGCCAGAGCCGCGGGAAGAGGCCGCGAAAGTCGGTATAGAGCGGCGAGCCGACGTATACGGAGTCGGTGAAGCGCGGGCAGAGCCGCGTGAAGAGGCCGCAAACGGCGACGAAGAATGACTAGCCGTCATACACGGAGGCAGCGGACAAATACCAAGTACCGAAGGGAGGCCCAAAGATAAGGCGGGATCAGCGGAAGAAGACATCGGATAACAACAACCGACGACCGACGACAGTATTTTTTTTTTTTTTTTGTGTTTTGTTTTTTTTTTTTTTTTTTTCTTTTTTTCAGACCGAAGTCAACCAAACAAGAAAGACCGAGCGGGCAGGCGATGGATCCTGGCGAAGGCCAGCAGATCGGCAGCCACAGGCCAGCACGGAGCGGATCAACCAGGGGAGATCAAGGGGAGATCAATCAGCAGGCACGAGCCAGCACGGAGCGGATCGGCCGGCAGCCAGCACGGAGCGGATCGGCCGGCAGCCAGGAAAATCGCGCGGAGAGATCGGGCGGGCGGGCGGCCGGGAAGAAAACGCGCGCACGCCCGGGAAGAATAAAAGGCCGGCGCGGCGGCTGGCGAAGAAGAAGCGGCCGGGGCGGATTCCGGCGGACAGCGGGAGCAGGGAAGAACGGCCGGAGGAGCGGCCGGAAACGGCAACGACGGCCGAGGAACACGTACTAGATTAGGGGACCAATTTTTGGCTCTGATACCATGTTAGAGAATATGCGTGTTGTATTACCAGGGGGCCAAAGCCACAATATATAGTACATGTACAGGTGCACATATGCAGAAAGCCCCCTAACATATGGGGAAACTACAATATACAGATATATACATCTAACAGTTAAAACTTATAAATATTTTTTGGTTCCCCTTGTATCGAATCACATGCATTAGATTAGATACAGATAACATGTGCATCCAACATGTGCATCCTCTGTGTTAGGCTGGCTTCGGGTCAGGCCAAAAAAGGCCAATGCTAAAAATAAGCCCTAGGCCTATACCTTAAATCGCCAATTTACCTAGGCTTAGCCTGTCCTGGCTGCCGGACTTAAATTGACTAGCCCTAGGATTTCTAGGCCGGGCTACTCATGCCTAGCTACAGATACGAACAAGCTAGACATGAGTAACCCAGCCTAAACCTAATCATTTCCAAATTATTGATTCTATCCTATTTTAATAGATTTGCACGACAAGGTCATGAGCTGTTATCAAAGATCACATACCCGGGTCACGGTCTCACGGATTGTCTCGTGAAGCACCGCTCACTGTGCTGACTGGGATAGACAGAGGTATACAAAATTACTCTCTCTATTTGTAAAAATATCGAAGATTTATCTAAATTTAGATATATCTGTACACTAAATAATATCTTGATACATCTAACTATTTAAGTTTAGACATCGTTTATAAGGTAGTGCATTAGATCACAAGGCATGTTTTGCTTTTGCTTTTGCCTCTCCACCGTTGAGCATGTACACGAGCTAGGATAAACGTCGCATCTTTGTGACTTTCTACCCTTTTACTTTTCGAAGTCTCAACTTGGGTTGGATGTAGGTATGTTCATGGATGCAGCTCAGTTCGCTCTCGCTGCACGTTTTGCTTTTGCTTTTGCCTCTCCACCATTTAGCATATACGCGAGCTAGGATAAACGTCGCATCTTTGTGACTTTACCCTTTTACGTTTCAAAGTCTCAACTTGGGTTGGATGTATGTATGTTCATGGATGCAGCTCAGTTCGCTCTCGCTGCACGTTTGCACATGAGAACCTGCTTGGAAAGAAAGGTTCCTGCTCGTTTTTGGACAAGCTCACCGAATCGATACCCGCAGATTTATGGAGAATCTTTTTTACCTTACCATAATCAGCAAAATCATATTGCACATTCAAAAACGGCTAGAGGAAGTCAACGAGTCGATAGTAGGACTCAACCTGTCCGTAGGAAGTCATCGACCACGAAGAGACAACCACGGTGTACATTGCGCTTCAGAGGCCCACACTCTAAGCAGCTGCCAATGCCAACTCCATCCGCCGATTCAAGTACTCCACAAGCAACCAAGGCAACACCTTCAAAAAGAGAGCGACATTGAGGTGGCTCCTAGAACCGATCCGACAAGCCGGATGTAGGGTTTCCCCTGGTGCTCGAGGGGGGATAATGAGGGCCATCACAACTCCTCGTAGGAGGAAGACGTCACTCCCGGTTGTCTCCGTTCTTAGCAAAAAGCAAGGATTTTCCCTGACCCGATCATCAACCCCAAGGTGCAGTTAAACGAGAAGATGACCCAACTAAGGGCCACATCGCTGCTGAGAGGCAAGCTGGACCACACTGCTAAAGCAGAGTAAGGCGTCGACCACCGCCCCCACAAACACCATTATGATGAGAATGGATGGTAGGGATCCATGCCGCCACCGCCTAGCCGACTGCCAGCACCACCATGGTTCCCAGCCGCCGGCGTTGACATGCACCATTGCGCTTTCCTGCTGCCACAATGCCAGATCCGTGGACCCATCTAGACGAAAATGGGCCACGAGGGAGACGGAGCTCAAGAAAACAACAGAAGGGGCGCCTCGTCGCAGGCGTCGCGCCTCCTTGGACAACGTCCATCCACGCTCTTCACCGGGACATCGGAACTCCACATCGTCGCACCTCCGCTGACCCGCGCACCGTCGCCGCAGAGAAGCTCGCCACCATCGTGCTAGGGAGATGGTCCTGCCACCGCCTTCATCCACCAGGATTTGCCCGATAGTGAACCTGGCGGCGGAGATTGATGGCTGAAGAGGGGAGGGAGCCAGTGTGGCCAGATAGGTCGCCGCGTTCACGGACACCGGGGCTAAGACCACCCCCTTTTTAGGTTCGTAGTGGGTGGCAAGGCAATCCAAACAATCTCACACAACATGGCAAACACACGACGGATTTACCTAGGTTCATCCGTTAGCAAACTCTAGCAACCCGACGTCATGCTTCTCTTATCTTGTGATGTAGTTCTTGTACGATTACAATGCCAAACTGGCTTGCCAGGGAGAGCCCACATCAAGGTCATACGAGGACCGGAAGATTAGCAGAGAGAAGACTCTCTATGTAGCCCCCAAGTATCAGTAGAACCCTTTTAGGTTGGGGGTGCTTCTCCTTTTATACACCATGCATGCCAACACCTGTCCTCCCAGAAAGGAAAGTGTAGCTTCGTGGTGTTGTTCAGACTTGTGAGTGGGACCCGAACCCTTCGGTGTTGTCCTGTAACACATGTTCCATTGGCTCGTGGCTCTGGGAAGGTGATGATTGCCAAGCGTCGTCGATCTTCTGGTTTTCCTTACTGTGGTCCGCTCCCGTGCTACAGCCTCTGAACGAATTCGTCTTATTTTCTACGGTTTCCCTGGGTAGGAAACACATGCCTTCCGGGGTTGGGGGGCGATGTCCACAACACCGACAATAGCCTAGGGTTTGGGGACCTGGGCTTGAGTATGTTTCTTTGTCCACTTACAATTTTTATAGTTTCGCGTCCATCTGGATATCAACTTATTACCATAAGCAAAAAATCGTGTGTCTTTGAGGATATGATTTGATGAGATTAATATATCTAACCATTAATTCAGTGGACCATATTATTATTTTTGTCATTCATCTGGGGAGGTTTAATAATAAAGCTATCGCGATATCTAAATTATTTCATCTGCTGGAACAAAAAATTGTGGATAGAGTTTGTTATGATTAATATATCTAACCATTAATTCGGTGGACACGTATTATCTCTGTTACATCTTTTCTAATCATCTGGGTATAAATGAACTCACCATAAGCAACACGTGTTTCCTTGTGGGTATGATTTGATGAGATTATATATCCGACAATTAATTCTGTGGACCCGTATTATCTCTGTCTTTTCTTTCGGGTATCAATCAAACTCACCATGCATATGCAAAACATGTCTCCTTGCCCAAATGCATGAATCGCATCATGTTCTCTTGATCGATCCACTCCCGTGCAGCTCACGTGTTTTGTCAGCAGGCCGGCCGCCGGCGAAGGCAGCGAATCGCATTATGTTCTCTTCATCGCCGGAGCGCGGGGTACGGAATAACAGTATCACTCCGCCTCACGCAGGATGTTTAACTTTGTTTAAACCTGAATGCATCTATATATTAATCTACGTCTAAATACATATCAATTTAAATAAAATTGAGACATTTTTTTGTAGGGCTGAGGGAGTAGGAGCATGAGGCGCTACAAGGAGGACATGTAACTTCTCGCTAGCGACATATCAGTTTTATGGAGCGAGGACATGCGAGCAGCAAGCAGCTGGATGGCTTCGTGACTGCACAGCATGCATACATAGACATAGACCTAAGGATATTTGAATCGAAAGAATCACTAAGAACTAATTTACTTCCTTTGGTTTAAAGTAATTGTCTGAAAATAAATGTATTTGGACGTGTTTTAATTTATAAATACATCTAATTTTAGGCAATTATTTTAAATTAGAGGGACGTACTGACCGCTGCTTTCTGCACATAGCATATGCACCAATTTACTCTGCATACAACTTTAGTCAAGTAATTAAGAGTATAAGATTTTCTTTCAAGTTTATGTTGTTTCATACTTTCATGCTATCTGTGTGCCCTTATAATTTTCCAAAGCAACATTCAATATTTTGTGCTACCACCGTATATCGGTGAATTGGACGTCACAAGATCATGGCCTTCAGGTAAGCCCACAAGGCAGGAAGGGGATTACTCGTCAGGAGGCCAGTCAATCCGCGTCATTAACGATCGACCCATGCACAATTGGCCGGGGTCGGTGGAGTGCGAACCACTCCAGTCAGTGGTGGAGCTACACACACAACAAAGGAGAGGCCAATTCACTGAAAATACAGTGTTTGTAAGCATAGAGCAATCACAGAAATATTTTATATTAATATATATAACTGGCTCACAAAAAACATGTGCCGATCTCCACATCTATTGGGATTTTGTGCTCTAAAGCAAGATGAGATTTACCAAAGTACAATTAAACCAAGGCATAAGGCCCATAATCTGCAGAACGGTAGCGTCATGTTCATGAGTCGAACTAGGACCTTCTGCATCCTCTCTTTTTTCTTTTGTACTACGACTTCATGGTTGATGGTTTAATCTTGAACACAAGCTTCCTATATTGTAATTTACAAACACTAAATTATCAGTTATATGCAAATCATCTACAATCTACAATTCTCAAATAATGTGTGACCAAAATACACAAAAATCTCCAATCGTCGCACTAATTCTGTAATTCAGCAAACTTGATTTAGCATATCTCCAATCCAGTCAGACTAATGATTTGTAAACATGAAGGGAAACTCGTGTTTAGTTGCATACCTCGATCAGATGATCCAACTTCTGAACAGGTGAAGGGGAAAGCTTCAGAACTCTTGTTGGAGCCGGCTGGAACCAATGGGTGATGGGGAATGAGAAATTTGGGGCTAACAGGTGGGGATTTCAGGGAAGGAAGAAGACCTAGTTCGTGTCAGGGTTATGCCAAATAGGGTACATCACGACAGAGGATCAGCCTATCAAGCCCGGGTGGCCCATTTAAGTGGCGAAGATATCTACACATCAGGGCGGAACCAGTTGTTACAAGATGGAGGCCCAAGCCAACTAATGAAAACCCAAGCCGGATTCCAGAAGGTTCAGCTAGAGAGTACTTGTAGTATAAGTCACAGTATACTTGCCGATATAGACTATGACTCTGTAGTCGGCTAGGTATTTACCTCCATCTAACTCTAGGTCTTGGCGTATTTATAAGTCGGCCTGGGACAATCTTTAGGGCATAAGATAGCTAATAGCATAGAACACACCATTGTAACTTGTATTTTGTGCATTATACTGAATTTTTAGCATGACGTAGGATCCTCGTCGATGGAACGTGAACATGGGTAAATCGTCAACTCCCACTGCAACCTGATCATCATGTCGTTTAGTTCCACTACTAACCCTAGCCCTGAGGGCCCCCTCGTGGCACTATATTTGTCAAGGCAATGACAACCAGGAGCCATGAGGAGATTGGGAAACAACCTGGGGAAGATGCAAATGATAGAATAGAGGAACATGGAATCTCTCGCTCGTAGACTACAGAAGTGTCATGGCCGCCAATTGGAATGGACCGTATCTTTTACCGCTGAGATATAAGAGTCCACACTTTAAACCTTGGTAAATTTTTATGCCTTTTCGGAAGACTGGGCCACGACCTAGTATGGTCCACCTATAGCTCCGCCAATGACGACAGCGTCAAAGTGTCCCCAACGTGTCATGTGGGCATTAATAAAATATTGAAACCCCAATTGGTGGTATGATATATTTTAGTTTTTTATAAATGAAGTTTTATTAATTACTTAATAGGTTTCAGCATTATACATGCCGATATAAATAGCCCTAAAATTTATAATGTATAATTTAGTGGCTTTCCTATCTCAATTTTTCAAAAACAAATCATGAGAAAATAAAAACAGCTTAGTATAGAATTTTGGAAATCTTTGCAACAAACGAGGTGGAACAAATAAAATATAATGATGAATCATATAAGTAGGGGGACGTTGTGCAAAACATAGGACTCAATAATAAATAAAGATTGATAAGGCAAAAATAGCCTTTACTCATTGTTGCTTCATTGATTTTTTTCGAAAAATTATATCCCTCAATAACAATAGTATAAAGAGATCCAAGAATAAAATAGGTCCTTGAATCGTCTAGCGAAGACTACGTACACTAGCAAGCTAAAGCCGCCCTACCGTCCATCCCCTCCCTCGTTGGAGTAAGGCAAAGCTTATTGTAGTGGATAAACAAAAAGTCATCGTGCTAAGACCTCAAATGACGAGCACACCAGAGCAGCAACATCGCCAAAAAAATCTGAACCATCAATCGGAAGGACTACACTTGCAACCAAAAAACTAACACGAACATGGACCGGATCAGAAAAGATCTACCGGGAAGAAATCTGCACATCTAGGCACACAACCGATATTGAGATAGTGTAGGAAACTTATTCTAACTTCAAGACGTAGCCTCCACTTCGCGACAGTGAAAATGCATGATCCATCACACCTCGAAAACTCTAAGGCCACTGAAAATTGAACGGATAAGCGGAGTCGACAATAAGGAGTAGGCCCATCAAAGGCCCAATACAAACTAGGCAACCACATAGGCCCTGAAATTTTAGGGGCCCATTTCCAGAGCGAACAAGGTTTATACGAGTATACATCTCTCGGTTTTCCAGCACATGGCTACGGGGCCTTGTCTTTTTTCTCCAAGTTCGGTCGCCAAATAACTAACTTACACTAGGGATATCTCTACTACTTAAAAAGACTAAAATGGTTCCTTATTCTGCCATCCACAATACGTTTCGTAGTTCTGCCATTACATCAATTGCTTCGTCGTTCCTTCGGTTGTCGCGTTTCCTCGTCCGTCGTCCACATGGGCCAGGCCCAGTGAAACCTGCGGTTCTTCCATCTCTCCCCGTAACACCATGACATTGGCGGCGGCGCTACATCACGCCTCAACCCCTCCACCTGCCACTGCGTCGATCTCCGGCCACCTCATCCGGCCGGTGGAACAGGACCGCCGTGTCCGAGAACGCCCGAGCCATCCCCGATCGCCGACTTCCCGCAGCCGCCTCCTGTTCCTCGGCCGTGGACTGCCTGCGTTCCTCGAGCTCGTGTCTTCACCGCTCGTTCGGATCGGCTCGCCTCAATCCTCGGCTGCTGCAAGACGCAAGACGCAGCGGTCGCCGGCGGGAATCCCCGATGCAACCACCCCTGCTTCCTGCCTCCATGGATCCGCGGCCAGCTGCCACCATGCATCCCAGGTCCCAGCTCTCCACCGCCATGGATCCAGGTCCAGCCACCACCATGGATCCCAGGTCCCAGCTCTCCACCGCCATGGATCCAGGCCCAGTGACAAAGGATTAATTTGTCAATGCCTACAGATTGCAGACTAGGGTTTTGCTAGAAGTAGAGGGCAAGTAGATCTCGAAGGTTTCAGCCGAAAAGTACTCGCTGATTATGAAAACTAGGGTTCTGTTGACAATAGATTCGATCCTTTCTTTGTCCCTCGACTCCCCCTTATATAGGAGGTGGAGCCGAGGGTTTCGTAATACATAAGTTTACAGAGTCCGGGAGGGTTTCTAACCCGTCCCACAAGATTACAAGTATCCTTTCCTAATACAATTCTAGCTTTCCTTAATAATATCTTGAGCTTCCGAATCTCCTTATTCTTCGGGTCATGGGCCTCTAGTAAACCCCGGGTACTATCTTCGGCAGGCCCATTGGGGATGCCTATGTCAGTAGCCCCCGAGATTTTGCTTGAATCGCAGAATCAGGGAAAATCTCCAGCTTTATGTTCGTCCCATTTGCCGAATTCATCACATATCTTTTTAAATATGCAGTTCTATATTGTACAGGGATAACGGTAATTGGGGCTAGTTCATCTGACGGATCAGGTACTAGCTGCTCTAGTGGCAATCCGCAAAACCTACTTCAAGATCACGTCCCTGGACATGATCTCGGGATACTGGTGTAAACTTCGACAGGTGCCGCTTAAGGTCTTACCATTCTGTCGAGTCCCAGTCATATTTTATTGGGTACCTAACGCGTCCGTTAGGATTTTTCTTCGTATCTGTTGATACGGAAAAAGTAGCAAACCGCCGTCAGACGGTGCCACGCCGCTCAGAACGGATCTGGGGTCTTACCTTCGCAAAGTTTTGCGGCATTCAGAGATTATTCGCGACCTTTAGCGCTCTGGGAATATATTGTCGAGTGCTTTTCGGCTGTTGGAATAGCACATTTTACCGAGTCATATTTGATGACTTTTTTTTGTCTTCCCGATGGAAGTATGTAGAGTTATCGTATAACTCGAACTCCTGTTTCTTTCTTTTGATCGAAATTCATCGGGCACGCGAACAGCGTTCCCGATGGGAGTAGCCCCCGAGGCTACAGCCAAGAACTTGTGCTTGGGTGTAGGCTCCACAGATAAATATCATCTGTCACTCTATTGTTAATCTTTCTCGAGCCTTTCATATCTATCGGGTGCGCGACCAGCGCTCCCGATGGGAGTAGCCCCCGAGGCTATGAACAAATACTTGTATTTGATCATAGGCTCTCGACATTTCTATTTTGTCATACTTGAATATTTCTTTTTTCCGAAGTAGCCCCCGAGCGTTTGGGCAAAAACTTGTATTTGATCAAAGGCTCCCGAAATAATCTTTTGTTGTCGAAATTCTTGTCAAGCGTCTTTGTCGAAATTTTCTCTTGTCAAGATGACATCATTGCTTACGACAGCCATGATTACTGTATCGGTAACCTGCGAGAACCGCTTCTCTCTCTGCCTTGTGGGTCCAACTTTCCTATCTAGTTGACACGTCGTGCTAGTGGGGACACACGTCCTCCGCTTTTTCTGGCACTTATACTGTATCGCCTGTCTGTTCACTTCCCAGTAAAAATCCATTTTTACCCCTTGTCCACGTGTTTGCCATCTGCATCATAACTTTTCCATCCAACGGTTGCGGCGATGCGCCACACCACTATATAAAGCCATCGTCTTCCTCCTTCAGCACTTTCGCTCGCGCCGCATCTCTGCTTCTCCTCTGCAACTCCTCCCTTGCTCCCATTACTTCAAGCGCTCAACCACTCTCTCTCCCTTCTCCGCTAAGTCCATTGATGCCGCCTCGCGCCCGTTTGACTAGACATAGCACACCGGAATCGAAGATGACGACAACAGATCTGGGAAGCGCCGAGTGGGAGAGATCCAAGATCTCTGGCCAAGACATCAACATGCTGAAGAAGATGGGGTTCAGCAAGAAGGAGGACTCGCTCCAGTTCCCCAAGGAGGAGAGCTACCCAAACCTCCAATCGACTATCGGGTTAGTTTCGTTGACCACCTCATCCGCGGACTTTCTCCCCCAATCCACGAATTTCTCCGTGGTCTCCTTTTTGTCTATGGGCTTCAGTTGCATCATCTGACGCCCAATTCCATCCTCCATATCTCGATTTTTATCACTCTGTGTGAGTGCTTTCTCGGGGTCCAACCCAATTGGGCTATGTGGAAGCGCATCTTTTGTATCCGCCGTAATGGCCACCACAACGTCGCCTACAACATTGGCGGCGTTGTTATCTATGTTCGTTCTGATGTCGATTATTTCGACGTCAAATTTCCCGACTCCGTCCAAGGTTGGCGGAAGAAATGGCTGTACATCCACGAGGAAAGCTCCAATCCAGTGGAAGAAAACATCACCCCTTTTGACGGAGAAGCTAAAATCCTTCGCCGCCGTTCCTGGGATGCTGAAACTATCGATGCTGAGAAATTGGCGACAGAGGCGCTGATGACTCGCATTCACGAGCTACAGAACACCCGCGGCAAAGAACTTTCGGGTATTGATATTACCGCCTATTTCCTTAGGACTAGAGTGCAGCCTCTCCAGGCTCGCAAAAACCCCTTCTGGAAGTACGCTGGTGAAAAAGATGTCGATAGGCTCTCAAAAGATCTTCCTTTGAAGGATTTTGAAAAGCTTATCCGCAAAATCTCATCGCTCAACAAGAAGGATTCAATTCCAACTTCTTGCCGTGTTGCGCCATATAGTAGCGCCAAACCCCTTCCCGAGGTAATTTCCTTTTAATAGCTGTATTGCCTCCTCAAGTTTTATTATTTTGTCGACTACTATTTTGTTAACGCCTTTTTATCGACACTCTTTCTTTTTCTCAGGGCCACCTCGTCCTTGCTTCTCTTCCTCCTCTTCCTGAAGGTGGAGAAGTTGAAGACCGTGCCGTTGTCGACGATGACAACCAAGGCACCTCGCGCCCTGCCACTGAAATCGCGGGTTCTCACAAATCCGCGGCTTCCGCTGAGTCAGACGCCACTGCCTCGACACACTCTCTTCCTCACGCTTCTCCAAGGATGAAGAGGAAGAGAGATGAAGTTAAAGATTCCGGCACTTCCAAAGCCGAAGAAGCTGAGCCTTCATATAAAAAGGCAGCTTTTAATCCATATACTGATGCCCTCGTCAGCTCGTAAGTTACTCCTTACTCTTTACTTTTTCTGTTTTGACGTTTCTTGTCTATCTTGCTTCTTATACTGTCGCCATTTTATTGTAGTGGTGACGAGGAAGAAGAACAAACTGTTGACGCCGCTGCACGAACGAGTACGTCGCGTACTTTGATTGTGTCGGAAGCTCAGCATGATGGGGATGAAACTTCTCCTCCCCAACAGGACATCGTGCAACCGCCGCCAGTTGAGAGCCCCCGAGCCTCTCCATCAAAGAGAGCGAGGATCGAACCATCCAAGGAACCTATCCAATTCCCTGGTGGTTCCTCGACACCTTCATTGGATGATGTAAGTTCCGAACCTTTCAATATTTCTTTCTTCTCGTTGTTTTGCTAAGTGTTGTCGAATTTATATTGGCTATATTGACTTCTTTTTCTTCCTTGATCATTTCTTCAGCCTCTGATGAAGGAGTTTATTCGTCTTGGTACCCAATTTGTCGGGTATCGTGACTATTCCAAGAAGCTGGAAGGTACTATTTTTCTTTTCCTCTGTTGCATGTGTACCATGATTTTATCATAATATTTAACTGTCATGTATTTTGCCAGGAGATCTTGCGGAAGCCAACAAGCGTGCTGACGCTCTTGCTGTCAAGTTGGAGCAGAGCGAAGAAGCTCGCAAGAAGGTTGAAAAGGATGCTGCCGCCATCGAAGATCTTCGAAAGAGGCTTCATGACGCGGAAACTTCCTTGAGCAATAACATATCTCAGCAATCAGCTCGAGAGGCAGAAATCCTTGCCCGCTTGGAGTCGCAGAATCGACGGTTTATCAGTAAGTTCTTGAATACGTGCATTTCCTCGGATTACTTCACGTTTTCCCTGCATTCTTTATTTACATGCGACTCTTTGTTTATTTGTAGGGAGAACTCATCAAGAGTACGAAATTGAAGGTCCTGAAGGCGACGAGCTTCTCGACGCGCTGACCCTTGTTGAGATTCATGGGGATGAAGCACGCGACGGCCTTGAAAACGCTGAAGCTGGCCTGTTGAAGCTTTTCCCCTACTTCTTTCTGAAGAAAGAGGTCCCCAATACTTTTGTTGAGCTTGCCAAAACCTTCAACGAGCCTGAAGATCTTGGGCTAAAACTTCGCCAAGAAGGTCTGAAGATTGGCGTTGAAGGCACCGTCGCGCTGATTGCTAATAGTCAGCAAAACGTCGACTGGGCCAAGGTTGGCGACATAGGGGAGATGGAGACGAAGAAATGGCAATCTCTAATTAGAGCTGCCAAGCCTTCTGCAAGACCGATCCTTTCTTTCCTTGGTGTTAAACCAGCACCTGCTCCAAGCTCATCCAAGCCGGAGGTCAAGTAGACCACCCTGTCCTCTTTTTTTTCTTAGTTCTATCTTTTGAAGCTGTCGCCTTAGTAGTTTTAGCGACAACTACTGCAGTACTCCAGTAGTGACCTTTCTTTTGTAATAGCGATGTACATACTTCAATGTTTAATCGAAATCTATATTTGCTGGATGATTGATGTCGAAAATCTTTATTTTCAGTTGATTTTTGACAACTACTCTACAACTCCTCTTCCTTCCGACGTTTTACCCACTTCCTCTCGCTCGAAGAAAATACCTGTTGCTGTCGAAGTTATTGAAAATTCGCCGAGAAAGGTTTCAGCACCAGATTTAAAGGAACTTCGCCAAGAACTCCAATCCACAAAGAAGCAATCACTTGTACTAATGGAGCAATCTCGAAAATCTTCCGAGAGGGAAAAATTGCACTTCAAAGCTCGAGATGCCATAGCTGAAAAGGAGACTGCGGTTGCTGAAGGTGCTGCAGCTCTTGCTCGAGAAAATTTCATGCTACAGCTGCTGACGGATGCTAGCTTGGATATGGCAGGTGTGCTTCCTTAACTTAGTCATACTTTTTCCTGTCTCCTGTTTCTCTGCTGACTCTTTCAAAATAGGTTCTTTCTTGGACGCTGCTGCCGAAGATGAACGTGTTGAGGCTCGATCCAATGCACTTCTCCGGCTTGCACATGATCATGGTTCAAATTTTTGGGGCACGCCTGAACGGACTCGCCAGATCGTCAGGTTTCAGGATCGCGCGCTTCAGGTTCGCGATTATCTCGACTTTTGTACAAGGACATTGTCTCTGGTCTACGGCACCATGTTTCCTCGCAATAAGATGCCAGAGACTCTTCCTGCCTTAATGGACAAATTTCGGGATGCTCCTCGAATCCACGGCTTTGTTAGGGCTCAATTAGCTGCTGGCGCTAGGTTTGCTATGATCATGATAAAAATCTGCTACCCGAAGCTAGACGTGGGTCAGATTGTTCCAAAGTGCCTGGCCAAGATGGCGAAGAGGAAGAAAAACTTCGGTAAATATGACGATATTGTGACCCCTGTTGCCGAAGATATGATGGATGAACTTCTTCGGATGGACGCCGAATTCTTCGTGAAAGGCAGCTATGCTGAACATAGCACTCGCGCAATAAATAATGAACGTCTGACGATAGATAATATACTAGGTAATCCTTGAAGGTTTGTTGCTCCAAGGATTGTATCTTGTGTATAACTTGTATTGTAAAGTCACTATATTTCTGTTTTTCAATGCCAAGCCCCCGGGCGTTTTGATGGCGATGTTTTTCTTATTTATAATGCGAGGTTGTCCCAAGGCAAAATAAATTATATTTGTGCACTATTTTTGCGGGTATGAAAACCCCGATTTTTATATTGATCGCTACTTGGCGACGTATTTTTATTTGGCGAGGTATTTTGTACCAAGGCGAATTTTTTTGCAGATTGTATTTGTCGACGTTGTGTATATATATATTGTATCTTCTGGGTAGAAGCCCCCGAGCCTGTCGAAAAGATATATAATTCCACTATCTTTATTATATTGCAGCACCGCGAGCCCGCCTCATTAAAAACCTTTCCCGGCCCCACTCGGTGCCCCGAAAAAGGAAAAGAGTGCGTCTGAAAACTCGCGGGCGTTTCAGTACATTGTATGTTTACAGAGGAGACTATATTTCGGCATCTAAGCGTAGAAACGCCTGAGCTGCGCCACGTTCCAAGGGTTTGGCTCGGCAATCCCCGTCTTCTTGTCCTTAATTCTGTATGCTCCTCCTTCGATTACTTCTGTGACGATGTAAGGTCCAAGCCACGGTGACTCGAGTTTTTCATGACTTTTTTGATTTAGTCGTAAAACCAAGTCCCCAACTTGAAAAGATCTTGGTCGCAATCGTCGACTGTGCTAGTTTTTCAGGTCCTGCTGATATTTGGCGACTCGTGACAGTACTTCATCTCGTGCCTCATCAAGTGCATCGACATCATCTTCTAAAGCTCTTCTCGAAGTTTCTTCATCATATTCTGTAACTCTTGGAGAATCATGTTCTATTTCTATCGGCAGGACTGCCTCGGCTCCATGGACCAGGAAAAATGGCGTCTCCTGCGTCGCCGTGTTTGGTGTTGTTCGAATACTCCACAACACGCTTGGTAGCTCCTCTGGCCAAGTATGCCGAGCTTTTTCCAATGGTCCCAACAGGCGCTTCTTGATACCATTGCAAATTATGCCATTGGCTTTCTCGACTTGACCGTTGGTCTGTGGATGTGCGACAGACGCAAAACTCAATTTGATGCCCACTTCTGCACAATATGCTTTGAACTCCTTGGACGTAAAGTTACTGCCGTTGTCTGTGACAATGCTGTGAGGAACTCCAAATCGAAAGACGATGCTTTTCACAAACTTGATTGCCGACGCGCCGTCCGGTGAATTTATCGGCTTTGCTTCTATCCACTTGGTGAATTTGTCGACAGCCACGAGCATATACTCGTATCCTCCTGGCGAAGCTTTGTGTAGTTTTCCCACCATATCGAGACCCCATTGAGCAAAGGGCCAGGATAGTGGGATTGGCATGTTCTGCCGCGAGAGTGAGGTTTTGCGGCGACTCTGGCATGCGTCGCAAGTGCGCACTATTTCCTTCGCGTCCTCAATTGTTGTTAACCAATAGAATCCTGCCCTGAAAACTTTGGCCGCAATAGCTCGACTGCTTGCGTGATGCCCACATATTCCTTCGTGTACATCTTTCAGGATTATCCTTCCTTCTTCGGGTGTGACACATCTCTGTAGCACACCCGAGATACTTCGTTGTACAACTCCCCTTTTACCACAGTGAAAGCTTTAGATCGTCTAATTATTCGCCTTGCTTCAACTGGGTCGTCGGGTATTGTTTTTCTTAGGATATATGATATGTACGCCTGCATCCATGGAATTTGCACCATCATGACTAGCTCCTGTTCCTCTTCTTCTTCTTCCAATGCTTCTTTTGTAGTACTCGAGGGTTTTTCGCCTTCTCCTTCTTCTTTAGTTTCATTGGCTTTGTTGATCTCTCGCTTATTTCTTCCCAAAACACGCCTGGAGGGATCGCGAGGCATTGTGACCCGATGTTTGCAAGAACATCGGCTTCATCATTGCTCACCTGCTGATGTGGTTTACCTCGCATCCATAAAACAGTTTTTCCAGCTCGTTATACATCTCCTTGTATGCTATCATACTCTCGTTGACTGCGTCACATTTATTCATAACTTGTTGTGCCACCAACTGTGAGTCGCCGAAGATTTTCAGTCGGGTTGCACCGCTTTCGCCATCTTCATTCCGTGTATGAGCTTCATATTCTGCTTCATTGTTAGATGCATTTGGGAACGTCATCCGTAAGACATACTTCAATTGTCGCCTTCAGGTGATACTAGTATCACGCCTGCTCCAGCGCCTTCTAACCTTTTGGACCCGTCAAAGTTCATAGTCCAGGTTTCGATCAATCTGGAGGCCCTGTGTTTTGTAGCTCCATCCACTCTGCAATGAAATCCGGTAAGACCTGCGATTTTATTGCCTTTCTTTTTTCATACGTGATGTCCCGAGTGGAGAGCTCTGATACGTCCAATTTGCATCACTATTTTGTATCATAATTTGCTGTTATTCATTGATATATCTCATATTGGGACACAATACTTATGTTATTTCATCTATTTTGCATGTTTCATCATTATTGGAGGATCAAGCACCGGAGCTAGGATTCTGCTGGAAAAAGCACCGTCAGAACGCAATATTTCGGAAGATCAACTGTGGAAGGAAATTACACGTAAATTCCTATTTTTCCAGATGACGGAGGGAGCCAGAAGGGGGAGAAGAGGGGACCCAAGGTGGGCCCAGACCATAGGGCGGTGCGGCCCATGGCCTGGCCGCGCCACCTTGTGGTCTGGGGGCCCCACAGCCCCTTTCGCCTCCTTTTCTTCGCGTACTCCTTCGTCCCGAAAACCTAAGCCACAGAGGGAACCTCACGAAGAGTTACAGCCGCCTCTGCGGGGCGGAGGACACCAGAGAGAAAAGAGCTCTCCGGCGGGCAGGAATCCGCCGGGGAAATTCCCTCCCGGAGGGGGAAATCGACGCCATCGCCATCGTCATCGAGCTGGACATCATCTCCATCATCATCATCATCATCATCTCCACCATCTACACCGCCATCACCACCGCTGCACCTCGTCACCGCTGTAACAATTTGGGTTGGATCTTGATTGTTTGATAGGGGAAACTCTCCCGGTGTTATTCTCTACTTGTTATTGATGCTATTGAGTGAAACCATTGAACCAAGGTTTATGTTCAGATTGTTATTCATCATCATATCACCTCTGATTGTATTCCATATGATGTCTCGTGAGTAGTTCGTTTAGTTCTTGAGGACATGGGTGAAGTCTAAATGCTAGTAGTGAATTATGGTTGAGTAATATTCAATGTTATGATATTTAAGTTGTGGTGTCATTCTTCTAGTGGTGTCGTGTGAACGTCGACTACACGACACTTCACCATTTATGGGCCTAGGGGAGTGCATCTTGTATTCGGTTGCTAATTGCGGGGTTGCCGGAGTGACAGAAACCTAAGCCCCCGTTAGTATATCGATGCAAGAGGGATCGCAGGATCTCAGAGTTTAAGGCTGTGGTTAGATTTATCTTAATTACTTTCTTGTAGTTGCGGATGCTTGCAAGGGGTATAATCACAAGTATGTATTAGTCCTAGGAAGGGCGGTGCATTAGCATAGGTTCACCCACACAACACTTATCAAAACAATGAAGATTATTTAGCCACATGAAGCGAAAGCACTAGACTAAAATCCCCGTGTGTCCTCAAGAACGTTTGGTCATTATAAGTAAACAAACCGGCTTGTCCTTTGTGCTAAAAAGGATTGGGCCACTCGCTGCAATTATTTCTCTCGCATTTTACTTACTCGTACTTTATTCATCTGTTACATCAAAACCCCTTGAATACTTGTTTGTGAGCATTTACAGTGAATCCTTCATCGAAACTGCTGCCAACACCTTCTGCTCCTCGTTGGGATTGACATTCTTACTTATCGAAGATACTACGATACACCCCCTATACTTGTGGGTCATCAAGACTATTTTCTGGCGCCGTTGCCGGGGAGTGAAGCGCTATTGGTAAGCGGAATTGGTAAGGAAAACCTTTACTGTTTGTGCTGATTTTATTTCTGCCTGCTGCTATAAGTTATTATGGAGAGATCTTCTCTTCAATTTCTATTTGGGAAATCTACTACTACTGCAACGGTAGTGGATGAAGCGCCAGGTGAGGAAGTAGTACCATATAAAATACCTATGAAAATTATTGAACGTGTTATGGATAACCGCTATGAAGGGGATGGAACTGTCCATCCTGGTGATCATTTACTGTTTTTGCATGAATTATGCGGGTTATTCAAATGTGCAGGTATTTCTATGAATGAAGTTAGAAAGAAACTATTCACTATATCGCTGTCTGGTAAAGCGGCGCACTGGTATAAATTGCTGAAGAATGGTGATTCTATTGATTGGGAGGACATTGTGCCTTTATTTTATTCTAAATTCTATCCTCCAAGTGAAATTCACAAGGATCGGAACCGCATATATAATTTCTGGCCTCATGATGGAGAAAGTATTGCCCAAGCTTGGGGGAGATTGAAGTCTTTAATGCTCAAATGCCCCATTCATGAGCTTCCTGGTAATGTTATTATTGATAATTTCTATGCAAGACTTTCTTTTCAAGACAAGACCTTGCTGGATACTTCTTGTTCTGGATCATTTACACGCAACAAAGAAGAGTTTAAAAGGGACCTTCTTGATCGGATCCAAGAAAATACTGAAGGATGGGAGAACGACAAAGATAGAGAATCAGGTATAATTTATGATTATAAATGCATTGAAGCTTTTATGGATACTGATAAATTTCGTAATATGAGTGCTACATATGGTCTTGATTCCCAAGTTGTTGCAAATCTTTATAAAGCTTTTGCCTCTCATTATGAATTGCCTAAGAAGAATTTTGATAAGTATCATGAACCGTATAAAGATAAAGTTGATTCATCTGTAAACAAATGTGTAGTGATTGAAACTGTTGATAATGTTATTCCTGAAGCTTATATTGAAAAAACTCCTTTCCCTGCTAAAATGAAGGAGTACTCTGTCATATCTAGTGCTATTAATAAAAGTGAAAAGAAACCTAAAGAACCTGAAGAACAAATTAAAATTGAACCTGCTGTTGCAATAGTTAAAGATCTTGTGACTGAAAATGTGGAGGATGGTCATATTATTTTCTGTGAAGATGCTTCTAATATTGTTTCACATCCTAATAAACCCAAACAAGTTAGTGTTCCTATGTTATCTGTTAGAATTGGTGATCATTGCTATTATGGTTTATGTGATATTGGTGCAAGTGTTAGTGCTATTCCTTATGAGCTTTACACGGAGATTATGCACGAAATTGGTTCTTGTGAACTTGAAGATATTGATGTGGTTATTCATTTGGCTAATAGAGAAACTATTTCTCCAATTGGTATTGTTCGAGATGTGGAAGTTCTATGTGGTAAGATTAAATATCCTGCTGACTTTTTGGTACTTGGTTCTGCTGCTAGTGATCATTGTCCTATCATTTTTGGTAGACCTTTTCTAAATACTTGTGGAGCTATTATAGATTGTAAGAAAGAGAAAATTTTGACTAGATTTGCTGGTGAACCTTATGAATTTAACTTTTCTAAATTTACCAAAACTCCTTATAAAGCTGACTTGCCTAGTAATGATTTTAAAATGGAGCAGTGTGCATCTATTGTTCTTGTTCCTAATAATCCTTTGCAGCAACATTTGGAGAATAGTGAAAGTGAAGCTTTTAGGAAAGAAAGAGATGAGCTTGAGGAAATTTTTCTTCGCCAACCTATTCTCAAGCATGATTTACCGGTGGAAGATTTGGGTACAACACCGCCACCAAAGGAAGATCCTGTTTTTGATTTAAAGCCTTTACCTGATAATATTAAATATGCTCATATTGATGATAAGAAAATATATCCTGTTATTATTAGTTCTAAGCTTTCAGAGATTGAGGAAGAAAGGTTATTGGAAATATTGAAGAAACACCGAGGAGCTATTGGCTATACTCTTGATGATTTGAAAGGGATTTCTCCTTCTATTTGCCAACATGCTATCAATATGGAAGATGATGCAAAGCCTGTTGTTGAACATCAGCGTCGTCTAATTCCGAAGATGAAAGAGGTGGTAAGGAACGAGGTATTAAAACTTCTTGAAGCTGGTATTATATATCCTATTGCTGATAGTAGATGGGTTAGTCCTGTGCATTGTGTTCCTAAGAAAGGAGGAATGACTGTTGTGCCTAATGATAATGATGAGCTTATTCCTCAAAGAATAGTTGTAGGTTATAGAATGTGCATTGATTTTCGAAAAGTTAATAAAGTTACTAAGAAAGATCATTACCCTTTACCCTTTATTGATCAAATGCTAGAAAGGTTATCTAAAAATACTCATTTCTGCTTTCTTGATGGTTATTCTGGGTTTTCACAAATTGCTGTTAAAGCTAAAGATCAAGAGAAAACCACGTTTACTTGTCCTTATGGAACTTATGCTTATAGGCGTATGCCTTTTGGTTTATGTAATGCTCCTGCTACTTTTCAAAGATGCATGTCTGCTATTTTTCATGGTTTTTGCGAAAGTATTGTAGAGGTGTTCATGGATGATTTTTCTGTCTATGGGAATTCTTTTGATAATTGCTTGCGAAACCTCGATAAAGTTTTGCAGAGATGTGAAGAAACTAACCTTGTTCTTAATTGGGAGAAATGCCACTTTATGGTTAATGAAGGAATTGTATTGGGACATAAAATTTCCGAGAGAGGTATTGAAGTTGATAGAGCTAAAGTTGAAGCAATTGAGAAGATGCCCTATCCGAGGGATGTTAAAGGTATTCGTAGTGTTCTTGGTCATGCTGGGTTTTATAGGAGATTTATTAAAGATTTCTCTAAAATTTCAAAGCCTCTTACTAATCTTCTTAAAAAAGATGTACCTTTTGTTTTTGATGATGATTGTAAGGAAGCTTTTGAAACTCTAAAGAAAGCCTTAACAACTGCTCCTGTTGAACCTCCTGATTGGAATTTGCCTTTTGAAATTATGTGTGATGCTAGTGATTTTGCTGTAGGCGCTGTTCTTGGACAGCGAGTAGATAAAAAATTAAATGTTATTCATTATGCTAGTAAGACTCTTGATGCTGCTCAAAGAAATTATGCTACAACTGAAAAGGAATTGTTAGCTGTAGTCTTTGCTTGTGACAAGTTTAGACCCTATATTGTTGATTCAAAAGTCACCATTCATACTGATCATGCTGCAATTAGATACCTTATGACAAAGAAAGATGCTAAGCCAAGGCTTATTAGATGGGTACTTCTGTTGCAAGAATTTGATTTACATATTATAGATAGGAAAGGTGCTGATAATCCTGTTGCTGATAATTTGTCTAGATTGGAAAATATTGCTTATGATCCTGTTCCTGTTAATGATAGTTTTCCAAATGAACAATTGGCTGTAATAAAGGTGAGCTCACGAGAGAGCCCTTGGTATGCAGATTATGCTAACTTTATTGTTTCGAAGTATTTGCCTCCAACCTTTTCAGCTCAGCAAAGGAGGAAATTCTTTTATGACTTGAGGCATTATTTTTGGGATGACCCACACTTATATAAAGAAGGAGTGGACGGTATTATGCGAAGATGTGTTCCTGAATATGAACAACAGGAGATATTGAGTAAATGTCATGGTAGTGTTTATGGAGGACATCACGCTGGAGATAGAACCGCGCAAAAGGTTCTACAATCAGGTTTTTATTGGCCAACACTTTTCAAAGATGCAAGGAAGTTTATCTTATCTTGTGATGAATGTCAAAGAGTTGGTAATATCTCTAGACGCAATGAAATGCCTATGAATTATACTCTTGTTATTGAACCATTCGATTGTTGGGGATTCGACTTCATGGGTCCTTTCCCTTCTTCAGAAGGTAACACTCATATACTTGTCGCTGTTGATTATGTTACTAAATGGGTAGAAGCTATACCTACAAAGAGTGCTGATGGTGAGACCTCTATAAAAATGCTTGTAGATGTTATATTTCCTAGATTTGGAATACCTAGATATATTATGACTGATGGAGGTTCTCATTTTATTCATGGAGGTTTTAGAAAAACTCTTGCTAAGTATGGTATTAATCATAGAATTGCTTCCGCTTATCACCCTCAAACTAGTGGTCAAGTAGAATTATCAAATAGAGAGATTAAAGCTATCTTGGGAAAGACTGTTAATAAATCTAGAAAGAATTGGGCTAGCAAATTGAAAGAAGCACTATGGGCTTATAGAACTGCTTATAAAAATCCTATGGGAATGTCACCTTATAAAATGGTTTATGGAAAAGCTTGTCATTTACCTCTAGAACTAGAGCACAAAGCTTATTGGGCTGTTAGAGAACTAAATAAAGATCCTAAATTAGCCGGTAATAAGAGGTTGCTGCAATTAAGTTCTCTAGATGAATGGAGAAGTGAAGCTTATGAAAATGCTAAACTCTTTAAAGAAAAAGTTAAGAAGTGGCATGATAGAAGAATTATCAAAAGAGAGTTTAATATTGGGGATAAAGTCCTATTGTATCGGTCTCGTCTCAGATTCTTTGCAGGGAAATTACTCTCGAAGTGGGAAGGACCATATGTTGTTGAGGAGGTGTATCGTTCAGGAGCAATTAAAATTAGCTCTCTCCAAGGCAATGCCACACAAGTGGTGAATGGACAAAGACTCAAGCATTATATCTCGGGTGATTCTTATAATGTTGATGTTGATATTATTCAAGTGGAAACACCGGAGGCTTTCATCAAAGGGCAAATTGACAGTCCGCCAGAACTCGACTTTGAATAGGTAACAGTACAGGTAATAAAAAGTCCGCGTTTACCTTTCCGAACAATATTTTTGCTGTTTTTGGAAAATATGAAAAATTACGGAATCGAAACGGAGTGGAAAAGACGCGCGAGGGCCCGTCACCATAGGCCGGCGCGGGCCCCACCCTGGCCGCGCCGACCTATGGGGACAGCCCCTCGTCGCCCCTTTTCTACTCGTTTTCGGCCTGGAACCTTCCTTTTATCGTAAAAATATTTGCTATATAATCCCCCGGACCCCTGGAGGTCCGTATATCGTTTTCTCGTCGTGTTTTGTTTCGAGCTGTTTTCTGCCAGATTTGTTTTGATCTAGAAGCACCATGGTCTCCAACAACAAGGACAAGGGACCTTTGAAGGAAGATATTCAAGACCCGGAACTGAAGGAAGAAGACGCAAGTGAGGATGAGGAAGAAGTGGAGGAAGCTCCGCGAGTACACCAGCGTGCCACCGTTGCAAGTATTGGCGTGATATCAAATCCATCCAACACCAAGAGGAGTGCACGAATCGCTACCGGAGGAGCGGTTCCACGTCATTACTTGGCTCCAAGGACATCTTCTCCGAGCAATTACAACCCTTACCGCAATCTAATCTACGATCGTCAAACTGAAAGGACCCCCAAGGTAGTGTTGCCAAGTGGTTGGGATATAGATCGTTCTAACATTGCAGGAGAGATGAAATCTGAAGCTGAAGGATGGGGAAACAACTCTAGGAGTTGGGATTCACCACCTGACATGATTATGAGCCGCGTTGAGCACAACTCGGAACTGATTCGCAACCTCACCTATGAGATTGAAGATTTAAAGGAGCTTGTTAAGAAGCTTGTCGAGAGGAATCCATCACCATCATCACCGAAGGAGTAATTCATCATCGGTATTGGCATCCCCTTGGTTTGTTCCAAGCTTGGGGGAGTGCCGCGGTATCACATTATCACTACCTTTATCTTTTACTATCAAGTAGTGTCATATCATGAGTAGGGAAGTTATCATATGGAATAGTATGCAATGTGGAAGTATCTCTCTTAGTTGGTTATCTATGTATCCGTTGGTGTGAGTTATCGTTATGGAATATTAATGAGAAGTCTTATCATTTACTTTTTGCACACTTTATTTTAGTTTGCAATCTCCATTATATGATTACTCTTGACATGAGTATTGATATCACTTTGGGAGCATCAAGTAAATCTATTTGGTTTTGGCAAACTTAGCATTGGTCAATAGCAACAACACCCTGATGTTTGAATAGAAGAGAAATACACTTAGATATATTACTCTATTATCTCTATGCTAATGAGTTTAATATTCTGAAGTTAAAATTGTTTGTGCTTATGAGAAAGATGCATGATTGTTTCTATCATATGTATATTTGTTTGTTTCCCTCAACCTTTATGCTTGCTATCAAACCTTGCTAGCCAAAGACCTGTATCGAGAGGAGATGCTTCTCATACATCCATAACCTTAGACCAAACCTATGCCATTTGTGTCCACCATACCTACCTACTACATGGTATTTTCTGCCATTCCAAGTAAATACTTCATGTGCTACCTTTAAATAATTCAAACTATTACTCCTTGTTTGTGTCAATGTTTTATAGCTCATGAGGAAGTATGTGGTGTTTTATCTTTCAATCTTGTTGGGCGGACTTTCACCAATGGACTAGTGGCACATCCGCTTATCCAATAATTTTGCAATAAGAGCTGGCAACGGGGTTCCCAGCCCCAATTAATAACTTTCATTAACAATTCTCTTCACATGTTTTGCCCTGATTTATCAGTAAGCAACTTAATTTTGCAATAGACACTCCTCCATGGCATGTGAATGTTGGAAGGCACCCGAGGATTAGCCATGGATTGAGAAAGCCAAGGTTGGGGGGAGTGTCATCCTTAATAAAACTAAAATACATGTGTAAACAAAAGAGAAGGGGGATGATCTACCTTGCTGGTAGAGATGCCGTCCTCATGGGAGCCGCTCTTGGAAGGTTCGTTTGGCAAGGGGGTTAGAGTGCCCGCTACCATTCGTTGACAACAACAAACACCGCTCAAAATCTTACTTTTATGCTCTTTACATGATTTCAAAACTTGAAAAGCTCTAGCACATGATTTAATCCCTGCTTCCCTCTGCGAAGGGCCTATCTTTTACTTTTATGTTGAGTCAGTAAACCTATTTCCCTCTATCTCAAGCAAGCAATTGAGTTGTTGTGAACCAACCATTTATGCTATGATTGAGCTAATCATGTCCTTTATACTTTCTTGTTTAGTACAAATTTTACCTGAATGAATATGACTTTGAAAGTTATCAATGATTATGAGGAGATTGTTATGATTGAGAATGAAAGCCCTGCTATATAAATTCTAATATGAAAGCCTTGCTTATTAAATAAGAGCAATCCGTTAGTAGTTCTCTGACCAAGAACAAAGTTTGCCATAACCATCTATGATTTCCTATGCACCTTTACTTGTGATTTCTCTTTACTTATTTCAAGTTGATTTATATGAGGAAGTTGTTTACTAGAATGTCTTGTGTGAATGAATATGATGCTTCTTGTCCGTATTTTATTTATCGACTCTTCACTCCATAAACATGTGGTCTTGTTTATCGAGCTCAGTTTCGCTTGGGGACAAGCGAGGTCTAAGCTTGGGGGGAGTTGATACGTCCAATTTGCATCACTATTTTGTATCATAATTTGCTGTTATTCATTGATATATCTCATATTGGGACACAATACTTATGTTATTTCATCTGTTTTGCATGTTTCATCATTATTGGAGGATCAAGCACCGGAGCCAGGATTCTGCTGGAAAAAGCACCGTCAGAACGCAATATTTCGGAAGATCAACTGTGGAAGGAAATTACACGTAAATTCCTATTTTTCCAGATGACGGAGGGAGCCAGAAGGGGGAGAAAAGGGGACCCAAGGTGGGCCCAGACCATAGGGCGGTGCGGCCCATGGCCTGGCCGCGCCACCTTGTGGTCTGGGGGCCCCACAGCCCCTTTCGCCTCCTTTTCTTCGCGTACGTCCCAAAACCTAAGCCACGAGGGAACCTCACGAAGAGTTACAGCCGCCTCTGCGGGGCGGAGGACACCAGAGAGAAAAGAGCTCTCCGGCGGGCAGGAATCCGCCGGGGAAATTCCCTCCCGGAGGGGGAAATCGACGCCATCGCCATCGTCATCGAGCTGGACATCATCTCCATAATCATCATCATCATCTCCACCATCTACACCGCCATCACCACCGCTGCACCTCGTCACCGCTGTAACAATTTGGGTTGGATCTTGATTGTTTGATAGGGGAAACTCTCCCGGCGTTATTCTCTACTTGTTATTAATGCTATTGAGTGAAACCATTGAACCAAGGTTTATGTTCAGATTGTTATTCATCATCATATCACCTCTGATTGTATTCCATATGATGTCTCGTGAGTAGTTCGTTTAGTTCTTGAGGACATGGGTGAAGTCTAAATGCTAGTAGTGAATTATGGTTGAGTAATATTCAATGTTATGATATTTAAGTTGTGGTGTCATTCTTCTAGTGGTGTCGTGTGAACGTCGACTACACGACACTTCACCATTTATGGGCCTAGGGGAGTGCATCTTGTATTCGGTTGCTAATTGCGGGGTTGCCGGAGTGACAGAAACCTAAGCCCACGTTAGTATATCGATGCAAGAGGGATCGCAGGATCTCAGAGTTTAAGGCTGTGGTTAGATTTATCTTAATTACTTTCTTGTAGTTGCGGATGCTTGCAAGGGGTATAATCACAAGTATGTATTAGTCCTAGGAAGGGCGGTGCATTAGCATAGGTTCACCCACACAACACTTATCAAAACAATGAAGATTATTTAGCCACATGAAGCGAAAGCACTAGACTAAAATCCCCGTGTGTCCTCAAGAACGTTTGGTCATTATAAGTAAACAAACCGGCTTGTCCTTTGTGCTAAAAAGGATTGGGCCACTCGCTGCAATTATTTCTCTCGCATTTTACTTACTCGTACTTTATTCATCTGTTACATCAAAACCCCTTGAATACTTGTTTGTGAGCATTTACAGTGAATCCTTCATCGAAACTGCTGCCAACACCTTCTGCTCCTCGTTGGGATCGACATTCTTACTTATCGAAGATACTACGATACACCCCCTATACTTGTGGGTCATCAAGCTCTATTCCCCAAAGGGAGACACAACCCGTAGCTTCTGGGTTATTCAATATATTTGATAGAGGAGCTTCGTTGACCACTATTATCGGGTGCGCCAAAAAATAGTGTCGCAATTTTCTTGCTGTTGTAAATACTCCGTACGCCAACTTCTGGTATTGGGGGTACCGTTGTTTTGAAGGCGACAGTACTTCACTGATGAAATATACTGGCCTCTGCACTCCATGGAGCTTTCCTTCTTCCTCTCTCTCGACTACTAGAACCGTGCTGACCACCTGAGGCGTGGCTGCAATGTATAGGAGGAGAGGTTCCTTCTCTTTAGGCGCCACCAGGATTGGTGGTGTCGAAATTGTGCGCTTGAGATTCTCGAAAGCTCTGTCTGCTTCCTCGTTCCATTGGAATTTCTCCCCCTGTTTGATCAATCCATAGAATGGCAGCGCTTTTTCTCCCAGCATGGCGACAAATCTGCTTAAAGCTGCGACTCGCCCCGTCAGCTGTTGTATTTCTTTCAACTTTGTTGGCTTCCTCATAGTTACGATGGCCTGTATTTTTTCGGGATTAGCTTCAATCCCTCTTGCTGATACTAAGAACCCGAGAAGTTCTCCCGCAGGAACGCCAAAAGAGCACTTTGTCGGGTTCAGCTTAAGGCAGAACTTGTCGAGGTTGTCGAAGGTTTCCTTCAAATCTTCGATCAGTGTTGACCCCTTCTTTGATGTTATCACGACATCGTCAATGTAGACTTGTACATTTTTTCCAATCTGTGTTGCAAGGCACTTCTGCATCATCCGCTGATATGTTGCTCCCGCGTTTTTCAAACCAAAGGGCATTGTTTTGTAACAAAACACGCCGTAAGGTGTTATGAACGTTGTCTTGGCTTCATCATCTTCTTTTAATCTGATCTGGTTATAACCAGAGTATGCGTCCAAGAAGGAAAGACGTTCACATCCTGCCGTGGAATCGATGATTTGATCGATCCTTGGGAGGGGAAAGTGATCCTTAGGACAGTGTTTATTGAGACACGTAAAGTCGACACACATGCGAAGGACTTTCGTGTTTTTCTTCGGCACCATCACTGGGTTAGCTACCCACGTGGCTTCTGTAGATATCTCTTTGATAAAACCAGCATATTTGAGTCGATCTATTTCTGATAACATAGCTTTGCGGTTTGGTTCCGAAAAACGCCGCAAAGGTTGTTTGATTGGTCTCGCGAGAGGATCCAAGTTGAGGTGGTGCTCGGCAAGTTCCCTGGGTACTCCTGGCATGTCAGCTGGACACCATGCGAAGATTTTCCAGTGCTCACGGAGGAACTCGACGAGCGCGCTTTCCTATGCGATATCCATGTTTGCTGCAATGGATGTCGTTTTCTTTGGGTCCGTCGGGTGGATCTGCACCTCTTTTGAATCCTTGGCAGTATTGAAGGTTGGATCCCTGAGAGACCTCCCTGCATCTGGCAGCACATCATAATCAGTGAGCCTTGGCGCCATATATTCTGCTTGCATCCCGAAAGTTTCTGACAGTCGATGAAAATCCTTGTCGCACTTATCAGACAGCGCGAAACTTCCCTTAATTGTGATAGGTCCCTTGGGTCCAGGCAACCTCCACAATAGGTACGTATAATGAGGTACCGCCATAAACCTGGCATATGCTGGTCGTCCCAACAAAGCGTGATATTGCGACGGGAAATCCACAACTTCAAACTCCAGATTCTCTATCCTGTAGTTTTCTCGGGTTCCAAACTGAACGTCGAGATTGATCTTGCCCAATGGATAACTTGGCTTCTCTGGTGTGATTCCATGGAAACGTGTATCGTTGGTTTCAGGTTTGCCAGGGATATGTTCATCTTCCTCAATGTATCTGCATACATAAGGTTTAAACTGCTGCCACCATCTATAAAAACTCTCGACACGTCAAAGCCAGCAATTACTGCGGGTAAGATGAGTGCCGATTGTCCTGGTCGAGGAACTTGCTGTGGATGATCTGCAATTGTGAAGCCAATGTCTTGCCCTGACCAATTTAGGTACTCAATGTTGGTGGAGGCATCTTCTCTGCCATGAACACTTGCCGCGAGATTACTGCGCCCTGTTAGACGGCCTAGCTTTCTGGATCAACGAGACCGCACCGTTGGAGTTGGGGTCAACATATGGAGGTGGGTGTGGTGTTGCCGCTATTCTGAGCTGGTGCCGATTTTCGTCCGTAATTGCGGGAGGAGGTGGGAGGTGAATCTCACTCCTTGGCCCCTGGGGGTTTCTGTTCATTGCTTGGGCATTTGCAATTCCTGCGGCTCGCAACATTGCCTGAAAATTGCGGCAGTCTTTTTGGAGATGCCCTGACTGCCTCTTTCCGTTGCTGTCGAGATAAAAGTGCATCTGACACGGTCCGTTCATCATCTCCTCGGGGGACACATAAGGTCTTTGAAACCTTGGTCCACTATTTTGCCTGTTACCGCGGAAATCACCTCTATTGTCACCTTGTTGTTCATTGCTCCTTTGGTAATCTTCTCGACTATTTCCTCCAGAGTTTCCTCGGAAACCAGCCGATATCACTACTAGGAAAATGGCTATAGGTGGAGGCAAGTGGTGAGCACCTCGACATCGCCGGTGAAATTTGCCGGCGCACCTCTTCTGCCGCCGGCGATGAAAGACTACTGCCGGCGCACCTGCAAAAGACGCGCCGGGGAAAAAACTTGGCATGGCCGCGGTCGATTCGGGCCAGGCCCAAGAGTCATTGCCGGCGCACCAGCCCAGGGGTGCGCCGGCGGAAAACGCGCTATTGCCGGCGCGCCCCTGGGCTGGTGCGCCGGCAATGACTCTTGGGCCTGGCCTGGGGGTGGTATAGCCGAAATAGCTATGTTCTGCCGGCGCACCCGTGCCATGGTGCGCCGGCAGTAACCTGGGCAGTTATTTCTGCTCAACAACCACTCCCCCACTCTACTACCACTCCACTCCTCCACACAAACCCGAGCCTTCTCCCAACCCAGCTCATTTTTGCCCATTTCTATCCCCAATTTCACCAATTTGACCAAACAAAATCATATTTTTTGAGCAAATCTTCCCTTCCTACATGCATCTCCCACATCCCCCTATGTAGATCTAGATCTAATATCCCGCATTGACCGCTCAATCTAGATCTAGATCTAGAAAGTCGGCTTCCATACGCCATTGTCGCGGCGCTTCGTCTCGATCTCATCGACGAATATATCAAACAAATAGGTGATTAATGAACAAATTAAGGAATGAAATCGACGTATGTTGGACATTTGAAGCAAAGCTAGCTCTCGTGTGTGGCATATATATATGTTGTGCTTGTGCTTGTGTGTGTGTTGGCGTTGAAAATGAGTTGCCAACGTTGCGCCGAAATGTTGATTCTTCAAGTTTCCGTTTCGGCACATTTCTGGCGCTCCTATGTCCTACCGTGTAGGAAGGTCATGCCGAAATTTTCCGTGAAAACTACCGACGGATGCATGGTTCTAATCAATTATGTAATCTTACCATGCAGGCGAGAATGGTTATCGAGATGAGTGAAAGCATCGTGATGAGATATCTGAAACACGCGATCATCGACATGTATGAAAATAAACGCACGGAGGTATTGTGTCCGTGCCGGAGATGCAAACGAGGGAAATGGTTTGACCCGTATTCAGGAAAATTGCAGGGGCACCTGCTCACTAATGGTTTCATGCATGGACACACTCAATGGATGAGCGATGATGGCGCGGAGGTCAATGGGGCGACGGCAGCAGGTGGTAATAATGGCCGGCAAGAAGGAGGGCATCATGACATTGATGACGATGAAGAGTTTGTCGCAGAAGACGATAACCTTGACGACGATAATAACCTTGACGATGACAATAACCTTGACGACGAAGAGGTGCCGCTAGCTTCAGTCGTGCGGGACCCTCATCTTCAAGATCTGCTTCTCGAAAAGACGAAAGGCGCCAAGCGGAAATCAAAGCTTGAGCAACTGGAGATAGACTCGAATACTCCGTTGTACGACTCAGGTCGCGGGTTGGGGGAGTCCCGCTTGAGAGTAGCGCTCGATGTGCTGCAGATGAAGGTGAAACACGGATGGACGGACTCAAGCGTCGACGACATTCTGGAATACGTGAAAGATCTCCTTCCTGCCGGGAACACGTGTCCTGGTAGTCTAGCCGAGGCCAAGAGAATCACGTGCCCTCTCGACTTACCCCACGAAAAGTATCACGCCTGCATCAACGACTGTATCATGTATCGCAAGGAGCACGTGGACAAGACCAAATGTCCTGTGTGTGACGCTGAACGGTACAAGAAAGGGAAGAAGAAAGCTCCTCGGAAAGTTGTGTGGTACTTCCCGCTCGCCCCCCGGCTGCAACGGTTCTACGCGGACCGCAAGGAAGCAAAGCTCATGCGCTGGCACGCTGAAAGAAAGGAGGCAGTGTTGAATGATGAAGATCGGATTGAGCACCCAGTGCTGACACACCCTTCGGATGCAAGCCAGTGGAAAGCATTAGACAATGAATTCGGAAGTTTTGGGGCAGAACCCAGAAACATCAGGTTGGGTGCGAGCACGGACGGATTCAATCCGTTCGGAAACCAGAGCAGCACACATAGCACATGGCCCGTGTTTGTATGGATCTACAACCTCCCGCCCTGGCTGTGCATGAAGAGGAAGTACATACAGATGAGTATGCTAATTCAAGGGCCGACACAGCCAGGAAACGATATCAACATGTATCTCGAATTATTAAAAGAGGAGCTTGAAACGTTGTGGGCGGAGGAAGGGGTAGATACATGGGACGCCGTCGCGGAAGAATATTTCCCTTTGAGAGCCGCGTTGATCACGACGGTGCAGGACTACCTCGGATACGGTTATATTTCGTGCCAGGTGTGCCATGGACACAAGGCATGTGTCAGGTGCATGGAAGAGACGATGTTTTTGCAGCTTGGTAAGGATCCCGGCTCTTCGAAAACAGTTTACATGGGGCATCGAAGGTGGCTACAGAAGACTGACCCGTGGAGAAAGCGTGGAGATCTGTTCGATGGTACAAATGAACCCCGAGGACCTCCACGGAAGAAGAGCGGCGAAGAGATCGATACATTACTGAAAGGTTGGAAGGAGTGCCCTCCGCCGGGAAAGATACGTCAAAAGCCTGGAGAGAAGAAGAAGAAAAAGGCAACGGCGACGCCGCTCATTGGTGTATGGAAAAGGAGGTCCGTGTTTTGGGACTTGCCGTACTGGAAAATTCTCGATACACCTCACTGCCTTGATGTCATGCATATTACAAAGAACGTGTGCGAGAGCTTGCTTGGCACTCTTCTCAACATGCCGGACCGGACCAAAGATGGGCCGAAAGCAAGACACGACCTGAAAGTTTTGGGCATCAGGGAAGAGCTTCAGATCCCGGCGGCCCAAGAGGGACAGTCGGAGGAGGAGGCGGACGGCGGTCAGAAGCGCAAAAGGATTAAGCAGCCAGACTATTACTGTCCCCCCTCCTGCTTCACTTTTAGTCCGGCCGAGGTCGATCAATTTTTCAATTGCCTTCTAGGAGTCAGAGTGCCCTTCGGTTACTCCGGGCTAATAAGCAGATACATGGACCCCAAGAAACGAAACTTCAGCGGCATGAAGTCTCATGACTGTCACGTGATGATGACGCAGATTCTTCCGGTTGCAATCCGAGGTATAATGGATGACCATGTCCGTGCAACGCTGACTGGGCTCTGTAACTTCTTCGACGTCATAACTCGGAAGTCGATAAGCGTGAAGAAACTCGCAAGGCTCCAGGAAGAGATCGTGGTGATCCTATGTGAGCTTGAGATGTACTTCCCGCCTGCATTCTTTGACGTGATGGTCCATCTGTTGGTCCATATCATGGATGATATCGTCAGTCTAGGGCCGGCATTCTTACACAACATGATGCCGTTTGAAAGAATGAATGGGGTCATTAAAGGATACGTTCGTAACAGGTCACATCCGGATGGAAGCATCGTACAGGGCTGGCTCACCGAAGAGTGCATCTCTTTCTGCACGAATTATCTAGACATCGAGGACCCTGTTGGTTTGCCTCAAAACAAGCACCTCCGCAGGTTCGAGGGAGTAGGTCACAAAAATGGAAGGAAGGAACTGCACGTGCACATGTCTGGTCGGACTTCCGACTTTGACAGGGCCAACTTAGTAGCGCTACAACACATTGACTTGATCGATCCTTGGTTGAAAGAGCACAAAACCATGATAGAGAACAGTGGCAAGCCGATGATGACGGAAGCAGAAATATACAGAGAGCACAACTCCTCTTTCGCGCGCTGGTTCAAAGACCACATTGATGCTAATCCCCCACCAATGGATTCTGACAAGGATAAACTAGTATTGGCCTTGTCACATGGCCCCGCGCCCAACCTCATGACTTACCAAGCGTACGATATCAACGGGTACACATTCTACACGGAAGAAAAAGACAAGAACAGTGTTTACCAGAACTCAGGGGTAACGATGGATTCCTGGACGGGTGACGTAAAGACTAGATACTACGGAAGAATCGAGGAAATCTGGGAGCTTAGCTACGCTGGGGAGAAAGTGCCGATGTTCCGTATCAGATGGGCTAAGAACGTCACAAAAGAAGACCGGTATTTCACCACCATGTTTCTACCCGAAGCCAACAAATCAAAGTCCACGAACGCCACCGCGCAGAATGAGCCATGGGTACTGGCAGAACACGTGCACCAATGCTTCTTCATAACCGACCCATCCAGGCCTAGCCGTGTTATCGTGAGGAGAGGCAAGAGGACCATCGTCGGAATGGATGGAGTCGCCAACGAGGAAGACTTCGAAGGACAAGTCGGAGACCCAATGATGGAAGAATCCGAGGACGAAGACACAACATACACCACAAGAAGAAGCAGGACCACGCTACCGAGGTCAGGTCGACCCTTCAAAAGAAGAAGTCACGACACGGGGCTAAATTATTCAACGACGAGCAAGAAAAGCAAGAAGAAAGTGAAACACTCTTCTCAATCGATGATGTAAAACTTTATTTGCAATCTATAACTCATATTTTGTGTAATTCATAACTACTCATATGGTCATGGCCAATATTTTATGTATGACTAATTAATATTGTGTTGGTCAATATTTTGTGTATGTATATATAACTCATATCTTCATGTTTTTACATAACTCATGCATATTGCTTTGTTATTATCTTGAAAAGATAAGAAAAATAAAATAGTATAGGATTTGGGGTAAAAGGAAAGAAACATACAATAAAGAGAAAATAAATAAATAAATAAAAATAATATAGGATTTTTTAATGCACATGTGTATAAACTGCTACACACAAGTCCCAGGTTACACTGTGCCAGGCTTATTGCCGGCGCACCACGTCCTTTGTTCGCCGGGGGAATACTTGTCCCCGGCGAACCAGGGACCTGGTGCGCCGGCAATAACCCTGGCACAGCTATAATAAGGACTTAACCATTTTTTCTCTCCAGCCACGCACATCCCCAGCCACCACATCTCTCTGCCTCTAGATCGAGCGCCGCCGTTGGAGAAGCACCCGCCGTCGCACGAGCCTAGCACGCCGGGCCGCCGCGCCGTCGTCGACCTCTCGCACGCCGGAGCCGCCCCGCCACGCCGCCGCGGAAGCCCATCCCCACGCCCTTCCCGCACCACATCGAGGAGGAGGAGGAGGCCGCCGCACATCGAGGAGGAGGAGGCCGCCGCACATCGAGGAGGAGAGGCCACCATCGTCGCCACCTTCACCATCGGTGAGATTCCCTCCACCTTCCCCCTCCCCTCTTCCCTCCCCTCTCCCCTTCCCTCCACCTTCCCCCTCCCGGCTAGGGTTCCTGCTAGTGATTAGGGTTCATTGGAGTTCCTTCTACACGTACCGGCATCGATCACAAGATCACAAGATCGTAGCTCCAGGAATGAATCATCTAATTGTGCTAATGTGCTAGTTAAATATGTATAGGAACAATCATGGCCAGAATAGTTGAACAAAAACAACCTGCTAGTTATTTACTTAGTGCTTGTGTCAGGTGAATCAGCATGTTGCTCTTTTGCAATTTGCACTTGCAGGATGATGAAAGGCATGCTTGATTTATCGGTTGAAGTGCTCCTTTGAACTTTGCAATTGCACTTACAGTCAATTCAGAAATGCACGTGTTATTGGTTGATTTAGGAATGCTCGATTTATCTGGTTGAGGTGTTGATCTGAATACTAATTTTCCAAAAATGTTGTAGCTACTGGTTTAGTGTAGGTTTCATTCTCTGGTTCATTTAAAAAATGATGAAATGAGCACTTTAGTGTTTAATTCATTCTCTGGTTCATTTAAAACAAAATGAAAATGATGTACATGGTTCTCTGGAAATGAATTGGGGTTTTTTATTATAGTGCAAATGAAATGGAAATGCTACTGGTTCATCTGGTAAATGAATTGGGTGAAGTGAAAATAAAAATGCTACTGGTTTAAAATGACAAATGAAAATTTAAAATGCAGTAGGTTTGTTTGCTAGTTGCTATTTGCTTTAAATGATGAAATGCAGTAGCAAATTCTTGGTTCATTTAACTTGTGACTTCTTCTGGTTCAATTCATTCTTTTAAATGTGAAAATGAAAATAAAAATGCTTGCAGTACCTAGGTAGCTAGGCAGTAGGGTTTTTTGGTTATGCTAATGCCAATTCATATAAATTAAAGTAACAATTAAGCTCTCTGGTTTAAAACTAAAATTTGCTAGATTTAGTTAATAAAATTTGCTAGCAGTACATGGTTCATTTAAATGAAATGAACACTAGTTGGCAGTAGCAAATGCTACTACTGGTTTAGCTACTGGCTTAGGTATTTAGTTCATTAGGTGGAGTTCATTGCTGGTTAGTATTTAGGGTTTCAATTTATATTTACTAAATGCTTTATATACTAAATGCTTCTGGTTTGCTTCTGGTTGAGATGGAAATGCAAAATGCAGTAGCTAGCTAGGTTGAAATGCAAAAATGCTGCCATAAATTGCTACTGGTTAAAAATGCTCAATTGTTTGGTTCAAAATGCTCATGCATGCTCACTGGTTGTAAATAAATTTGGTTCAAAATGAAAATGCATCATTACCTACTGCCAAAAAAAGAAAATGAAATAGAGGTTTGGTTCAAAATTGATTTTATTTGCAGTAGCTAAATGATGCTTATGTATATATAATGTATTTGGTTTCTCTGTTGGGGGTATATGATTGTGGTGCCCCTGTTTGGATGATTTTATTCATCCACACATATGTTTCTTGCTGTTTGGAAATGATGGAGGACCCATCCACACATATTTTTCTTGGAAAATGAATTGGGGTTTTTTATTATAGTGGAAATGCTACTGGGTGGTATTTAAATGGATGCTATGCATATGCTGAATTGCATTTCTGTTACAGGGATTGAGTTGCTATTGAGTGCCGGAATGTCGATTCATTTCCGTTCCGGCAATTCTAGCACTCGGCATGACCAATTTTTAGCAAAGGTCATGCCGAATTTTTCCGTGAATTCTAACTCTTTTTCATCTTCTATTAGTGCAAGCCACCATGGCGTCTGAAGAACAATTAGAGGAGCACTACAATAGGCACTTCTTTAGGACGGAGGAGGATGCCGAGGCCGCTGGTGTTGGCGGCGACGAGGACCATGAGATGGAGGATGACGCTGGGGGTAGTGGCGACGAGCCAAGCGGCAACGAGGCAAGCGACGCCGCCGGGGGTAGTACCTACGCGCCAAGCGGCGACGAGGCAACCGGCGCCGCCGGGGGTGGCGGCGAGACAAGCGGCGACGATCCTAGCGGCGCCGCCGGGAGTAGTGGCACCGGGACAAGTGGTTCCAAGAGGCCGCGGAAGGCAAGGCGCCAAAACACGGTCGGCACCGGCAGAGACACAGTCAAAGAGGTGGACCCCGCCAGTGGATTGCCGAAGGAGCCTAAGGATGTTGCCAAGGGGTACGGCAACCAACTGGCATGTATCCTCCGAGAGGTCGTCAATCTCAACGAGACGGACCTCCGAGCTGAGAGCAAAGCGCCTCTGCGAGCCCAGCTCATTGCGAGGTTGCACTCACGATACAAGTTCCTAGGCGACTACGCCTCCACTGATCAAACCAATAACATTGTGAACTCACAAGCCCTCCTGAAGTTCACCAAACACCTCAGCAGCTACAAGTACATGGTGCGGAAGCTGATTGCTGAGGGCAAAGGTTTCGAAGAGGTCCACTCCGCCTTTCCGCATGTCTCCCAGGCGGACTTTGATGCTTTTGTGGCCAATGAAGAGCTACAAGCAACCAAGAATCGCAAGTTGTGGGGGAAGGAAATGCGGGAGCTTAACATCGGCAACCACAACCTTGGGAGCCGTGGGTACGAGGGAAAGGAGCCCTATTGGGCGAAGGAGGACGAGGCGTATGTAAATGCCGGCATTGAGAACCCCTGGCTCAAGTACAAGGACCCGCTTGAAAGAAGATTCATCAGGTCCCGGTACCATAAGAAGAAACTAACCGGGGAACTTGTCACGGACCCGAAGGTCGTAACCGACATAATTTGGTTCACGAACGACAAGAAGGTCCTGGCGTTGGAGAAAAAACTGGTAAGCAATTTACCGGTTTAATTAGATCAAGTATCGTTCATATAATAGTAGCAACATTTCTAAATGGTTCGCGTTTCTTCCGCAGGAAGAAGAAAGACAAAAACTTTCTCAATGTGACGAAGGCTCCTCCTCCCAGGCGTCGACGGGCAGGGTAGCCTGGGACAAGCCTCTCGTACGGGCGCTAAACATCGTTAATGAGCATTCACCGACGAGAAGGCCGCATAGAGGCCGTGTGGCTGGCGCCGGTACAGGCTACAAGCATGGTCACTATGGCTTGTCGTCTGCGGCCGATAAAAATGCGCGCAGTGAGAGGAAGCAGCGGGAGGCGGAGGAAATGAGGGAGTCAATCCTAGCCCAAGTCCAAGCTGGTTTGGTACCGCAACTGGTACCGCAACTCAAAGCTACGCTCGTACCTGAAGTCAAAGCTGAAGTCGCCGCTTCAGTCCAAGCAGATTTCAACGCTCTACACGCGTGGTATGAGGGTGGCAAACAAGCCCCCCGAAAATGCAAGTGGTTAGCTTCGACGGCAGCAACTCGATGGCGCCGCCGTCCGCCGGCAATGACAATGTTATAATGGAGACTCCTCCGGCCGCCGGCAATGTCGCTGGTGCTAGGGATTCACCGTCCATGCCGGGTAGCAGCCCCTCCGTCACTTGCACGCCCGCCGCCGCATGTGCCGGCCCGTCGACATTAGCCGAGCTCAACGCCCTCACGGTAATTAACCCATGTGTACATCAAGTTAATATATTAGTTTCGTCATCCTTGCCCTCTCTCTAACGCCATACACATGTTCTCGCAGGCGCTCTCAACGCCATGCACCTTCCTGATGAGAGTAAACGACGAACTCAAAGACGTCGCGAGGGGGTCCATCCTTCGGCCCCTGGATAAGAAGTGGCACACACGAGATATGGAGGATGACGTTTACCGGGTTGAAGTGGATCGGGCGTTACCGGGCTATGAGGATTTGTTTCCTCCTAATCAACCGCATGGTGCCGATGACGAAGACCCGTTGAATCTTGCCTCACTGAAGGGTTGGGTACTGCTATGGCCGAAGACCCTAATTAGGATCAACACCTACTCGGGGTCGACGGCAAGCAAAGACAAGCACCTTGCGGCGCCACAGGTCAGCGTCCCTCCACGACAGCCAGCGGCGCCGGTGGTCAGCGCCCCACCACAACAGCCAGCTGCGCCGGTGGTCAGCGCCCCACCACAACAGCCAGCGGCGCCGGTGGTCAGCGCCCCACCACAACAGCCAGCGGCGCCAGAGGCCGAGGAATACGAACGTGAAGACTTCCAATGGGATATTCCTACGTCTTCACAAGTTGTCCATGAGGATGCGCTGGCCCCGAAATATGGGTGCTCCAAGAAGCTGTTCGATTCTCAAGAAACGGCTGAGGAGGAAAATCCTGAGGAGGTCGCCGCCGTCGCCGTCAAAAAGATGCTGAGCCCAAACACACTCCGTGCTACGGTTACGGCGGTGGGAGATGGTCCAGTACTACAACCCAAGAAGAGGAAGAGGGCAAACAAGAAGGACGCCAAAGACAAGGCGGCGGCCAAAGACAAGGACAAGGTGGCACTCCTTGACAAGTTGCCAAACAATTGGCGACCTCTGCATCACTTGGGTGAACCGATGCTGCCGGAGCATGTCCTCAACCTACTCACCGGGGATATGGCGAGCTTGCATAACCAAGTCCAGTATTTGGAGAGGCAGCTTCTCAAATCAAAAAATCCTAGTTACCCTCTCTTCGTGGCGAAGGTGCCAACTGGCATGAACTTCGTCGAGAAGTACCCCGCGGACTTGTGCTTCATCCGGTTCAATGACATCTTCAGCATCTATCGCATGCAAATGCTCCACTTTAGTGTGGTTCGCCTAGTTGCTCTTAGCTTGTCTTCCCAGATCGTTAAGGAGGGGACGCCGACCATCGCGATAATGGACCCCTTCTATATGCGGGAGAGCATCATCTGCAACGCTGGGGATCGGGCGATTGCCACACGGCAGGTCGAGGATTTCATGCTGGCGAACATTAAGAAGGGCGCCATTCTCATCCCTTACTTCCCCGAGTAAGTAATCACTCGCTAGTCCCCATCACCATTCTATCCTATATCTCCATTTGCATTTCCAAAGGTTAATCCGTGTGTTTTCCGCAGAGACATGTACTGCACCCTGATACGTCTCCAACGTATCGATAATTTCTTATGTTCCATGCTACTTTATTGATGATACCTACATGTTTTATACACATTATATGTCATTATCGTGCATTTTCTGGAACTAACCTATTAACAAGATGCCGAAGTGCCAGTTCCTGTTTTCTGCTGTTTTTGGTTTCAGAAATCCTAGTAACGAAATATTCTCGGAATTGGACGAAATCAACGCCTGTGTTCCTATTTTCACGGAAGCATCCAGAACACCCGAGAGCTAGAGGGGGCCACACAGGCCCGAGATGATAGGCCGGCGCGGCCCACCGGCCGCGCGGCCCTATGGTGTCGTCGCCCCTTCGACCTTCCGACGCTGCCCTTTCGCCTATATAAAGCCCCTCCGTCGAAAACCCTTACGGAAGAAGCCACGGTACGAAAAAAGTTCCAGAGCCGCCGCCATCGCGAAGCCAAGATCCGGGGGACAGGAGTCTCTGTTCCGGCACCCTGCCGGACGGGGAAGTGCCCCCGGAAGGCTTCTCCATCGACACCGCTGCCATCTCCACCGCCATCTTCATCACCGCTGCTGCTCCCATGAAGAGGGAGTAGTTCTCCATCGAGGCTCGGGGCTGTACCGGTAGCTATGTGGTTCATCTCTCTCCTATGTACTTCAATACAATAATCTCATGAGCTGCCTTACATGATTGAGATTCATATGATGATGCTTGTAATCTAGATGTCATTATGCTAGTCAAGTGAGTTTTACTTATGTGATCTCCGGAGACTCCTTGTCCCACGTGTGTAAAGGTGACAGTGTGTGCACCGTGTGGGTCTCTTAGGCTATATTTCACAGAATACTTATTCACTGTTATGAATGGCGTAGTGAAGTGCTTATTTATATCTCTTTATGATTGCAATGTGTTTTGTATCACAATTTATCTATGTGCTACTCTAGCAATGTTATTAAAGTAGTTTTATTCCTCCTGCACGATGTAATGGTGACAGTGTGTGCATCCGTGTTAGTACTTGGTTTATGCTATGATCATGATCTCTTGTAGATTGCGAAGTTAACTATTGCTATGATAGTATTGATGTGTATTATTCCTCCTACATAAGCATGAAGGTGACAGTGTGCATGCTACGTTAGTACTTGGTTTAGTCGTATTGATCTATCTTACACTCTAAGGTTATTTAAATATGAACATTGAATTGTGGAGCTTGTTAACTCCGGCATTGAGGGTTCGTGTAATCCTACGCAATGTGTTCATCATCCAACAAGAGAGTGTAGAGTATGCATTTATCTATTCTGTTATGTGATCAAAGTTGAGAGTGTCCACTAGTGAAATTCTAATCCCTAGGCCTTGTTCCTAAATACTGCTATCGCTGCTTGTTTACTGTTTTACTGAATTACTACTGCTGCGTTACTACTGCATGTTTACTTCTGCAATATTACTACCATCAACTGCACGCCAAGCTCTTTTCTGGCGCCGTACTACTGCTCATATTCATTCATACCACTTGTATTTCACTATCTCTTCGCCGAACTAGTACACCTATTAGGTGTGTTGGGGACACAAGAGACTTCTTGCTTTGTGGTTGCAGGGTTGCATGAGAGGGATATCTTTGACCTCTTCCTCCCTGAGTTCGATAAACCTTGGGTAATCCACTTAAGGGAAACTTGCTGCTGTTCTACAAACCTCTGCTCTTGGAGGCCCAACACTGTCTACAAGAATAGAAGCACCCGTAGACATCAAGCACTTTTGGCGCCGTTGTCGGGAGGAAAGGTAAAAGGTACTCACACTCCGGATCTCGGCTACTAAGCTATTTTCCCGCCGTTGTAAGTACTCGAAGCTATTTCCTTTAGACTCTGCAATTGCGACATTTGGTTTCTTGTTTACACTAGTTAGGCATAATGGACAACAAAGAGCTTCTTATTCTATTTCCTGATTTAAGACATGGATGGTTTGATGCGAAAATTAAAAAACCCATGGAACATATTAATATGAATGCTTTGAACACTATTGTTGCTAATGCTATGGAAAATTCTAAGCTTGGGGAAGCTGGCTTTGATGAGCATGATATTTTTAGTCCCCCAAGCATTGAGGAGAAAATTTACTTTGATGATACTTTGCCTCCCATTTATGATGATTATAATGATAGTAGTCTTTTGTTACCACCTGTTATGGAGGATAAATTTGATTATGATTACAATATACCTCCTATATTTGATAGCTACTTTGTTGAATTTGCTCCCACTACAATTAATAAGAATGACTATGCTTATGTTGGGAGTAGTAATTATTTTATGCATGAGACTCATGATAAGAATGCTTTATGTGATAATTATATTGTTGAGTTTGCTCATGTTGCTACTGAAAGTTATTATGAGAGAGGAAAATATGGTTGTAAAAATTTTCATGTTACTAAAACACCTCTCTATGTGCTGAAATTTTTGAAGCTACACTTGTTCTATCTTTCTATGCTTGTTACTTTGCTCTTCATGAACTTGTTTATTTACAAGACTCCTATGCATAGGAAGCATGTTAGACTTAAATTTGTTTTGAATTTGCCTCTTGATGCTCTCTTTTGCTTCAAATACTATTTCTTGCGAGTGCATCATTAAAACTGCTGAGCCCATCTTAATGGCTATAAAGAAAGAACTTCTTGGGAGATAACCCATGTGTTTATTTTACTACAGCAATTTTTGTTTTGTTGAGTCTTGGAAGTTGTTTACTACTGTAGCAACCTCTCCTTATCATGTTTTTGTGCCAAGTAAAGTTTCTATGCTAAAGTTGATGTTATATTTGGGATCGCTGCGCAGAAACAGCATTGCTGTCTGTCACGAATTCTGGCACAAGTCTCTGTAGAAAATTCGAAAAATCTGCCAATTTACGAGCGTGATCCTCAGATACGTACGCAACTTTCATTAGTTTTGAGTTTTTCCATTCGAGCAAGTCTGGTGCCATTTTAAAATTCGTCTTTACGGACTGTTCTGTTTTTGACAGATTCTGCCTTTTATTTCGCATTGCCGTATTTGCTATGTTGGATGAATTTCTTTGATCCATTAATGTCCAGTAGCTTTATGCAATGTCCAGAAGTGTAAAGAATGATTGTGTCACCTCTGAATATGTGAATTTTTGATTATGCACTAACCCTCTAATGAGTTTGCTTGAAGTTTGGTGTGAAGGAAGTTTTCAAGGGTCAAGAGAGGAGTATGATATACTATGATCAAGAGGAGTGAAAGCTCTAAGCTTGGGGATGCCCCCGTGGTTCATCCCTGCATATTTCAAGAAGACTCAAGCGTCTAAGCTTGGGGATGCCCAAGGCATCCCCTTCTTCATCGACAAAGTATCAGGTTCCTTCTCTTGAAACTATATTTTTATTCGGTCACATCTTATGTATTTTACTTGGAGCGTCTGTGTGCTTTTATTTTTGTTTTTGTTTTGTTATTTTCATTCTCTGAATAAGTTCATCCTTGTGTGGGAGAGAGACACGCTCCGCTGGTTCATATGAACACATGTGTTCTTAGCTTTTAATGTTCATGGCGAAGGTTGAAACTGCTTCGTTAATTGTTATATGGTTGGAAACAGAAAATGCTACATGTAGTAATTGGTAAAATGTCTTGGATAATGTGATACTTGGCAATTGTTGTGCTCATGTTTAAGCTCTTGCATCATATACTTTGCACCCATTAATGAAGAAATACATAGAGCTTTCTAAAATTTGGTTTGCATATTTGGTCTCTCTAAGGTCTAGATAATTTCTAGTATTGAGTTTTGAACAACAAGGAAGACGGTGTAGGGTCTTATAATGTTTACAATATGTCTTTTATGTGAGTTTTGCTGCACCGGTTCATCCTTGTGTTTGTTTCAAATAACCTTGCTAGCCTAAGCCTTGTATCGAGAGGGAATACTTCTCATGCATCCAAATTCCTTGAGCCAACCACTATGCCATTTGTGTCCACCATACCTACCTACTACATGGTATTTCTCCGCCATTCCAAAGTAAATTGCTTGAGTGCTACCTTTAAACAATTCAAAATTTATTACCTCTTATTTGTGTCAATGTTTTATAGCTCATGAGGAAGTATGTGGTGTTTATCTTTCAATCTTGTTGGGCAACTTTCACTAATGGACTAGTGGCTTCATCCGCTTATCCAATAATTTTGCAAAAAGAGCTGGCAATGGGATTCCCAGTTAATTAATTAACAAAAATATACACTCCTCCATGGTATGTGATTGTTGGTCGGCACCCGAGGATTCGGTTAGCCATGGCTTGAGAAAGCAAAGGTGGGGAGGAGTGTCATCATAATAAAACTAAAATAAAAAGGCACTCCTTCATGGTATGATATTGTTGGCAGGCACCCGAGGATTCGGTTAGCCATGGTTTGTGAAAGAAAGGTTGGAAGGAGTGCCACCCAAAAATAAAATAAAATGGGAGCCGCTCTTTGAAGGTTTGTCTGGCAAGGGGGTTAGAGTGCCCACTACCATTCGTTGACAACAACAAACACCTCTCAAAACTTTACTTTTATACTCTCTTGATGTTTTCAAAATCAAAGCTCTAGCACAAATATAGCAATCGATGCTTTCCTCTTTGAAGGACCTTTCTTTTACTTTTATGTTGAGTCAGTTCACCTATCTCTCTCCACCTCAAGAAGCAAACACTTGTGTGAACTGTGCATTGATTCCTACATACTTGCATATTGCATTTGTTATATTACTTTGTGTTGACAATATCCATGAGATATACATGTTATAAGTTGAAAGCAACCGCTGAAACTTAATCTTCCTTTGTGTTGCTTCAATACCTTTACTTTGATTTATTGCTTTATGAGTTAACTCTTATGCAAGACTTATTGATGCCTGTCTTGAAAGTGCTATTCATGAAAAGTCATTGCTTTATGATTCAGTTGTTTACTCATGTCATTACCATTGTTTTGATCGCTGCATTCATTACATATGTTTACAATATGATCAAGTTTATGACGGCATGTCACTTCAGAAATTATCTTTGTTATCGTTTTACCTGCTCGGGACGAGCAGAACTAAGCTTGGGGATGCTGATACGTCTCCAACGTATCGATAATTTCTTATGTTCCATGCTACTTTATTGATGATACCTACATGTTTTATACACATTATATGTCATTATCGTGCATTTTGGAACTAACCTATTAACAAGAAGTGCGTTCCTGTTTTCTGCTGTTTTTGGTTTCAGAAATCCTAGTAACGAAATATTCTTGGAATTGGACGAAATCAACGCCCAGGTTCCTATTTTCACCGGAAGCATCCGAACACCCGAGAGCGCAGAGGGGGCCACACAGGCCCGGATGATAGGCCGGCGCGGCCCACCCCCTGGCCGCGCGGCCCTATGGTGTCGTCGCCCCTTCGACCTTCCGACGCTGCCCTTTCGCCTATATAAAGCCCCTGCGTCGAAAACCCTTACGGAGGAAGCCACGGTACGAAAAAAGTTCCAGAGCCGCCGCCATCGCGAAGCCAAGATCTGGGGGACAGGAGTCTCTTCGGCACCGCCGGACGGGGAAGTGCCCCCGGAAGGCTTCTCCATCGACACCGCTGCCATCTCCACCGCCATCTTCATCACCGCTGCTGCTCCCATGAAGAGGGAGTAGTTCTCCATCGAGGCTCGGGGCTGTACCGGTAGCTATGTGGTTCATCTCTCTCCTATGTACTTCAATACAATAATCTCATGAGCTGCCTTACATGATTGAGATTCATATGATGATGCTTGTAATCTAGATGTCATTATGCTAGTCAAGTGAGTTTTACTTATGTGATCTCCGGAGACTCCTTGTCCCACGTGTGTAAAGGTGACAGTGTGTGCACCGTGTGGGTCTCTTAGGCTATATTTCACAGAATACTTATTCACTGTTATGAATGGCGTAGTGAAGTGCTTATTTATATCTCTTTATGATTGCAATGTGTTTTGTATCACAATTTATCTATGTGCTACTCTAGCAATGTTATTAAAGTAGTTTTATTCCTCCTGCACGATGTAATGGTGACAGTGTGTGCATCCGTGTTAGTACTTGGTTTATGCTATGATCATGATCTCTTGTAGATTGCGAAGTTAACTATTGCTATGATAGTATTGATGTGTATTATTCCTCCTACATAAGCATGAAGGTGACAGTGTGCATGCTACGTTAGTACTTGGTTTAGTCGTATTGATCTATCTTACACTCTAAGGTTATTTAAATATGAACATTGAATTGTGGAGCTTGTTAACTCCGGCATTGAGGGTTCGTGTAATCCTACGCAATGTGTTCATCATCCAACAAGAGAGTGTAGAGTATGCATTTATCTATTCTGTTATGTGATCAAAGTTGAGAGTGTCCACTAGTGAAATTCTAATCCCTAGGCCTTGTTCCTAAATACGCTATCGCCTTGTTTATCTTTATACTGCTTGCTGCGTTCTACTGCATGTTTACTTCCTGCAATATTACTACCATCAACTGCACGCCAGCGAGCTCTTTTCTGGCGCCGTACTACTGCTCATATTCATTCATACCACTTGTATTTCACTATCTCTTCGCCGAACTAGTACACCTATTAGGTGTGTTGGGGACACAAGAGACGTCTTGCTTTGTGGTTGCAGGGTTGCATGAGAGGGATATCTTTGACCTCTTCCTCCCTGAGTTCGATAAACCTTGGGTAATCCACTTAAGGGAAACTTGCTATTCTACATTTGCTTTCCAGGTTAATCCGTGTGTTTTCCGCAGAGACATGTACTGCACCCTCATCGTCGTGCACCCGCAACACTCGCATGCAGTCTATCTCGACTCGGGTAGGGACAAGAAGAAAGACTACACCAACATCAGGGCCCTTCTCAATGATGCTCTCACCGGCTTCGCCAACAAGGCAGGCCCCCTCAAAGTAGAGAGGAAATCCCGAGGAGGCTTGGTCTTAACCCACACAACCAACTTCCCCTGCCTCAGGCAGTCGAAGCAAGACAATGGGATGGACGCGTGGTACGCCATCCTTCAGATGCAGGAGTACATAAAGTACGCAGATGACATGTTGCTGCCAGAGAGTCTCAGAGAGAGGTTTGTAAACATGGCGGATGCCCCTGATAGAGAGATTAGAAAGAACTGGAGTCGCATCCAGCAGTTCATTTGCACGGTAATCGTGCATGATGTCAACAAAAGGTCTGGCGAGTTCTTCTACGGCTACGGTCTACCACCTAATGACGAGATAGAACTCCGCTTGGAGATGTCGCGTGATGAGAGGCCGTTCAACACGCTTGAGGGCTGCCGTCCATTCCCCCCTAGGCGTACAACCTGATCCTACGACGGGAACACTATTGCTAAAGCTTGAACGATATGTCTTTGAACTTCCGTATTGTAATACTTGCTACATATTCCCATAGAATCGACTTGTTGCTTTTATTTAGTTGTATGGATGTGCATGTGAACATGTGTCTATAGTTTCATTTACTTTGCTATATATTTCAAGATTATGGCGTAGATACCTTAATAATTATTTGCATTTACTCGACCCCTACTTGCCTCGTATTTGGAGTTCGCCGATGATTAGAATGTTCGGTCACTAGTACACTCGGGGGTGGAGCCAGTGAGCCTTGGTGCGATGGCCACAAATATCAATCTATTGTGCATCCTACCTAGCCTCACTGACTCCATCCCTGGATGTTAATATGTGTTTCGACCGACAAATTATGAGGCACGCTATTTAATTCGTACTACTTGTCTTTTATTTGAGTTCGCACTTCTTAATTGCATTGGCCGATGATTAAAATGTTTGGTCACTTGTACACTCCGGGGTGGGGCCAGTGAGGCTTGGTGTGATGGCCACAAATATCAATCTATTGTGCATCCTACCTAGCCTCGCTGACCCCATCCCTGTATGTTATTATTTATTTCGACCAACAAAGTATGAGGCACATGCTATTTAGTTCATACTACTTGTCTTTTATTTGAGTTCGCACTTGTTCATTGCGTTGGCCGATGATTAGAATGTTTGGTCACTTGTACACTCTGGGGTGGGGTGAGTGAACCTAGTGTGATGGCACAAATATCAATCTGTTGTGCATCCTACTTGGCTTCACTTACCCCATCCCTGAATGTTACTATTTGTTTCGACCAACAAAGTATGAGGCACATGCTATTTAGTTCATATTACTTGTCTCTTATTTGAGTTGGCACTTGTTAATTGCATTGGTACTAACGTTTTATTTGTCTTGTGCATGGAGATGCCGACGACATATGTCGTGTACAAGGGGAGGGTTCCTGGAGTCTACGACGACTGGGAGGACTGTCGGAGACAGGTGCACCGCTTCAGCGGCAACAGCTACAAGGGATACCCCACTAGGGTGGAGGCGGAAGGAAGATACGCCCGTTATCTAGCGGGAGAGATGAGGGACATGAGGAGGAACCGGATGAAGACCATGGCCTTCGTGATGATGGTCATCGTGACCATGTTGGTCATGTTCTATGTGATTGTAGTTTAGGTTAGTAGCTACATTGGGAGGTGTATGACGACACTTGTGACGACTATGTACCGAGACTTCTAACTTTGTGAAACTTCGTCCTTCGGTGTTGCATATGCACATGTGTTGTATGAATCAACATTCCGGAACGAGACTTGCGTATTTGTGTATTGATACCGAAATGAGACTTGGCTCTCTATGTGCTTCTCATATTGCATGTTCTGCTGTATAAATATGAACTGTGTTGTAAATATATACTGCTGTCAAATATGTATTCTAATATGCTGGGAAAAAGCTGAAAAAAGAATTTTCGAATATTATTTCCGGCGCACCTAAATGACATACTGCCGGCGCACGTGGCATGCGCCAGTGCTGCCGCACTACTGCCGGCGCAGCTGCTGGTGCGCCGGTGGAACTTGCCCTTTGCCGGCGAATCTACCAAGGCGCGGCAGTACATGACCTATCGCCGGCGCACCGCTGGTGCGCCGGCAGTGGCCAGTTATCACCGGCCCGTTCGCAGCGGCGGGCTCGTGGTGCGCCGGCAATGGGCCTTTTAGGTGCGCCGGCAATAGGCCTTTCCCTTGTAGTGTATGTGGCCAGGCGCATCATTATTGTAGAACTGGCGAGAAAATCGCCTTCTATTTTGAAAATTTCGACCGCGATCCTCTTCTGGCGACCTATGTCGCTTGTTGTATATCGCGTTTTCTCCATCTGCCCACTTGTTTGCTATCTCCATCAGTGCTGATATTGTCTTAGGGTTGGTTCTTCCTAAGTCCTCGACGAAATCTCCTCGTCGAATTCCTGCCACGAACGCGTCTATTGCTCTTTCGTCAGATATATCCTCTGCCGAGTTTTTAATAATGTTCCACCTCTGTATATATTTCCTCATCGACTCGTCGTGTTTCTGTCGACACGCCCTTAACTCTTCCAATGACGCAGGTTTCTTGCAGGTGGATCGGAAATTCCTCACGAAGATATCCTCAAAACTATCCCAGCTGTCGATGGAACCTGGGGAAGTTTCTTTATCCAAGATCTTGCGGCACCACTGAGATGAACTTGGATACTTTGCATGGTCGTTGCTCCGGTTCCTCCTACTAGTTTTACCATCTCGAGATAATCAACGAGCCAATCCTCGGGATCCTGCAGGCCGTCGAATTTCTTGAAATTTTCGGGCAACTTAAACCCTTTCGCAAGTCTTCCGAACTCGTCTCGTAAAGCACGGAGCCCACACATATCTTCGTCGACAACTTCTGGTGAATGCTTACGTTCTCTTCTTTCTTGTCGCTCTATCCACCCTTACTTGAGCTGCTGTGTCTCTTGCTCCACTTGTTCTTGGTGGATCTTGCACCGCTGCGGTGGGTCGTGGACTATTTTGCCTAGGATTTTCTTCGGGAGGCGTGGCTGCAAACGCTGTTCCCATAACTCCAACTCCAGCCATCGCCATATTAAACAATGCTTCTCTCGGGTCTCCAGGGGGTGGTCTGGACGCGAGGATGTAAGCTTGTGTTGCCATGTATCCTGCTTCTGGCGTTTTCGGGATGATATTTCCTCTTGTATCAATCGACATGAAGGACATGTCGAGATTTTGAATTATGTTTCCTCTCTCTTCTTCAGGTATATTTTGCAGCCGAGACCTTGCTCTTCTTCGGGCGTCTCTATGGCTATCTCCCGAAGTTTCTGATTTCGATGAGCTCTGCTCGACGCCTGCTTGACGCGGAGGGCTGCCTCTTTTCTTCTATTCAGGGTGCTGTGTTTTTCCAGCTCCCTACTCACCCGAGCAAGTTTATATTGATAGGCTTGTAATTCTTCTGCAGTAGCAGGGTGGTCATTGGTTCTGAACCATCCATGGCTCTTGCGGCCCTATCCCATGCTTCTTGCGGGAGTTGAACTCTTGCGAGATGAAGACCCGACATATTTAGTGCCTAAGCCTCTTCTAAGATCAGCGATCGACGTATGGATTTCCCAAATCATCGAAAGCCTCGACGTCTCTGGTTCTGCTCGGCCTGCTTCTTCAATTGCACAGATTTGATGATATTTTGAGTATTGATTTTTGTCGGGATTGGTGACACCATCATAGAGATTGGTGAAGACCTTTCCAATGGCGGCAGATTTGTCGATGAAGTTGAAGCTGTCGACGCTGTCGGAATCGCTGCTTATAAAGGAGTTCGCAGACGACTCGAAGGATGTGTCGCTGAAGATCTTGGCGAGCTTTCCGCTTGCCTTAGTGTCGATGAAACGTGGCGATGAAAACTCTTCATCACTCGACGAAAAGTCAGAATCGACCGCTGAAAATTCCGACGGGATCGGAACTTCGAGACGATAGGATCCTTCCTTGTTGACGCCAAATCGGAATTCTCCGAACGTCATGATGATGGGCTCCTCCAGATAAGCACATGCATCCAAACGGGAGGGTGGGTGAGGAATAAAATCGACTAGATCAGTTTTTTCCGTTTACCTCGATCCATCGTATTGCTAGCCACCGAAGTCGACGATTCTGGACGTGCCATCGAGATCAGCTCCTTGCAACCTCTAATTCCCACAGACGGCGCCAATTGACAAAGGATTAATTTTTCAATGCCTACAGATTGCAGACTAGGGTTTTGCTAGAAGTAGAGGGCAAGTAGATCTCAAAGGTTTCAGCCGAAAAGTACTCGCGATTATGAAAACTAGGGTTCTGTTGACAATAGATTCGATCCTTTCTTGTCCCTCGACTCCCCCTTATAGGAGGTGGAGCCGGGTTTCGTAATACATAAGTTTAGAGTCCGGGAGGGTTTCTAACCCGTCCCAAGATTACAAGTATCCTTTCCTAATACAATTCTAGCTTTCCTTAATAATATCTTGAGCTTCCGAATCTCCTTATTCTTCGGGTCATGGGCCTCCAGTAAACCCCGGGTACTATCTTCGGCAGGCCCATTGGGGATGCCTATGTCACCTACCCAGCATGGACAAGCCCATGCATCGGCGGTACAGACCTCCTCCTCACGGTGATGACAACGACAAAGAAGCTGAAATACTAGGGCAACGGAAGGATTGATCTTGGTGTGGGATGCCGATTTGGTCACCACCATCGGGACAGTTGCGATGGCAATGACGACGAAGAAGTCGTTGCAGCCGGCGTGCCGATCTGGCTCCACGCAGGCAACCTGGATGCGTGGGCGTCTTCTCTGCAGTTCCATCCAGGATCTGCTCCTGTTTCCATAAATTCTCTTCTCACAAGGTAGCCATCTCCTAAAAAATTGCTTGCAATTTTCAGTATATACATCGCAAATCATGTTGATCCTGTTCCATATATGCATAATAGATTTATTATTGTTTACTGTGGCTATTTGATGAATTGACACATTGAAGTTTGTTGGCATTTTCATTGCAAGTAGATGTGATGTATGCATTTAGAAGAAATAGATTGGATGGGAAGCAAGCACTATGGGGCATAGTGCTAGAATAGATGGATAGACTGGTTCATCAGGTGGAATAATTAAAAGAAGATGAGAAGTAGTGGCAGGAATTAGCACATAGGAACTAAACGGATACATGGGATCATTCAGTGGTTTGGTCCTTAGCTGACAAAATCTGAAATAGCTCATGTCTTGGTGATCATGACCAGCTAAATACATATCAAAACCACACCCTAATTAGGGAACTCAAAAGCACTAAAACACGTGCGTTTAAATTCCTGGCAACAGTTCTTGGTGGTCCGGTGCTAGGGATTTGGTGCTGCAGGTGACGGCATCATTCAGTGGACTGATATGTCTGCTGCACACGGTGATGGATGTAGAAGAGGCCGACACACATAGGGAAGTAACATGGGGGAAGGGGAAAAGGGATGTAATGTGTGATGCTTGGAAGGCCATGGACCAGAAACTTTGACCTGCGAGAGAGCCAACTAAAGGAATACATGGGATCATTCAGTGGTTTGGTCCTTAGCTGACAAAATCTGAAATAGCTCATGTCTTGGTGATCATGACCAGCTAAATACATATCAAAACCACACCCTAATTAGGGAACGCAAAAGCACTAAAACACGTGCGTTTAAATTCCTGGCAACAGTTCTTGGTGGTCCGGTGCTAGGGAGTTGGTGCTGCAGGTGACGGCATCATTCAGTGGACTGATATGTCTGCTGCACACGGTGATGGATGTAGAAGAGGCCGACACACATAGGGAAGTAACATGGGGGAAGGGGAAAAGGGATGTAATGTGTGATGCTTGGAAGGCCATGGACCAGAAACTTTGACCTGCGAGAGAGCCAACTAAAGGAATACATGGGATCAATACTAGATGTAGGAAAGGTTTGGTCCTTTAGATTATAAATCAAAACTAACTCGTGTCCTGGTGATCATTACCAGCTAAATACATAGCAAAATCACACCCTAATTGGGGAACACAAAAGCACTAAAACACATGTGTTTAAAACTTTAAATTCCTGGCAACGATTCTTGGATGGGCGGTGCTAGGGAGTTGGTGCTGCGGGTGCCGATATCATTCAGTGGACTGATATATCTGTGCTGCACGCCGGGATGGATGTAGGAGAGGCCGGCACATGTAGGGCAGGAACATTGGGGAAGGGGAAAAGGGATGTAATGCTTGAAGCTTGGAAGGCTATAGACCATAAGCTTTGACCTACGAGAGAGCCAACTCAGCTCTAGATTCAGCCTCCTCTTCGTGTAATATAGTGTAACCATGATCAAATATATCATTAACGTGAGATGAGATTGTGTCACACAAATATGTATTGCTTGAGTTTTGTTAATACATTATTCTTCATGCAGATAAACATGGTTCAGTCTTTCAAAAGTATAGCATACTATGGCAGCAATGAAACATTGTTGTTGATTCGGTGTTTTGGAACCAAATCATCCATTTCAGCACATTCAGTAGAATAAGCATGGACGCATGTTGACAGAAACTCTAAATAGCATATGATTACTCATATTCTGTACAGTTACCATGCTTCCTTTGTACCATCACATAGATAGGCAGATAACCAATGATTTATGGAGACCATACGGGTGTGTTTGACTGTTTCATAGTTGTCTCTTTCATCACTAGCGAGTAAGTGGTCTGCAGCTTGCCAGCTTCTCAATTTTCCTTTCCTCAAATGTTCTTTGCTGGTTGTTAGATCCATGCTAGATCGTGATTGTTGTAGCCTTAGCTAGCTAATTTGATTTGAAGTAAATATTTCTTTATCCTTCCAATTAGTGTACTTTAGATCTTCAGATCTCTTTCCTATTGTTATTTAGAGTACAAATCTTCTGAAAAGGTGCGAGCAAGTACAAAAGGGGCTTGACAAGGTGCATGCGAGACAACGGGTGGCACATGAACGGAAGGGGCAGCTCTGGGGTGGTTTTGTCAATTCTTCGGATAGTGAACATGCATGCGGAAGCCACAACCATAACAACACAAGAATGATTCTCAAAGGTTTGTTGCCTCTGATCACTTCATATGTTGAGTGCTATTAAGTGAGCTAAGTTAGGAGTGTGGCTATTCAAAATGTTTACTGTTGGTCAGTGCACAAAATCTTGTGCATCTACTCTTCAAATTATATATGCTATGGATGAGGGTGGAGGGGGGATAGCAAGCAACTGCTAAAAATGTCTTCTACACTACTTAAAAAGAATAAATATGTTCCTCCTCACGTAAACCAATACGTCAAGATTTTTGGTGGTCCTTGGGTTCTCTCATCCATCTTCTGACAGTAATATTTTAGCCGTGGTGAACTTTAGTTAATTTGGTGAGCATCAATGAAGTGATACTTGTTTAACTTTGAAGGATATTCTTACTTTTCTCCGCAATAAGATGGATAATATTAGTATTTGTAATTCAATTAATTGTATATTATGTGTCTTATGCAATCTAAAGTACCAGGATCAAGATATGATGTGCAGCGAAGCGGAAACTTTCCGATAACCCTTAATAATCTTTAATAATTGTATATTATGTCTGTCAACTGAAGCTTGAAACATTTGTACACAATTTAAGACCTCCACACTGACGTGAGTTTGTTTTTTTTTCTTTGCTTTCCAAATGATGTACTAGCCTCCCTGCACATTTATATTGTCGTAATGCTACATCTTATCCACTTTTGTGGAGTGCATGGTTGTTAACTTGCTATCATGGTCACCTAATCGTGATACTAAAACAGGTGAACTTGGATCTGTAACAATATAGGAGGGGATGTCCTGTGAGACTAATGCAGCGGCGGCAGCGCACTACCGTCCTAGCGATATGCATGTCACTAAAGTCCCTCACCAGGCAAGAAACTTTGTATCCTTGAATCTATGATCTAGATAAATTACTCATATAAATATGCAATCTATCTCAAATGCTTAGTCCAGATCGTTGATGTTACATCTGCACTTTTATCAATCTAGCAAATGTTTAGCTACTTTCAGTACCTATTTTAGATAGTACACTATTTTCTAGCTCTTATTTTGCCCACTTTAGTGACTTCAGTTTAGAATAGCATATATATCTCTTTTGTTATGATTGGGAAGCATGGGATAATGCTCATTCAGTTATGCATTTGCATGGCTGATGCATTAGTAATTTGCTACTTTGGTTAGCTTATTTAGTGGACCTTATTTATCAATGTGGCTGATGAACTAGCTAAGTGTGGTACTGCTTTCGATGATAGCAAATGCTCTGTAGAGCTCCACATGAGCCACAAAATTGCATGTGCTTTTGTCCACAAAATTGCAGCAAGAATGTACTTTATATACTGCATACATGAACATGCTAGAAGGTTAGTGGAAGCACGTTTTTTTAGGAGGAAGCATGTATTTTATATACTGCTTACACCTTTGATTCCCTCCTGCCCTGAGAAAATAAAGCGCATGATGGTCCTGTACCACTGAATGAAGCATTTGATAGGAATTTGACACTAGAAATTGCATTGCTGTTTGTGAAAAAAACTATGTACACGGAAGTGATGAGGCGCTTGGATGGCATTGTTGATAATTTATACAGTATGACTATCAGATTTCTCTATTCCAACCATTTAGATTGCTGAAACGAATTTAATTATGTAGAGAATAGTAGAGTCTTCTTTCACATGGTATTGGATTTGCTATAGTCGGCAAGTTTTTTGATAGTGTCTTAGGAATAATGTGTATGCTTTCATGTATGCTTTCAAGTGGTGTTTTATTTATGAACTTATGAGCAATGTTTTTATTCAGTTACAGTATATAATCATTTTTAAAAGGAAGGCAAGCAACTCTGACTCTACGCATCTTTAGAACTGCATTCTCGAGGCAGGCGAGATGCTGGCTAAAGGGGCTTCGAAGGCTTGAATCTTAAGGGAGGAGCGACCGGTGGTGATGGGGGAATGCTTCTACTGGACAAGATATTTACATGTCCTTTAACATGTATGATATATGTATAATACTATATAAATATGAATATTTTGAATAGAGTGCTAATGTCTAAACACAGTGTTGTAATTCCATTCATTCTATTTCTGTGAGGTCACTTGTCCTACGATATATATGATCTCACTGGTTTTCACCATCCAACTTGACACAAAGTGAAATCTATCGTAAGAATGAATTTAGTGGGTTCGGAAATATTATGTACTCCCTTTGTCCTGAAATAAGTAACTCAATTTATATAGATATACAGATGTATAACTAAAATATGTATATATACTTTTGAGTATAGATAAAACTAAGTAATTTATTTTAGAATGGAGGGAGTACCTATCAAGACAAAACTAAGTTATCTATTTTAGGATGAAGGAAGTACCAATCTTTGGTGGCAGAATGTTATTTGTTTGTGCTACAGAGGTATAATTGGCATGAATAATTGCAATAATGATTTATTTAAATTTCAACCATTCTTTTGCTTCATAATCTGTTTTGTCACCAGTGGCAACGCACGGGCATTTTACTAGTTGCAAAAAAAAGATTCATTTAGGAATAGGCATGCTACTGGCATGTCTCCTGAAAATCCAGATCTGGCCAGTAGCCTCGATGCTTATGCTAAGAAAATGTTCAATAGATGAGTAAAATAGACATCGGAAACATGTGTCCTATGCTTTTTACGTCACTAAAAATTAGGTTTTATATCACTCTTCAGTTTTGCGTTTTCAGGATGTTGTAAAATAAGGTAGGTGTTCTATACTAGATGATGTAAAATAGGACACGGCTGTTGCCAAACACATCATTACTATGAAAGAGCACAAATATATCAGCAATATACTAATTTAAACCTTAATACACATAAAACTTCTAATCCAACACAAAATAGCATAGCATAGTTCAAACCTTACACAGTTCAAGACAAAATTAACATCTCAATGCATAGTTCTCTTGTTGCGAGCATCAAAAAGTCATCCATCCTCCTCCAGTAGGCATCCTTGGGTTGCTTGGTGCCGACGGATTAGTCAAGGTCGATCTTCTTCCAAGCGGTGCAAAATCAAATTGTCTTAGATTTCTTTCTTCCCCTCGTGGATGGGGGGAGATTGGGCTTCTCGGAGGCCAAGTCCTAGACGGATTTGGGCTTCGAAGCATGGCTAGCGACGACCAACTTTTTCTTCCCCTTCTAGCCGGCTGTGGTAGCAGCAGGCTGCCACTTGGAGCTGAGCCTACCTTCCGCCCTTTTGCTGGCGCCTTACCCAATACAACACCTCTGGCTCATGTTCCCCGCCGCTCCAACTGCCAGCGACGGCGCGAAGACCAGGTGGTGGATAAGCGGATTGCTACAGTTTGTCATGGCGGGGAGGCTGCTGTGGGACCCATCGGTAGGGTTGAGTCGGCTGCGGGAGGTGTGGGGAAGGTGGCACGGGCTCCATCGGTGGCGTCCATTGTGGTCTAGTGGGTGGCGCCGGTCAAATCGAGGCGGGAGATGCGGAGGTGCGCAAGGCGGAAACATTAAAGCTTTCGGTCTGGGTCTCGCGCGAGATTGGATTTGTTTGCATCATGTGCTTGGTGATGTATATTTGTATCACCTAGGGCCAAAATTTAGGGCTGCCCATAAAGTTATATACTTCACCAAAACATTTACATCACCTATTTGACTATTTTTGGCCTCGGTGATGTATAGGTTAGATTTTTTGCCTCACCTGCCATTTTTTTTAGGGAAAGCCATCATGGCAAATTTATTGATCATCGAAAATAGTTACATCTTTTGCAAGAATCTCAATAAGAAAATCTGGTGGATCGTCGAACCAAATAGTGGACTGAGATCCTAACGCCTTACTAGCTAAAGTATGAGCTACCTTATTACTTTCCCTCGGACATTGATTAAAAATAACATGGGAAAACCCTCTAGAAAGAAAAGAGCATTCTTCATAAATTGCTGCAGCCGCTCAAAGTGAATTCCACCGTCTTGGATTACCTCGATCACATCCATACAGTCGTTGTTGACAGCCGGTGCATTCAACCTGCCCAGCAAGGAGGAGGCCATCTCTTAGTGACATAGGCATCCCCAATGGGCCTGCCAAAGATGGTACCCGGGGTTTACTAAAGGCCCAGGACTCGAAGAATAAGAAGACTTGGAAGCCCATTTAGTGTTAAGGAAAGATAGTTTGTATTAGGAAAGATAGAGATTTGTAATCTTACGGGTTGGGTACGAAACCCTCCCGAACTCTGTAACTTGTGTATTACGAAACCCTCGGCTCCACCCTCTATATAAGGGGGAGTCGAGGGACAAAAAAGATCGAATCTACTGTCAACATAACCCTAGTTTTCACAATCGTCGAGTACTTTTCGGCTGAAACCTTCGAGATCTACTTGCCTCTACTTCTAGCAAAACCCTAGTCTAATCTGTAGGCATTGACAAATTAATCCTTTGTCAATTGGCGTCGTGGGAATTAGAGGTTGCAAGGAGCTGATCTCGATGGCACGTCCAGAATCGTCGACTTCGTCGGTGGCGAGCAATGCGATGGATCGAGGTAACCAAGGAAAAACTGATCTAGTCGATTTTATTCCTCACCCGCCCTCCCGTGTGGATGCATGTGCCTATCTGGAGGAGCCCATCGTCATGACGTTCGGAGAATTCCGATTTGGCGTCAACAAGGAAGGATCCTACCGTCTCGAAGTTCCGATCTCGTCGGAATTTTCAGCGGTCGATTCTAACTTTCGTCGAGTGACGGGAGCTTCCGTCGCCACGCGTCGACAGCAAGGCAAGCGGAAAGCTCGCCAAGATAACCAGCAACACATCCTTCGAGTCGTCTGGGACTCCTTTATAAGCGGTCTCGACAGCAGACAGCTTCAACTTCATCGACAAATCTCTGCCATCGGAAAGGTCTTCACCAATCTATATGATGGTGTCACCAATCCGACAAAAATCAATACGCAAAATACCATCAGATCTATGCGATAGAAGAAGCAGGCCGATCAGAACCAGAACGTGAGAGCTTTCGATGATTTGGGAAATCCTTACATCGATCCCGCTGATCTCAGAAAAGGCTTAGGCACTAAATATGCTGGGACTTCAACTCGAGCAAAAGTCCAACTCCCGCAAGCAGCGTGGGATAGGGCTGCAAGAGCCATGGATGGTTCAGAACCAATGACAACCACTGCTACTGTGCAAGAACTACAAGAATATCAATATAGACTTGCTCGAGTAAGTAGAGAGTTGGAAAAACAGACATCATCCTTGAATAGGAGAAAAGAGGCAGCTTCCGCGTCCAGACGTCGAGCGAGCTCGATCGACAATCAAAAACCGGATAGCCATAGAGAGGCTCGAAGGAGATCAAGATCTAGGCTGCAAAATATACCTAAGAAGAGAGAGGAAACCTAATTTAAAATCTCGACATGTCCTTCATGACGATCGAAAAGGGGAAATATCATCCCAAAAACACCAGAAGGGTTACATGGCAACACAAGCTTACATCCTCGCGTCCAGACCACCTCCTGGGGATCCGAGAGAACCATTGTTCAATATGGCAATGGCTGGAGTAGGCGTTATGGGAACAGCGTTCGCAGCAACGCCTCCCGAAGGAAATCCTAGGCAAAATAGTCCACGACCTTTGCAGCGGTACAAGATCCACCGAGAACAAGTGGGGCAAGAGACACAGTTCAAGTAAGGGTGGATAGAGCGCGACAAGAAAGAAGAGAACGCCGCATTCACCAGAACCCGAAGATATGTGTGGACTCCCATGCTTTACGAGAAGAGTTCGAAGACTCGAGTTCCAAAAGGGTTCAAGTTACCCGAGAATTTCAAGAAGTTCGACGGCCGCAGGATCCCGAGGATTGGCTCGTAGATTACCTCGAGATGGTGAAGCTGGTAGGAGGAACCAGAGCAACAGCTATGCAAAGTATCCAAGTTCACTTGAGTGGTGCCGCAAGATCTTGGATAAAGAAACTCCCCCGGGCTCCATCGACAGCTGGGATAATTTCGAGGATATCTTCGTGAGAAATTTCCGATCCACCGCAAGAAACCTGCGTCATTGGAAGAGCTGAGGGCCTGTCGACAAAAACATGACGAGTCGATGAGAAAATATATACAGCGGTGGAACATTATAAAAACTCGGCAGAAGATATATCTGACGAGAGAGCAATAGATGCGTTCGTGGCAGGAATTCGGCGAGGAGACTTCGTCGAGGACTTAGGGAGAACTAACCCTAAGACCATATCAACACTCATGGAGATAGCCAATAAGTGGGCAGATGGAGAAGACGCAATATACAACAAGCGACACAGGTCGCCAGAAGAGGATCGTGGTCGAAATTATCAAAATAGAAGGCGATTTTCTCGCCAGTTCTACAACAACGATGCTCCCGGCCATATATCGGCTGGCTTTGGAAATCCTGGAGTGAATAGTCGAGATGACTATCAAAGGAGTAATGAGCAACAAGGCGACAATAGAGGTGATTCTCGCGGCAACAGCAAAACAGTGGACCAAGGTTTCAAAGACCTTATGTGTCCCCCGAGGAGATGATGAACGGTCCGTGTCAAATGCACTTTTATCTCGACAACAATGGAAAGAGGCGGTCAGGACATCTCCGAAAGACTGCCGAAATTTTCAGGCAATGTTGCGAGCCGCAGAATTGCAAATGCCCAAGCAATGAACAAAATCCTCAGGGCCAAGGAGTGAGATCCACCTTCCACCTCCTCCCGCAATCACGGACGAATCGGCACCAGCTCAGAATAGCGGCAGCCACACCCACCTCCATATGTTGATCCTAACTCCAATGGTGCGGTCTCGATGATTCAGAAAGCTAGGCCATCCAACAGGGCGCAGAAGGTAATCTCACGACAAGTGTTCATGGCAGAGAAGATGCAGTCGAGTACTTAAATTGGTCAGGGCAAGACATTGGCTTCACAATCGCGGACCATCCGCAGCAAGTTCCTCGACCGGGACAATCAGCACTCATCTTACCCGCATAATCCTGGTTTTGACGTGTCGAGTTTTCATAGATGGCGGCATCAGCTTAAACCTTATGTATGCAGATACATTGAGGAAGATGAACATATCCCTGGCAAACTTGAAACCAAGCGACACACATTTCCATGGGATTACACAGAGAAGCCAAGTTACCCATTGGGCAAGATCAACCTCGACGTTCAGTTTGGAACCCGAGAAAACTACGGGATAGAGAATTTGTGAAGTGGTGGATTTCCCGTCGCAATATCACGCTTTGTTGGGACGACCAGCATCGCAGTTTATGGCGGTACCACATTATACGTATCTATTGTGGAGGTTGCCGGACCCAAGGGACCCATTACAATCAAGGGAAGCTTGCGTTATCCGATAAATGCGACAAGGATTTTCATCGGTTGTCGAAACTTTCGAGATGCAAGCGAATATACGGCGCCAAGGTTCGATTATGATGTGCTGCCAGAAGTAGGGAGGTCTTGAAGGAGCCAACTTTCAACACAAACAAGGATTCAAAGGAGGTACAGATCCACCCGAAAGAAAACGACATCCATCGCAACAAACATGGATATCGCATAGGAAAGCGCTCGTCGAGTTCCTCCGTGAGCACCGGAAAATCTTCGCATGGTGTCCAGTGACATGCCGGGAGTACCCAGGGAACTTGAGCACCACCTCAACTTGGATCCTCTCGCAAGACCAATCAAGCAACCTTTGCGGCGTTTTTGGAACCTAGCCGCAAAGCCATGTTATCGGAAATAGATCGACTCAAAGATGCTGGTTTCATCAAAGAAATATCTACAGAAGCCACATGGGTAGCTAACCCAGTGATGGTGCCGAAGAAACACACAATAGTCCTTCGCATGTGCGTCGACTTCACGTGTCTCAATAAACATTGTCCTAAGGATCACTTTCCCCTCCCAAGGATCGATCAAATCATCGACTCCACGGCAGCATGCGAACGTCTTTCCTTCTTGGATGCGTACTCTGGTTATACCAGATCAGATTAAAAGAAGAAGATGAAGCCAAGACGGCGTTCATAACACCTTACGGCGTGTTTTTTGTTACAAAACAATGCCCTTTGGTTTGAAAAACGCGGGAGCAACATATCAGCGGATGATGCGAAATGCCTAGCAACACAGATTGGAAAAAATGGCAAGTCTACATTGACGATGTCGTGATAAAATCAAAGAAAGGATCAACTCTGATCGAAGATTTAAAGGAAACCTTCGACAACCTCGACAAGTTCTGCCTCAAGCTGAACCCGACAAAGTGCTCTTTGGAGTTCCTGCAGGAGAACTTCTCGGGTTCTTAGTATCAGCGAGGGGGATTGAAGCTAATCCCGAAAAAATCCAGGCCATCGTCACTATGAGAAAGCCAACAAAGTTGAAAGAAATACAACTAACGGGCGAGTCACAGCTTTAGCGGATCGTCGCCAGGCTAGGAGAAAAGGCATTGCCGTTCTACGCATTGATCAAACAGGGAGAAAAATTTCAATGGAACGAGGAAGCGGATAGGGCCTTCGAGAACCTCAAGCGGACAATTTCGACACCACCAATCTTGGTGGCGCCTAAAGAGAAAGAACCCCTCCTTTTATACATTGCAGCCACACCTCAGGTGGTCAGCACAGCCCTAGTAGTAGAGAGAGAAGAAGAAGGAAAGCTTCATGGAGTTCAGAGGCCAATATTTCATCGGGAAGTGTTGTCGCCTTCAAAACAGCGCCGCAATATCGAAACGGCGTATGGAGTATTCACGACAGCAAGAAAATGCGACACTATTTTTCGGCGCACCCGATAATAGTGGTCAATGAAGCTCCTTTGTCAAACATATTGAACAACCTAGAAGCTACGGGTCGTGTCTCCCTTTGGGGAATAGAACTTTCCCTCGGGACATCACGTATGAAAAAGAAAGGCAATAAAATCGCAGGTTCTACCAGATTTCATTGCAGAGTGGATGGAGCTACAAAACAGGGGCCTCCAGATTTATCGAGAACTTGGACCATGAACTTCGACGGGTCCAAACGATTGGAAGGTGCTGGAGCAGGCGTGATATTAATATCACCTGAAGGCGATAAGTTGAAATATGTTTTACGGATGACGTTCCCAAACGCGTCTAACAACGAAGCAGAATATGAAGCTCTAATACACGGGATGAAGATGGCAAAAGCTTGCGGTGCAACCCGATTGAAAATCTTCGGCGAGTCACAATTGGTGGCACAACAAGTTATGAACCAATGTGATGCAGTCAACGAAAGTATGATAGCATATAAAGAGGTGTACAATGAGCTGGAAAAATTGTTTGACGGATGCGAGGTAAACCACATCAGCAGGATGAGTAACGATGAAGCCGATGTTCTTGCAAACATCGGGTCACAATGTCTCGCGATCCCTCCAGGCGTGTTTTGGGAAGAGATAGCGAGAGATCAACAAAGCCAGCGAAAATAAAGAAGAAGGAGAAAAAGAGAAATCCTCGAGTACCAAAGACCCGGTAGAAGAAGAGAAGAACAGGAGCTAGTCATGATGGTGCAAATTCCATGGATGCATGCTATATATCATACATCCTAAGGAAAACAATACCCTGACCCCGTTGAAGCAAGGCGAATAATTAGGAGATCAAAAGCTTTTACTGTGGCAAAAGGGGTTGTACAAGCGAAGTATTTCAGGCGTCCTACAGAGATGTGTCACACCCGAAGAAAGAAGAATCATCCCGAAAGATGTGCACGAAGGAATATGCGGGCACCACGCGAGCAGCCGATATTGCGGCCAAAGTCTTCAGAGCAGGATTTTATTGGCTAACAGCAATCAAGGACGCGAAGGAAATAGTGCGAAGCTTGCGACGCGTGCCAAAGATTCGCGGCAAAACCTCACTCGCCAGCGGCAGAACTTATGCCAATCCCACTGTCTTGGCCCTTTGCTCAATGGGGTCTCGACATGGTGGGAAAATTACACCTTCGCCAGGAGGATATGAGTATATGCTCGTTGTTGTCGACAAATTTACTAAATGGATAGAAGCAAAGCCGATAAATTCACCAGACGGCGCGTCGGCGATCAAGTTCGTAAAAAGCATAGTCTTTCGATTTGGAGTCCCTCACAGCATTGTCACAGACAATGGCAGCAATTTTACGTCCAAGGAGTTCAAGGCATATTGCGCAGAAGTGGGCATCAAATTGAGTTTTGCGTCTGTTGCACATCCACGGACCAACGTTCAAGTCGAGAAGCCAATGGCATCATCTGCAACAGTATCAAGAAGCGCTGTTAGGACCATTGGAAAAGCTCGGCATACTTGGCCGGAGGAGTTGCCAAGCGTGTTGTGGAGTATTCGAACAAGACCAAATACGGCGACACAGGAGACGCCGTTCTTTCTGGTCCATGGAGCCGAGGCAGTCCTGCCGATAGAAATAGAGCATGATTCTCCAAGAGTTACAGAATATGATGAAGAAACTTCGAGAAAAGCTTTGGAGGATGATGTTGATGCACTTGATGAAGCTCGAGACGAAGTCTTGTCACGAGTCGCCAAATATCAACAGGACCTGAAAAACTACCACAGTCGACGATTGCGGCCAAGATCATTCCAAGTTGGTGACCTGGTCTTACGACTCAACCAAAAAAGTCATGAAAAACTCGAGTCACCATGGCTAGGACCTTACATCGTCACAGAAGTAATCGAAGGAGGAGCATACAGAATCAAAGACAAGAAGACGGGGATTGCCGAGCCAAATCCTTGGACGTGGCGCAGCTCGTGCGTTTCCGCCTAGATGTCGAAATATAGTATCCTTTGTAAACATACAATGTACCGAAACGCCGCGAGTTTTCGTACACTCTTTTCCTTTTCGGGCACCGAGTGGGGCCGGAAAAGGTTTTTAATGAGGCGGCTCGCGGTGCTGCAATATAATAAAAATAGTGGAGATATACTTCTTATTCGTCGACACACTTGGGGGCTCCACACCTTCAAGTCTCAAAATACGTACAATACAGACAAACTAGAAAATATTTCGCCTTGGTACAATAATACCTCGCCAAATACATAAATCGGAAGCTAGTAATTTTAAATATAGTATACACGTCAAAAATCTCATTGCTTTGGTCCAAGAACCTTGCAACAAAAATATAGAACTCCGACACTAAGATACTCAAGGGCTTGCAGTCCATCAAGATGTCTTATTACAACAGAAGGAGAAATCTTCGAAAGGGAAAAAACAGTACAAACTCTAGCCAAAAGGCTCGAGGGCTCCAACAATATAGAGCACTTTGCAATATACAACAAATTTCTTCGACAAGGTTTTGCAATATGGAACAAATCAGTCAAAACCTAAAATACTATCTATTGACAAGCCTCTGGTTGTTTTATGCTCAGCATAAGATCCCTTGACGAAGAATTCTGAGTCCATCCGAAGAAGCTCATCTATCATCGACTCGGCCACAGGAGTCACCATCTCATTGATTGTGTCAATATCATTCTTCCGCCGCGATTTTTTCGCCAGGCAATCAACGACAATCTTCGTCAGGTCTAATTTTGGATGGCAAATATTTATCATAATCATGGCGAATCTTGCTCCAGCAGTCAATTGAGCTCGCACAAAATTATGAATACGAGGAGCATCTCTGAAGGTCTCCAGCAATTCAGGAAGAGTTTTAGGAACCTCATTTTGAGGAAACAAAGTCTTGAAAATAAGGGTTATTGTTGTCGTGCAAAAATTGAGAAATTCGCGCACTTGGCAAGCACGATCTTGGAACCTGACAATCTGCTGGGTTCGTTCGGGAGTGGCCCAAAATAAACAGCCATGGTTAAGGGAAAGGTTGACAAGAAGATTCGTTCTCTCGTTCACTCTTCGATCTTCGGCGGCAGCATCAAGAACCGGCCTATTAGGCAACAAGGCAAGAAACTTGGAAGAAGGCACACAAAATAAAGAGGAGGCATTGTGAGGTTGGAAAAACATACCTAACATATCCGCTAGCTTCCAACATTAGCTCGAGCATGCTATTTTCTCGGGTAGTAGCTCTTTTGCTTCCAATACAGCAGTATCCTTGGCAGCCATAGCCTCTTTGGCTTGTTGAAGAGCAAGTTTTTCTTGTTTCTGAGATTGTTCCATCATTGCCAGAGTTTGTTTCTTCATGGATTGAAGTTGTTGTCGAAGTTCTTGCAAATCTTCCGACAAAGGTTTGCTTGAAGAACCTTCAAGGGGATTATCATCGACTTGTATTTTCTTCGAGAAGGAAGACGCAGGCGCAGCATCGGGAGAGCAAGGGTTGGTCGAATAATTATCAAATATTAACTGGAAAAGAAAATCCCAGGATCAATGATAGTACCAAGAGGAATTTCATTGATTTCTAGAAAGTTTACATGGACATTACAAAAGAAGTTCTCCAAAGGGACCAGGGGTAATTGTCGCCAAGGCTAAAATGGCGACAACAGCAAAAGAAATAGAGAAAGCAAAATATAGAAAAAGCAAAGGCATTCAACTAGACCTCCGGCCTTGATGAGCTAGGAGTTGAAGATGGCTTGATCCAGATAAGCCAGGATTTTCTTCGTGTTCAGCTTTGCCGCCTTGATCAATGATCGCCATTTTGCTTGTTCTATCTGCTCCGTGTTGCCCACTTTCGCCCAGTCGATGGTCTGTTGACTATCAGCGACCAAGGCAACATTGCTTTCAACGGCAACTTTCATATTTTCATGACGCATCTTCAGTCCAAGATCTTCGGGTGGATTAAAACACTTGGCAAGAGCAAGGAAAGTCGCGGGTTCCTCTTTCTTCGGAAAGAAGTAGAGGAAGAGCCGACAAACCTGTCTAGCTTCCAATGCCATCACGTGCTTCGTCCTGAAATTCAAGGAACGAAAAAGGCCAAGAAGAGGATCATTGTCGTGATCTTCAAGCTCAAATTCCTGAGAAGTCTTATCTGACAAAATAAAAAAAATTCCGATCAACAAATGTGCAGAAAAGAAGAATCTAAAGGATATGAAGTGGTTCAGATACTTACTGACAAAGCGACGATTTTGCGTCCTTAGACGCTTAAGGATCGCTTCTTCACGAGCAGATTGTGCAGTTATGTGCTCGCTTAACGAAGTCTCGGCATCGTGAAGACGTTTCCTAAGATCTTCGACACCAGCGGCCTTGGCTTTGTCAGCTTCTCACCTAGCTTGAACGGCATCTGACTCGGCCTTCTTACGAGCCTCTTCACTTTGCTCTAATTTTTGAGCAAGAGTGTTGGCACGCTCGTTGACTTCTGCCAGTTTTTCTGCCGATAAAGTTGACATTAGTTAAAAACATCGAGTAAGAAAGCAGAAGAAAAAAGAAGTAGCCAGGCCTTACCTTCAGCCTTACTAGCATATTCACGGTACCCAATGAATTGGGAACCAATGCGAAGAAGCTCTTTGATCGTAGGCTGTCAAGGAAAGACAAAGAAAATAAAACGTCGGTATGGGAAAAATGATGCCAAGCAGAAGCAAACGGAGGAAATATAGACAGTAATAAGCAAATTAAGAACTTACATCATCCAAGAGAGGGTTAGAGGAGCTACTCAATTGGAGAGTAGGCTCCGGATTGTTTCAATCCTTGCCCTTTTTGGAGAAGGGACAAGGGGGCTTGAAGGAGGAGTAGCAGTGCCGACGTTTGTCGAGGAGGCGGTTTCTTCTCCTTCAACTGGCGTCTCCGAGGCGACTAGTGTATGTGACGTACTCGTTCGAGCAGCCACATCAGCAGTTGGTACTTCTTCTTCATCATCACTACGATTAAATGTTGACAACATAAAAAGCAAGATAGACAAAAATCTTCAAGTGCAATAAAACAAGAGGGAGAGAGGACTTACGAACTGATGAGGGTCTCGAGATATGGATCATAAGCTGCCTTCTGGCGTGAAGGAACAACTTCTTCGGGTTTGGAGGTGCCGGAATCCTCGCATCATTCCTTTTCCTTTTGTTCTTTGGAGAAACAGCAGGAGGAGGAGATTGTGCCGATGCAGTAGCTTCAGAGGCACCCTCCTTTTCATCAGATCCCGCAGATTTTCGAGACTCTGCGGGTTCATTCACAAAAGAGGGGGCATCTTGGTTATCGTCGGAGATAACGGCCCTTTCTTCGACTTCTCCACCTTCAGGAAGGGGAGGAAGCGAAACAAGATTTGGATGGTCCTATATAAAAATAAGGGAGATGTCAAAAAAGGAGTAACAATAAAAATAGCAAGGCAATAACAAAATAAGCGACAATGTTTACCTTAGGAAGCGCATTGGTGGCGCTGTATGGTTTTACACGACAAGAGGAAGGGATAGGATCTTTTTTGTTGAGACGAGATTTTTCGGACAAGCCTCTCCAAGTCCTTGATTTCCAAATTTGTCGACAAATGATCTCGTGTCTTCATCGCCAAAGATAATTCCAGAGAGGGTTTTTGCGAGCCTGAAGAGGTTGCACTCTGTAAGGAAATATTTGTAATTTGAATACTGACAATTCTTTGCCACGAGTATTCTGCAACTCATGGATGCGAGTCATCAAGGCCTCTGTCGAAGCTCTTTCCTCTTCGGTAGCCTCTGCATCCCAAGCGGCGGCGAAGAATTTTTTCGGCACCATCGAAAGGAGGAATGTTGTCTTCAACACATCCATGGTTCTCTTCCCGAATATACAACCACTTCTTGCGCCACCCTTGAACGGAGTCGGGAGTTTGACGTCGAAAATTGACTGTGGAGCGAATGGAAATAACAACGCCGCCTATATTATAGGCGACATTGGGAGAACCATTGCGGCGAAAAAAAATGCGCTTCCATAATGCCCAGTTAGGCTGGACACCAGGAAGGCCCGCATAGGGTGATAAAGATGGAGATATGGAGGATTGAGTTGGGCGTGAGATGGTGAAGTTGGAGACCGTAAACAAAAAAGCAATCCTCGAAGAAAAGGGTGAATGGGGGCGGATAGACCGCGGATGAGATGATCGAAACTTACCCGATACCCCATTGGAGGGGTTGGGTAGCTTTCTTCTTAGGGAAGCACACCGCCTTGGGTTTCTTGCTAATCCCCAGTTCTTCAGGAGATTGATGTCTTGGTTGGTGATCTTGGACCTTTCCCATTCTGCGGTCCCCAGATCTGCGGCGGCCATTGAGGATTCAGGCGTGCTGTGCTTGATCAAACGACCGGTGGCATCAACAATGGCGTAGGTGTGCAGCTTGGAGAAGATGAGCGCAAGAAGTTCTGGGGCGAGGAGAAGTTTGGAGGGGAGAACGGCGTGAGCAGGAGAATTGCTCGAGGAAGAAGAAGAAGATCTTATATAGGGGTGCGGCGAAACGTTGGACCGTTGGATGGAAAAGAGATGTGGTAGATGACAGCCACGAGAATACAAGGGTAAAAAAGTATTTTAACATGGACGAGGTTACGGAACGTGTGCCAGGAAAAGTGGAGAACATGTGTCCCCCACTAGCACGACGTGTCAATCAGATAAGGAATTTGGACCCACAAGGCAGTGAGAGAAGCGGTTCTCGCATGTTTCCAAAACAGAAATCGTGGCTATCATCAAAGCAACGTCATCAAAAAAAGAAAAGCTCGACTATGAAGCTTGGAGAGATTGTCGACAACGCAAAATTATTTCGGGAGACTTTGATCAAATACAAGTTTTTGCCCAAACGCTCGGGGGCTACTTTGGAAAAATAGAAAATTTCGCGTATGACAAGATAGAAATGGTGAGAGCCTATGACCAAATGCAAGCATTTGTTCATAGCCTCGGGGGCTACTCCCATCGGGAGCGCTGGTCGCGCACCCGATAGATACAAAAATATCGAGAAAGATTATAAATATAGCGGCAGAGGATACTAATCCGTGGAGCCTACACCCAAGCACAAGTTCTTGGTTGTAGCCTCGGGGGCTACTCCCATCGGGAACGCTGGTCGCGCACCCGATGAATCTTGATTAAAATAAAGAAATCGAAGTGAATATATTTCGAGTTACAAAGATATCTACATATACTCCCATCGGAAAGGCAAAATAAGTCATCAAATATGACTCGATAAAATGTGCTATTCCAACAGCCGAAAAGCACTCGACAAAATATTCTCAGAGCGCTAAAAGTCGCGAATAAATCTCTGAATGCCGCAAAACTTTGCGAAGGTAAGACCCCAGATCCGTTCTGAGCGGCGTGGCACCGTCGTGACGGCGGACTGCTACTTTTTTCCGTGTCAACAGACACGAAGAAAAATCCTAACGGACGCGTTAGGGCCGATAAAATATGATCGGGACTCGACAGAATGGTAAGACCTTAAGCGGCACCTGTCGAAGTTTACAGTATCCGAGATCATGTCCAGGGGACGTGATCTTGAAGTAGGTTTTTGCGGATTGCCACTAGAGCAGTTAACTAGTACCTGATCCGTCATGAACTAGCCCCAACTACCGTTATCCCTGTACAAAATAGTATTTGCATATCGAAAGATTATGTAATAAGTAAAGTTGGAGATTTTCCCTGATTCTTCGATTCAAGAAAAACCTCTGACATAGGCATCCCCAATGGGCCTGCCAAAGATGGTACCCGGGTTTACTAAAGGCCCAGGACTCGAAGAATAAGAAGACTTGGAAGCCCATTTAGTGTTAAGGAAAGATAGTTTGTATTAGGAAAGATAGAGATTTGTAATCTTACGGGTTGGGTACGAAACCCTCCCGAACTCGTAACTTGTGTATTACGAAACCCTCGGCTCCACCTCTATATAAGGGGAGTCAAGGGACAAAGAAAGGATCGAATCTACTGTCAACATAACCCTAGTTTTCACAATCGTCGAGTACTTTTCGGCTGAAACCTTCGAGATCTACTTGTCCTCTACTTCTAGCAAAACCCTAGTCTACAATCTGTAGGCATTGAAAAATTAATCCTTTGTCAGGTGGCAAGAAAAGCACTCTTCATAAATTGTTGCAGTCGCTCAAAGTGAATTTCCACCGTCTTGCATTATCTCGATCACATCCATACAGTCGGTGTTGACAGCCGGCGCATTCAACCTGCCCAGCAAGGAGGAGGCCATCTCTTAGTGCGCGAGCTTCAGCAGTCGCTGCATCTGAAATCGAAGCGATAGAGCAGCAGCTTCCCGCTACGAAATTTCCTTGATCGTCTCTTATCACAGCTCCAGTTGCTCCTACAAATGACTGATCATAGAAGGACGCATCAACATTTAGTTTTGTGTAGCCTTCCTTCGGTTTTTCCCACCCACCACGGCGAATCCCTGGGTTCTTCTTGCATGATCGGGTGTAGTTCAACGTAATGGCTCTGATAGACTGAGCCGAATACAGGGGGTTGAAGACTGTCTCCTCGTGAACTATCTTCCTTCTCTGCCACCAAATGTACCAACAAGTAGTTGCAATTAACTCTTTGGTATTTACACCTTGAAGGTTTGTAGCTTGACTGTCTGGTTGTCTCAAAAGAACCTCAAAAACTGCAGATCCAGAACGGTCAAAAGTGGAAGCTTCGTTGATTCGATCTGCCAGACCAAGCTTCTCCCAAATTTCAGCTGCTCTTGGACATTGAAAGAACAAATGCAGAGTGTCCTCTCAGTAAATGTTGCACACCGGGCATAGGTTGCTAGTTATAATATGCCTGTTTGCAAGTGTGCAATTATAGGGAATAGTACCATGTAAAAGTCTCCAGGAAAAAAAATTCACCTTTGTTGAGGTTTTAAGTGACCAAACATGATTGATTATCGATGCTCCTTGTCCATTAGTACGCCTCAATTTTCATTGGAGATTCTCTAAAAAAGCGAGAACATCTCGGCAATCCTAATCGACCATCGATCTAACTAATCCACTCGCGCACATCACCCTGATCGAAAGAACACCGACCACCAGCGCAGCTAGCAGCCATCACCGTAGGCCCTAGCGCCGCTCTCTCTCACCTTGCTCCTTGCAGGTTGCATCCTGCCGCCAAATTCATCCATTGGTAGAAGTTTCGCCCCGGCGCCCGAACTACCGATCCGGAGGCTGGTCAAAGTTTGGTCAATTAATTCTCTTGAGTTCTTCTATTATTTTATCTAGTTACATTGACAAGTCTAAGGTTCATGTAGGTGGTTGAATTTTTATTACTATTATTATTATTATTACTATTATTTCCCTTTTTAAGGCATGAATAATAATGAGGGTTCGATTGAAGATTATTTCATATCAAAAAATAATAGAAGTTTGATGCTTTCAATAAAATTAATGTTTGATATATTTCTAAATATTGGAAGACAGATCAGATATTGAAGTTCATAATTAAGTGAATGTGTGTTTTAGTTTTTTCCTCAAAATTTAGGGCCTTTGACTTTCGCACAGGGGCCCTCAATTTCCGGAGACCGCCCTAGCGAGGGGCGAGGGGGACAGAACGCTAGATCGATTCTTGATCATCTCCTCTCTAACATACATCTATCGAAGGGCATCAAACGTTAATTTGTGGCCAACGGTAGTTGACATACTAAAATTTTGGTATGGCAAAGTAAAGTTCTGATATATGTACTGAGCTGGCAATTTCGGTTCTACACTAGCTGCGCTCTCGGGGTTGCGCAGGCGATGTTAATAACTTGCTCGGCGCCTTCTGATCCGCTGCCGCTTCCCCAGCAACAGGATGGAGTCGGCACCGACGGCCCTTGCCCAAAGCTCCACAGCCTCTTAAGCGACCTGCGCGTCGGCGAGCTTGGCGTCTTGGTCTCGTCGCGCGGTGTCGCCGGCGTCCTCGAATCCGGAATGTCGATCACCAGCACTGCTTCCGTGGCAAGGGCGGAGGCTGTCGTGCAGCCTCCGTCAGAGGTCACGGACGTCACCGCGGTGAGCGTGGCCTGGTCTGAAACCCCGAGCAGCACACTCGCCGGCAGGTTCGCAGCATAGTTCGCCGGCTCGGGCGATACGGGAGGGAGACTCGTCGACACCGTGAGCGACGCGTCGGGCTTGGCGACGGTGACACGGCAGAGCGGGCAGGTGGAGTGGGATGCCAGCCAGGTGTCGACGCACTGGGCGTGGAACCCGTGGCCGCACCGGGGCAAGAACCGCGCCTCCTCCCCGTCCTCGAGCTCGGACAAGCACACCGCGCACTCCACCCTGACGTCCTCCGCGGTGGAGCCCTTCGGCGCCGCCGCGTGGTACACCGTGATTGGCAGCGACCGCAGCAGCTCAGGGTCGACGCCCTTGTGTCGACCCGCCACCGCGCCACCGCTCGACCCTGGGCGGAAGGTTGTATTGAAGAAGTAGTACTTGAGGAAGAAGATCACCAGAGCGAAGGTCAGGAACAGCAGGAACATGACCGACAAGAGTGTGGCGCCGTGCGACATAGTCGGCGCGGCGGGTGTGGAGACTGCCGGCGCGACCGCCCAGCCCGAGGAGGAGTACATGGCTGCGACCTGGTAGGTGGTGTCTTTTGGGTGGAATCTGTTGGTAGTTCTCTGCGGTACTGGGTGAGTGACACTGAGAGATGCGAGCTCAAGAGACGCTCGACGCCGTATATATATGCATACGGGTTGGGCGTTTGTGTTCGAGTGAGAAGGGCTGTGATTGATGTTGACGTGGAAGATGCTGCTGCCGATGCGATTGCCACACGTGACTCTTATGAGGCAATGATGCATAGCAGCTCCCCGGCATTATTTCTAGTACAGTATAACATATTTGTCGAAACCACTGCATGCATGCAGATGCATATCATCTTTGATATTGTTTTTGCGGGTAACTTTCTATAATATATTATATGTTGTGATTCTTTAAGATTGTGTAACGTGTGAAACCAACACACACTACTCTGGGAAGGAATTCGCACGATACGGTCATGAGCTAGTATCAATTATATGCCAAAAAATAATCAAAGATCAGATGCTTCCCATGGACCCTGGTCAGGCGTTGAATAAGATCAGAATAGTATCAACTTGGGCTCTGCCTGTATGCAGCTCACTTCGCTCTCACTCAATGTCTGTAGATGAGAACCTACTGATAGGTTCCTGCTGTTTTTTTGGACAAGTTTGATAAACGTTATGTACGTTTAGGATCCTGATTAGTTGGCTAACAATCAGTAGACTGATACGGTATTAGTTGCCGATTTGATCTGATTTGCTCTGTTGTAATCTACCTAACATGGACTCCTATTCTGATATATACTAGTTGAATGCCCGTGCGTTGCTACGGTCCAACAAAGTTAGATCTAGATGTATTGATCAAAACATCTATACCTTAAGATGTATGCATCAGATTCAACACATGATTGCAACAATTATCGTCTTACATTTACTTCCTTCTAATGATTATCACCTCACTCAATGATGAAGCTTGTCCGATGTGAACTTAGGACGCCGTCCTCCGGTACTACTTATTAGAACTTGGCACGTATATCTATGCTGCCCATAGCACATTGGACCACAATAATAAACCAAAGTTGTGCCGGCTTCTAAAGAGCTTGGGGGAGCACTCTAAATCGTCGATCCCCCTTGTGAAGACTTATGAAGGCCACCACCAAGCTTTCAGGTTGCTAGATCCAGCCAAGGCGGCTTCATAGAGTGCAGTGGGAACAAGGGTACCTTAGCGGGCTTCTTGGGGCACCAACGAGGTGACATCGCTGGGCGACCTCGGCAAGAGCAAGCCATATGCAGATTGACATATTGAGGGCGATCTTGCAATGCACACCCCTTATGTGTCAATATATCAGTATACAATTGTAGGCGTTTTGCCCCTGAATCTTACTATAAGATTGGTGTAACATATACAATTTCTTATCCAGCAAAATTACTGCTGGCCAATTTTATTCTTTGAGAAACTGAATAATATATGTGAGACGAAAATTTTAGTCAACCAGTTAAGTAGTATCTATTCCAACTTGATTGGCTAGAATATACACCATTATATAGGGATGCAAGATATAACTATTATGTGATCACAGAAAAAAAAGGAGAATCAACATTCTATATCACAAAAAATTACGAAATAAACTTAACAATATTATTGTTTGCTGGGTATGCAATTAGCATCACTATTGTACTTCTCGATGAAGAATGTATGTTGTTTGTTCCCTGTGATCCTTAACGCGGTGGACGGAAGCTGAATCCAGGGGTGTGGCATGGTGGCAGCGCAGTTTGCATCTTAAAGAAATTCCACAGGCTCCTCCCACGCAAAACTCTTCATACAAAGTTAGGACTAAAAATATGGGGAGTAAAACATTTGTATAGAAGTGTGATATGCGGAAAGTTTAATTATCGTAGATGTCCTACTCAAATGTGAAAGAGCGTCAATATTCTGCCAGGCCAACCAAAGACAAAATTCAAACATACATATCTTAAGCCAAAACAGCAAAATAAAAGAGTCCCAACAATATATACGAGCACGACATATTCAATCATTCTCATGTGCTAACAAATTTGTAAGTTGTTTACGACCTCAATCAAAGAAAAGTAATATGATCAGATTTTTGGCTCTCAGGTGCGCTAGAACCCGTTTTTAGCAATAAAATCAAAACTAATAATAATAATAATGTGGCATAAATCATGTGTGCAGAGAATTTATCAAGGTATATGCATGTTAAGTTTGAACAGTAAATATAAAAGTATGTAACCTACACGAAAATAACAAAGTGTACTGTTCACATTATAAGAAGTACATATACTGTTCACAGTATAACAAAGTTCTGTTTTATCTTTTTTGTGTAGGTCACATATTATCATATTTTTTCTTGAAAATTTGCACGGGTAAGTATCAAGTAGACATCTATGCGCATGAATTATTTAAAAAAAATTCTAAAACATTTAAATAACATTTTTTAAATAAGATGTGCGGGTACCTAGGTTCTCCACCTTATTTTCCAATTCAACCATCCATAATATCCAACTTAATAGTTCATACCCCGGTTGATATAGTGTGCCCTTATTCTCATAATTCCAATAATATGGATGTGCAACAGTAGAAAAGAATAAGTAAGGTTGATAGGCATAGGCATGACGCCAACACGGACATCTCTTCACATGACATCCACAACGGTGGAAATATATGCAGAATGAACACATCATTGGTGTAGGTTTTGTTATGGCAAGCTAAGAACATATTTTTATCCTAACAAATCGAATTTTTCAATTTAAGTATTCCAGTGCTTAGTGCTTACTCACAACATAGATAATCAATATATACATAAGAAGAAAGAAGGCGGTACCTGGATCAGGAACGACGACAAAAGCCACAGAAACTCGTACTGATGTGCCATGCTTGCACAGCGGCTCCCAGGCCTCAAAGTCACACTTCAGGAAGAAAAAATTATGCACGATGATGATGTATAAGCAATTCCAAATGGCACATGTTCAAAACTTTTCAATACATAACGCTCACTGTCAATTTCGCAAGTTCAAGTTAATATCTTTTGGCAGTAAACATTATACATCAGTTGCTTATTTATGTAAATAAACATATCCCACACAAGTAATTTAAGAACAAACTTCATATATGACTCGAAGTAGCAACCATCAGTAAGGTGTCTGAACAATGCAAAAACAAATGTAAAGGAGCGAGGAGGCCCGGCTACCTTATAAGAGGATGAGGAGGCAAAGTATGTCCTGTAGGTGGTGGCGTGGCGGTCCTGGGGTTCTCGGTCTGCATGTCCACGGCTGTGCCGAGCCACGATGCGACGAGCCCGAGCAGGATGAATGCAAGGTCAGAAAACTCAGATGCACCTTTTAAGGAAAACCCATGCCACGACATCCCTGGCGGCTGGCGGCATGCACTCTGCACCACCTCCGCCGCCAATGTCGCCTCTGCGCATGTCGCTTAAGGCACCCTAGCGTACAGACACCGTCTTCGTATTCTCCCGCCGCCAACGTATCCACCGTGCACGCGGCCGCGCTCGTCGCTTGAAGACACCCACGAGCATGCAGCCGCCGTCTTCCTATTCGCCCGTCACCACCGCGCCCACCGTGCACGTACCTGGCCGCACTCTTCGCTTAAGGTAATCAGAGTGCAGCCGCTGTCTTCGTATTTTCCTTCGCCTAGATCACACACAGCGGCGCCGGCATCATGGCAATCGATGGGTGCGTCAGAGGAAGGGTGGACTCCAGGGAAAACGACGGTGTTGGCGGCGGAGAGAAATCAAGGTGTGAGAAATTATAGGTAGGCAAGATGAATTTTTCCTAGAGGGTCTTGAGGGGATTGCAGCAGCAAGAAGGTATGAAACCACAACGCGAGACATCAAGGGGCGACCTGATGGCGCACGTTAAGGAAACTGATGAAAGCAATTTGGAAAGATTCCGAATTGTTTCCTTGATTGTTGCTGAACATTAATATTTGGTACTCGGACGTGTATGTTACCTGTTGATTGTGGCGATTGCATTGATAGGCAATAAATATATTTCTATTTTTTCTAAGCGGCTTGGAAACATATTTGATGGGAGTTTTTGAGGGTGATCAACGGTTAGGATTGGTCCAATGTTTGATGTCAAAGTGGACACCATCCCTAACTGCAATTTAATAGTAAAGATAAATTGAAGGCAAAGCCAAAATCCAAAAAGAAGTATCATATGGTGAGATGGGCGCTGGTCTGTAAGCCAGAATCTGAAGGAGGTTTGGGACTTTGGGTGTTAGGAATCTGAAACTATTTTATCGCAGTTTCGCTCTGTGGGTTTATCTAGATCTAATTTTTATCATTGCATAGATCTTGGATGTTCATGTACGATAAAATTGCATGAATCAAACCCCAACATGAATGGTGATGGAGATAAGGCTCATTTGCACTGAGTTGTGTTTGCTATGATGACGCGGAGGGCTTATCAATAAATACCCCTTTTGATTTTATGAAGCCACCGACATGTTGTACGAGCGGGTATGATAACCAACAAGTGTAAGAAATCTATTATTGTATCTTTTGATAAGTAATGAGTCTTGAACCCACAAGGAGATGAGGAATTGGTTAACTAGTTTGCGAATAGTTAACAATGAATAGTTAACAATAAAAGATATAGAGGTTTTTGGTATTTTGGTGTATAAATACTTCAAAAGTAACACACAAGAAATGTAAAATGCAAGTAACAAAGTAACAAACTCTTTTCAGAGAAAGTCTGATCCTCTATGCAGCAAAATGACGAACTTGGTGTGCACTTATGTGAGTCAAATGTTTTTCTAGGTGGCCTGGATTATTAAGAACATAAATTTCTAGATGAACATGGTGAATATATTGTCAAGTTTTATTCCTAATGGATGGAGCCTATAATGGGTGCAACCATACATATGAGCAAACACACCTCTAGTTATTGATCCTAATGCCACATAATTGAGAAATTATATCATTTTATATGAAAAAAGTCTAACAATTGTTTTATGTTTTAGGATCCCGATAAATACCCCCTATTGCAAGTCTAAGAATCGGGAAGCGCTTTTTTCATATCCAACTATCCCTCCTCTCTTCCTAACTCTAAGGTGCAGTCCTATGAGACCGTAAAAGCGAGGTAATATATATACCATTTTCGTACATTACAACCATAGAACCACAAAAATGTATAAAACTTGACCAAATACTCAGAGCAAATTATAGATAAATCATGGTTAAATTATCCTATGCTTTCAGGAACATGGAAAACTACTCACAACATTGAAAAATGGACATGATCAGTGGCATAATTATTACATCACAATCTAAAAATATAACTTTACAAAAAAAAACAATCTCAACTAACTAAGTACAATGATGCACAATACACCAAAAAGATGGTCTATGGTTCTGATCTTCACAATCTGCAAGGGGCGACGTTGATCTAGGAGATGGTGATGGTGGTGGTGGTGGTATTGATGAAGATGTAAAAGGTGATACTCCTCGCTACACCAAGGAGAAGTTGGTGGCAACGATGTCTTCGATTTACCCTCGGCACCGTTCGTGGGACAACGGGATCTGTCCTCCTCTGGCTAATAGGACTAGACTTGGAGAAAGGCGCGACGAGGTTGACATGCACATGGTCGGCTTCAGGACCTTCTGTAATATCCCAGGTATTGGGGTTACAAAAATAGAGGAAACAGATGTGTGCATTGCATTCATGCATAGAAAATCCGGGGAATTTTCGCGCTTTAAAGTAAAACAGTCACACTAACTGAAGTTTCACTTGACCTTGGTGGAATTGAAGTAGCTCATCAAGTCAAGCGTTATAAACCTCAATGTGACCTTTGTGAAAACCTTGTTTTGGGTAGAGATGATTTGATCTAAGGGGTTAAATCAAATGGAGTTAAAACTAACACAACAACACTTTAAATCAAGGACCAAATGCTTGATCTTATAAAAGATCATAATATTGTAATCCTTGCCATAACATATGCACATCTATTCAACTACCAATTAAGAAACCATCCTTGACTTATCTTTTCCATGTCTTTAACAAATAAATATTCCTACCATGAACCTCATGGTATTTCTTGAACTAAACTTTTGGATTTAACACCAACAAAAGCTTATCATTAAACCCTAGAGATGGGAGAGGTTTATACCCATCAAAGAGATAATAAACAAACTCTAAATTATTAACACTTAAAAGTTGAGCAACTAACTTTGGGATATAATTTAATTCACTTTAAAACTTATTATCAAATATGGTAAAACACAAGGACCTAAGTGCAAAAAAGCCACACATTCTGATTTTAATTATAACTTATTAAATATATGGAATATCACAAAACTAAATTTGTTTACATTACGAATTATAGTTCAAACTATTTGAATAAAATAAACTATGAGTATTTTGAAACTCATATGATCATGCCTTGGGAAATCAAACATCACCATTCAAAATTGGGGTATAATACTTGTATTTGACATTTTGATCCCAAGTACAAAATAAATACAATCACTTATGATATAATGACTCACCCACAAGCATAAAATCCTTCACAAAACATTTAGTAACAAAAGCCACTTGGCTATCCAAAAACAAATCACATGAGAGGATAATACCATATGCCACATAGGATGAAAATATCTACATAGCTTGAATCCTAAGCTATGCCACCTCATGCTTAAAGGATTGCCATGGATGAGAGCATGACAACCAAGCACCTTACTCATCAAATTAAAACAAGAGTCACCACCTATGTGTCATGATACTAGAGCAAGCCCAAGACTATAAAAGGAACCCTCTACCTCATTCATCCCATCATCTTGTACCATGATACAAGCAAACCAAAGAGTTGGGCCACTCCATAATTTAGATAGGACCAAGATGAAGCAGCTAGGAGGTGGAGGCATACCACAAGAAGCAGGTTTACCAGAATTCCTGAAGAACAAGCTACAGAAGATATGAAGGTAGAATTCTTAGGAAGGACACATTTAGATAATCACATCATCATCCCTTGAGTAGAACCCTAGATGATAATCCAAGTCCTTGTGGAGTGAGAGAGATAATTAGTATAACCTAGCCAAATATTTCTAGTGATACTTTGGGAAGCCCATACCACGCATGATCATCACCATTTGGTAATGATCATAAATCCTAAGAACTTTAAGTAAGGAGCTATTAAGAATAAGTTGATCATGATGATGCCATGATCTTGATTTGGATAAATAGGAAGAATAAGCCATAAGTTAAATCCTAATAGGATTAGTAGATGTTATTCACCACATGACATTATAGGGAGGTAACTAGTAAGAAACCCTAAGCTTATATCCCAACCTTAACTTGTGATTCACTTGGTGATCATAAGTAGAATCCTACCACATTTATATTTCATAAATTAAAGAACCTAAGCAAACCTTAGAGTCAAACTCTATACTTTATATGGTGAGAAACCATCCATCCATATGACCAAAGTTAACTATAAAAAGAACTATAACCACTGTAGTTACTTTAATGATAAATTGGGGATAATAATAGAAGTTAATTGGTAGAAGATAAAACCAATTCTCAAATCCTTAATAATTAGAGAAGCACATAAGATAGGAAGCAAGTAACCATATTACCATGGTTAGGGGAGATTAAACACTAGCCAATGCAATATGGTGTCACCTCATATCTACAACCTCGAATTATATCTCAACCCTAGTTTGTGCATCACTTGGGTGATCACAAATAAAACCTAAAACACAACTAAGCTCCAACACAAGTGTCAATAGGTTAATAGCAATTGAACTCTAGAATAGCACCTTAATTAAATCTTCTGCTTCAATTCTTAAACATAATAAAAACCTTGTGCTACATTATATATAGTTAAAACCATAGGGTAGAGATCAACCATTTATCTTTGAAACCAAAGTCAACCATGATGGAACCAATACCTACTTTGATACTTTCAAATATAAGGATAGTATTAACCTTAATAAGGGGGTTATAATAATACCCACAAGTCCTGAACAAATAGATGATCACATAAAATATTATGCAAGTAATCAAATTATCAAATAAAAGAATAAGTCCTAATGATTCCTTCTAAAACACTTGGAGTAGAAATTATCAACTCTAATAATTCAAAACAGATTTGATTCACAAGACAAGGAAATTAAATAAAAATATAAACTCATGCCCATTTGCTATTTTGAATAAGCCCACAAGTATGCAATATAATCCAATATAAAATACTTGTTTCAAATAGAATAGTGGTGTAATAATCATTACACTAAATCTTAATAAAATTAACATCATTGAGAAACCTGCAAAATAAAAGATAATTCAAATCTGAATTTAAAACAGAAAATAAAAACAGAAAATAAAAACAGAAAAAGAAAAGAGTGGAGAAAAACTCACCTGGACCTTACCTGGCCGAGCAGCCCACCAGCAGCCCAGTAGCATCGGCCCAACATCAGCCCAGTACATCTTCGTTGAAATATCAACGAGAGGAGGGGTCGTCCTCATCCTCTCCAGCACGCATGCTGGACAGCACGACGGCGTGCTCCCCTTCTCCTCAGCGCTGGCGCCTCCTCCTTCCTCGATGACGTGACGAGGCACCCTCCGACGCCGTATAAAAGCCCCGGGACGAGCCCTAGCCTCGGTTTTCTTCCTCCTCTACTCAATTTTCCCCAATCCGAAACCCTACCTGAGCCGGTCATCGACCATCTCCGCCGATTGGAGCCACCCCTAGCCTCGCCGTGACCACCATCAGCACCACCGTGGTCGACTTGCTCTCCTTGCAAGAGGAATCGACCCCAATCGAACCGTAGCGCCGCCATCGAGCTCGTCTTCTCCGACGACCGACGCCATGAAATCCGGCGAACCAGACCACGGCAAGCCTAGCCGTCACGCTCTTCGTGATCCTGGTGAGCTCCTGAGTTCCCTAGCATGCCCGCTGCCATCGATTGCATCCAGTAGCGACGCCGCGCCGTGAGACCGTGTCCGCCGCCGCAGCACCTTGCCGCCGGGCACGCTCCGGTGACCAAACCGGAGCGGCGCCACCATTATTTGGTCCGTCTCGTCTCTCTGGTTCGAACGAGCACGCACACGCCCCCGCGGGAACGCGGAATCGCCGGCAACGACCACCACTGGCCGCCGGTGATGCACATGGTTGCCACATCGGCACCACGTGGCAGCCAACGTGGCACTGCCCCACCTGTCTGTGCCTGCTGGTAGCCGTAACCTGGGTACGTTTAGTAGTTCTTCTGTTTTTATTTCAATTCCATAAATTACTGAAACTTTAAATAAATATAGAAAATTCATTATAACTTAAAAAAAATAAGTGGTATATCAAAATACTCCTAAAAATGAACTCTATTCAATAAGAATATAATATGAAATTTTTATTTTAAATAAAAATTTAATTATTTAACCATTATTAATTAAGCCTTTTCTTTTATTCTTAATTGAATTAAAATTTAATAATTAGGAAAAATTCTCCAAATTAAATAAAACCAGTAAATAAAGAAATAAAGAAAACATTAAAACTAATTTTCTTTATTTATTTTGTTAAATCCTTATTAAAAGGATTTAAACCCTAATTAATAATCACCTTAATTATTGAATTCTTTAAAAATAATAAAAGGACAAATCCAATATTATTTTTATTTCAAAGTTATTAATAACTTCAACTTTATTAATGAAGTTATTAATCCAAGAATTATAGGATAATTAGGAAATCCTAGTTCCATTATAAACAAAGTGATAACCTCATAATTTTATGTGATTCCTAAAACCCTAATCCAAATAGGAACCCTAGCTTCATTAACCAATATGAACCCTAAATTGTGTCTAAACCTAAACCTTAGGTTAGAACATGTGATAATGATACTTTGCTTTTGATCCATAGAACCATAACTAGCAATTAAATACTTGCCATGTTCACATATAATGTAGGAGCTCTATTATCAATAATTTAGTGTTCCATATTGAACCCTAAGACCTAGAGAATGGGATCAACCAAGTCTAACACCAGTTTGCATAAAATCTTCCGGCGTCTGGCGGTTGCTAGGGCGTGCCACCTGACCTAGACCCGATCGAAGGTGTTAGAGTGCTCCGATTGTTCCCGCATGGTAGACACGTAAACATTAAATACGAGCCCTATCGGCTCTCAGGTTGCCCTGGATCGGCTCAAGAGCCGATCGCCCCATGGTTCACGTTGGATTTGCAATGACATGGGATCCTGCTTGATCAAAACAAAGCTAAAACCGATCTACGACAGTTTAGGTTTTTCACCCGCATAACCGGAATTCCGTGTGATGATCGGGCCTAAAGCTACGGAAGATGATGCAAACTACCCCTACAAAACTAAAAACCAACATAACGTTGATTCCCGGAACATCCCTTGCAGGGACGGTGAACAACACCTAACGCACCACCGGATCGTCCAACCCGGATAAGGCCTAACTATGTATTAAACTAATCCCTGCGGAGCAAGGAGCAACTATAACGAATCGGATCTACTAAGTAACGAACAAGCAAGATGCTGCCCTTGCAATAGGTGTAAGGGCAGCTAGGTGTCGAGGGACGGCATTGCCACGCAGATATGCACGAGAAAGCATCAATGCAAGCCCCTAAACACCTAATGATAAGTAATCTGCTCCGCCATCAACAACCCGGCACGAGCAGTACAAGGTAGACGAATAACGTGTACGCCCTAGATCGCAAGATGCGATCTAGGCAGCATGATGCTTACCGGGAGAAGCCCTCGAAGAAAGGGGTGGCGATGCCCGATTTGTGTTTGTTGTGAACTGATTGTCCTTCTTTCCGATAACCCTAGATACATATTTATAGTCCAAGGGACTTTCTAATTGAGGCGTGCACCTAACCTTGCACGGGCCAGACTCTATCTGTTAATTCTAAACACGATACGATCTAATAAAATTACAGATACACGGGCGATTTAGCCCAAACTCTTAGCGCAAGGCCGCCGAAGATGCTTCACGTGTACGTCCTTCAAGCCCATCTTCACCGGCCCATCTCTGATTTGGCCAAAATGGTGATAACACATGCCCCCCGGTTTTGGCAATGATAATTTCAAAACCATCTGTTTTTCCTACGAGGGGTCATGTCAGAAGAGGGGCAAATCGCATTATTCTCCATCATGACGCCTTGCCTTCTCAACTTCTGCACGATTTGACGGTTTTGGCATCATGTCCTCGAGAACCGTCATAGCATTAAATCTTCACTGCATCCCCTTTATTTATCTGTGCCAGACGGTTCGCCACTTCATCCCCTTGCTCTGTTCTGCCCAGCACCAAAAAACCCTCTTCCACCGCAGCAATGTCTTCTTCTTCTTCTACCTCCTCAGGTCTCTCCCTCCGATCTTCGCCGAAGAATGAAGACGACCCCCACTCCGGGGCGAACCCCATCTCCTCCAACAAGAAGGAGGAACAAGTGAAGAAGGAAGAGGCCCCCTCCTCCGCCAGGCACCCGCCAACGAAGCGCTCCCGCATGTGGGCGGACAGCGAGGACGATGATGATGACGAGAAGGAGAAGAAGAGGAGGAAGATGATTCCTCCTCTTCCGTGGGTATCCGCAACAAAGCGTTTCCGCACTTGGGCGGACGGTGAGAATGATGATGAGGAAGAAGAGGCTCCGCCGAAGACCTGGGTAGCGTGACGAGGAAGTCTCCCGGAAGCAGCGTCGACGGCGGCTGGCGACGATGAGGCCAGCGACGATTAGCTCTGTAGGATTAGTAGTCCTTGAGCAATCGGCTCTTCTCTTGTCCTTCCTTTCTTGAGCAATCGGCTCCTCATTGTAAAAATCCTCCCATTAATGAAGAAAATTCCTATCAATTACCTTTGCTTCTCTGTCAATTTAGCCGACTGTCCAACGCAATCGTTACCCAAAGAGCCGATGGCAAAGCATCGGCCTGCATTCCAGCGAAAAAGCTGCCTTCAATCTCTAGAGCCGATGACCGTGCATCGGCTTTGAATTCTTAAGTCGATGTCTACGCATCGGCTGTGCCCAAAAATTTCTGTATTTTCATTTTTTTTTATTGGCCGATTGCATCGGCCCCCCATACTTGAGCTGTTCTGCTGGGCATTTGACATTCACTCCAAGCTTCGTATCCTCGTGTTTTTGTCCATCTATGTGCCCCCCGAGCCGATTCTATCAAGTACTTGATGGTATCGCTCTTGCATCCGTCGGATCAATGCTGAACATAGACAAAACGTATGTCGAGGATAATTTTGGCCGATTGTGGGAATCGGCCTCCCTTTTTCATTGCAATGCTTGACGATGGTTTGCAACTTCGGATTTCCACCGTAGCTACGTGGCATGCTGGAGATAAGATCCTTTGCTTTTCATTTTTTTGAGGGCCGATCTCGGATCGGCCTTGCCACGTACGTCCAACGCCTTGGACCTGCTACTCCGTCCGGATTACGGATACCATGTTTGTATCAGCGATGCCTGCGCCCGGCATCGGCCGATGCTGTGCATCGGCTACGCGTTTGGGCGCCATACTTTCAGGGCGCACCTTCATCTCCAATGTTTGTTGAATTTTCGGCCAGATCGGGCCGCACCGCAACGTGTGTGTCTCGTGCCTCGGCTTCTTCCAGGTTTCAGCTGCGCACTCTACGCCGGGAATGGCTGAGTCCATCAGGGCACCACCTTGGTCGGTGATACTGATCTTCTTCTCCATCCGACTCCTCAAAGTCTTCTTCTTGAGATGACTAAGCTGTTTATTCGAGGTGGGAGAGGCCCTAGACGTTCGAACACCGAAACTTCATTTGTCCTCCTCCTTTGCTGTTTGCATTAGGCGAGTTCTCGATTGTTGGCAATCGGCTATTCAGTCCCAGCAATGTTTGAAGAAAGGGCAGTTCCAGTGCTTATCCATGTTGTCCTGCTCCCTTGACCTCCCTCTAGCGTGAAGCTCGACCCGTCATTGTTTCTGTCATGCCGACGACATACCTCGTTTTCGCATCGACCGACGATATTTTTCGTCTTCGTCGTAGCGCCGACGTCGTCGATACGCTGCTCGTATTTCTTGAGGAGATTGGAGAGTGGGCGCGTGCCGTGTGCTTACCTCCTCCTCGGTTAGGTACCGTCTATCATTCTTGGGGGCGGTTTGAACGGCCTCCTCTTTATCTTTGCACGGAGTGGCTCTCTCCTCTTTATCTTTGCCATGGCGGCTCACGAGCCCTGCCATATTGACATCGAAAGAGAACCCTGGCTCCCTTATGGGAGTGGCTTAGGTCCACCATGTTGACGTCGGAAACGGACGCATGTCTACCTTCATGGCAAACTGTCCGAAAGTTAATCGGCCGATTCTATCGCATTGAATTGTGCGCGCAATACTTTGCAGTCGTTGGTGGCGTGCGTGAACGTATGATGCCATTTGCGTATGGCCTTTTGTTCATCTCTTGTGCCGGATCTTGTGGCCTTCGGGTAGCTTCAACCGTTTCTCTTTCAAAGTGGCATCGAAGATCTGTTCGCCTTGCGCACATCAAAGTCCAACCCTCTTGGAGGCCCTGGTGGGTTCCACCCATTTGCAGGACACAGTACGAGCCGAGTCCATTCAACTCTGCGACTTCCCGATCTTCCGAGAATCTTCATCTCACGCATTGACCAGGGTTATCGCGCGCTGAACTTGTCTGATACGATGGATCGCTGTTCATATGAGTCGGTCTGCAGACTTAATGCGCCGATGGATTGTACTCACCCAGACGTCGATCCTTGAATGAGCTGCAAGGCCTGCCACGGCCAGCTCGATGTTCTTTCTCTTAAATGAACCGAATAGCACGGTTCTTGACAGTCCTAACGTTGGATGTACTCGACACTGTTCTCCTGCTTTTGCCGAACCTCGCAGTTCGGCAATGCCGCTTCAGTAGCCTCTGAATGGTATTGTGTGTGATCTTGTTCTCTAGGCTTTCTATGATCGCACTGAATTTGGCTGCAACGAGGTGTACCATCCAAAGCGGACCGGTGAGGGATTGCGAAAAGAACCTCACCCGTAGTTGATCCGATGCCGAAACCATGCCCAATGGGCCAAGTATCGGCCACGTGCTCGATGGAGCTAGATCATCCACTGAATTTGTGAAGTCAGGAAGCCGGTACTTAGGTGGTAGTGGGATCAGGTCAAACTCATTGGGAGTACGGTTGGAATAGCCGTTATCTTCTTCGGCAGATGCCGAAGCGGTCTCTCAAGACGCGACCGATCAGTGGTGGAGGTAGTAGGAACTTTCATGGATTGGTGCGGTGGCATACTCGGCTAGCCACGCCTGTTTCTCAAAGATCTGCTCCCAAACTCCCCGCCGCTGCGTCTCTCTGGCGGAACAATTGCTCCTGCTCCGGCATCCCTCCTGTTGGAGCCTGGATCGCCTGCGTCCAGCTGTTGCAATCCGGCACAAACGTGCACACGTATCCGTGTGGGACTTCCTTGGGCGGTTCATACAAGAACTGGGCCGGGATCACCTCCAACCTTGTAGACAACGTATGCCGGTGAACCTGTTGCGTGGAGCTGCCATCGCGTACGGCAATGGTGGCTGGTGTGGAGTTGCACCTCTCCCTGGTGAGTTCCTAGAACAGGTCCTAAAGGGGAGTACCGTCGCTCCATGATCTCTTGCACCACACGGAGCGCAACGCGCTCCAAAGAATTTACCAGGCTCTCAGAATGCCGATGCAGCGAGTGAGCCACCACGTAGTTGATTTCCTGTCGCAGGCTCTGGTACTCCTGAAGGGAGAGACAGATCCACCCCTTCAAGGACGCCTTGTGGCGTGAATCCTTTGAACCGATGCCGTGCAAACGGGTCTTCTCAAAGGCCGATGAGCTCGGCTTCACAGATGGCCTTCAGCTCATCGAATTTCTTCTTGTGATCCGCAGGAAGATCCTCGTATGTGATCTGTCCCTCTGCCATCTCGGGTGTCGGTGTTGACGTGGATGTTGCGAAGATGTCCCACCGGCGTGCGAGAATGTGTTACCCTCCAAAACCCACCGACGGGCAATGGTTAAGCAACACGAAGAGCCGGGAGGCTCCCAAGGCCGCTTAGTGGACCTGGCACCTCGCGTCGTCCCGCAAATCTTCCAGCCCACGTCCTGGCGGTTGCTAGGGCGTGCCACGACCTAGACCCGATCAGGAAGGTGTTAGAGTGCTCCGATTGTTCTGCATGGTAGACACGTAAACATTAAATACGAGCCCTATCGGCTCTCAGGTAATCGGCTCCAAGAGCCGATCGCCCCATGGTTCACGTTGGATTTGCAATGACATGGGGATCCTGCTTGATCAAAACAAAGCTAAACCGATCTACGACGTTTAGGGTTTTCACCGCATAACCGGAACGTCCTACGTGTGATCGGGCCTAGCAGCTACGGAAGATGATGCAAACTACCCTACAAGAGGCCTAAAAACCAACATAACGTTGATTCTCGGAATCCCTTGCGGGGACGGTGAACAACACCTAACGCACTACGGATCGTCACCCGGCATAAGGCCTAACTATGAGATATTAAACTAATCCTTGGAGCAAGGGAACTATAACAGATCGGATCTACTAAGTAACGAACAAGCAAGATGATGCCCTTACACCCGAATAGGTGTAAGGGCAGCTAGGTTATCGAGGGACGGCATTGCCACGCAGATATGCATGAGAAAGCATCAATGCAAGCCCCTAAACACCTAATGATAAGTAATCTTGCTGTACATCAACAACGGCAACGCTTCAGCACGAGCAGCCCAAGGTAGACGAATAAACGTGTGCTGCCTAGATCGCAGATGCGATCTAGGCAGCATGATCCTTACCGGGAGAAAACCTCGAAGAAAGGGGTGGCGATGCGCATATTTGTGTTCGTTGTGAACGTGATTTGTCCTTCTTTTCCGATAACCCTAGATACATATTTATAGTCCAAGGACTTTCTAATTGAGCGTCACCCCTAGCAGCACGGGCCAGACTCTATCTATTAATTCTAAACACGATACGATCTAATAAAATTACAGATATACGGGCCATTTAGCCCAAACTCTTAGCGCAAGGCCGCTTCGAAGATGCTCCACTCCATAGAACCATAACTAGCAATTAAATACTTGTCATGTTCACATATAATGTAGGAGCTCTATTATCAATAATTTAGTGTTCCATATATGAATCCCTATCCACCTAGATGCAAATAGGATCAACCAAGTGTAAAACCCTAGTTTCTATTACCAAATCCATCATCCTTATTCATCAATGCTTAGCATCACATCATTATGAGGAACTCCAACTAGCAGCCATGCAGTCATATCCCATACACACTAAACCCTATTAGGGTGAGATAATTATTAATCATCCTTTTAGGAAACCACCATTTCTTACTTAGTAATCCAATAGGAAACTCTAGATACCCTCACCATTAATTGAAATACTTCTTATTACTTAGAAGTATGTTCTTCAAAAGTTATTCTTTGAAGTAAAACGAGAGGAAATCATCACCAACCACGCTTATAAGGACCTATAGACAATAGCCGGCTATCACCGGTAGGTATAACCAATCTTGTGCTTTACAATGTAATTAATTGCTTAAGATGCTTAGGCTTAGCTCAACCCTTACAACTTCTAGCTTATGATAAAACCAACATGGTTGGGATCCATCTAATCCTTATTCCAGAAGCTACTTGGAACCATAGTCAATTATAGAAGCAAGTAGTTTCTACTTAAAATACTTATTATTTCCTAATTAACATGTTCTTCAAAAGTTATTCTTTTGAAGTATATAATAAATAATCATCAACCATGCACTATAGGACTTAAAATTGACAATTGCTCTTTAGTTATTATGCAACTACTATTCCTTGGTGTGTAATTGTTACTATGCATTTTACCACTTGCTTATGATTCTAAAACAACACAACCCGGAATAAGAACCTTGTTTGTGAGTCACTCTAAAAGTGCAACACACCCAATAATAATCATTACAACTCACTAATCCTAAATCATCGGGGTTAGGTCACGCTTAGAGCGATTGCATCTCATACTTATGCATTATTGCATCCTTGCCAATCTTTTAAACATCGTCCTTCCCGGACGATGATGCTATTTCAGAATTTGGAGTTTCACGTATCGAAGCTTTTGCCTGCATAATCTTGCAGCCAAGAAAGGCAAGTTCATCGCTTGCTCATGTCATTTGAGTATTTTTACCAAATTACTTACAGTATTATGTTTATCACTATTGCATAAAAAAGCAAAACCACTACAAGAAAAGTTGCCATAGTAAACCCAGTAGAAATCTCATGGCAGAAGTAGTTCTTTAATTAATACCACTGGTAAGCCGATTTTTGGTCCCTCATGGTGCATGTCCAAACTTTTCTCGTTTTAAGGCCCTAGCAAATGAATGGCCAAACGTCGCGTATGGTGGCCGGGACGTGGTGCATCTCGAAATCTCGGGTTCGGCGGCCGAGTCAACGCAAATCGCGCCGCCAGGGATGTAGGGCGGATGGCGGCCTCTCTAGCATTGTTTTTTTCTAGATCGCGCCATCTCGTTCAACGTTCTCCGTTCCGAGCCGTTTACGATGCGGGATCATGGGTCCCGCATGTCATCCTCTATGAACCAAATTCTTTCTATTCTTAGATTTTTGACCCCTGATTTCTGGCTACTTCCTTTTCTTTTGATCCCTTGCAGCCTTGGAAACGTTGAGAGCTGCTAAATGGGACCGACATGTCATCCTCTATGTACGATCAACTTTCTTTTCTTGGAGTTTTTGGCACCTCAAATTTGGTCACTTGCCTTTTTCTTTCGATCCCCTGCCGCCTCTCAAACGGTGATACCGCTGCTGCTAACTGGGACCCGCATGTCATCCTCTATGTACTATAAAACTTTCTTTTCTTGAATTATTTTTGGCACATCATATTTGGTCACTTACCTTTTTCTTTCGATCCCCTGCCGCCTCTCAAACGGTGATACCGCTGCTGCTAAATGGGACCCCCATGTCATCCTCTATGTACTATAAAACTTTCTTTTCTTGAATTATTTTTGGCTCCTCATATTTTTTCACTTGCCTTTTCTTTCGATCCCCTGCCGCCTCTCAAACGGTGATTCCGCTGTTGCTAAATGGGACCCGCATGTCATCCTCTATGTACTATAAAACTTTCTTTTCTTGAATTATTTTGGCTCCTGATATTTTCACTTGCCTTTTCTTTCGATCTCATGCCACGTTTGAAGCGTTGAGGAACCTGCAGGCTCATGTCATCATCTATGTACTATAAAAGTTCATTTTCTTGGTTTTTTTCACCCCTCGATTTTTGGCAATTTCTTTTTTCTTTTGATCCCTAGCCGCCTTGGAAACGTATAAGCTAACTGTAAATGGGACTCGCATGTCATCCCTCTATGTACTATAAAACTTTCTTTTCTTGAATTATTTTTGGCTCGATATTTTTTCACTTGCCTTTTCTTTCGATCTCATGCCACGTTTGAAACGTTAAGGAACCTCTGCAAGCTCATGGGACCCGCATGTCATCTCTATGTACTATAAAAGTTCATTTTCTTGGTTTTTTCACCCTCTGATTTTGGCAATTTCTTTTTCTTTTGATCTGCCGCCTCTCAAACGGTGATACGCTGCTGCTAAATGGGACTTTTCTTGTAGTGTATAAAACTTTCTTTTCTTGAATTATTGTTGGCTCCTGATATTTTTCACTTGCCTTTTCTTTCGATCTCATGCTGCATTTGAAACGTTGAGGAACCTGTAGGCTCATGGGACCCGCATGTCATCCTCTATGTACTATAAAGTTCATTTTCTTGGTTTTTTTTCACCCTCTGATTTTTGGCAATTTCTTTTTTCTTTTGATCCCCTGCCGCCTCTCAAACGGTGTTACTTGCTTTTAAATGGGACCCGCATGTCATCCTCTGTCTTATAAAACTTTCTTTTCTTGAATTATTTTGGCTCCTCATATTTGGTCACTTGCCTTTTTCTTTCGATCTCATGCCACGTTTGAAACGTTGAGGGACCTGTGGCTCATGGGACCCGCATTGTCATCCTCTATGAGCAATCAACTTTCTTTCTTGGGTTTTTTTTTTTTTTTGGCACCTCATATTTGTTTGCCTTTTTCTTTCGATCTCTTGCCACGTTTGAAACGTTGAGGAACCTGCTGCTCATGGGACCCGCATGTCATCCTCTATGTACTATAAAAGTTTACTTTGTTGGATTTTTTTTCCTCCGATTTTTGGCTTGCCTTTTTCTTTTGATCCTGCCCCTTTGAAACGTTGGGCAAAATTTGTTGGCTCAAGGGACCGCATGTCTCCTCTATGTCCATCAACTTTCTTTTCTTGGATTTTTTCACCCCTAATTACTAGCTACTTTCTTTTTCTTTTGATCTCAAACAGCATTACAAACATTGAGACCCCTGCTGCAGCAAAAGGGGACCCACATGTCATCCTCCCCAATAATATGATAAAGTTTCTTTTCTTGGATTATCTTTTACTCACGATATTTTGTCTTGCCTTTTTCTCTCGATCTCATGCCGCCTTTGAAACGTTAAGTAAGCTGCTGGCTCATGGGTCCCGCATGTCATCCTCTACAGGCTTATATAAGTTTCCTTTCTTGGAGTTATTTTTGACCCTAATTTACGGCTATTTTACCTTTTTCTTTGAATCTCTGCTTGCCCCAACGATGAGACGGTGTTTGGCGGAGTCGGTCCTAAGTCATCCTCTATGAACAATAAAAAGTTTCCTTTGATGGATTTTTGAACCCTAATTAATTTCCTGGATATTTCCTTTTTTTTTCTTTTTGATCCTGTAGCCTTGGAATCGTTGAGGATCTTGCTGCCTCATGGGTCCCGCATGTCATCCTCTCCGAACGGTAAATGTTTCTTTTCTTGGATATTGTTTACCAAATGATTTTGGCTTATTTTCTTTCGATATCCTTTAAACGTTGAGACGGCTAACCGGCTCACGGGTCCACATGTCGGCCTCATGAACAATAAATGGCCGAGGAACCCTGGCATCATGGGTCATGTCATCTCTCGAACGAAAATGTTTTCTTTTCTTGAGGATTTTTATAACAGATTTTGATTTGCCTTTTTCTTTCCATCCTGCCGCCTTTAAAGCAATGACTGTGGCTCCTTGGGTCCTAGATGTCGGCCTCCCATTACAAGAAACATGTGATATCTTGATTATTTTGAAGACAATAAACAGTGTATTGCGCTCGGAAAGCTATTTCAACGGATAAATTAAATCTTTATTTTACATAAACAAATTTATATGCTGAATCTCCTTGTTTTTGTTTCTTGAAGCATAGGACTTTCTTTGTTTTTAGAAAAATGCGAACTATCTGTTTTGGAGTGGGCTGAGTGTACGGAGTCAAAGGCCCACGGCGAGGATAGTTCGAATGTCCACATGCAGCCCAATTGAGAAATCGTTCTTTTTTTTGGATTTTTTTCACCCCTGATTTACGGCTACTTCATTTCTTTTGAGTCTGTCTGTGGCAAACGTTAAGAGACATTTCTTTGCAAAATCAGGACCCGCATATCATCCTCTGTGTACCAATAAAATTTCTTTTCTTAGATTATTTTTGGCTCATATCTGGTCACTTGCCTTTTTCTTTCGATCCCGTCCAGCCTCTCAAACGGTGATAACGCTGCTGCTACCCATGTCATCCTCTATGTAAATCAAGTTTCTTTTCTTGAATTATTTTTGGCTCTTGATTTTGGTCACTTGCCTTTTCTTTCGATCTCATGCCACGTTTGAAACGTTGAAAAACTTGCTGGCCATGGACCATGTCATCCTCTATGTACAATAAAGCTTTCTTTTCTTCGATTTTTTTGGCACCTCATATTTGCTCACTTGCCTTTTCTTCGATCCTATGTACCTCTCAAACGGTGATACCGCTGCTTTTAAATGGGACCCGCATGTCATACTCTATGTACAATCAAGTTTCTTTTCTTGAATTATTTTTGGCTCCTGATATTTGGTCACTTGCCTTTTCTTTCGATCTCATGCCACGTTTGAAACGTTGAAAAACTTGCTGGCTCATGGGACCCATGTCATCCTCTATGTACTATATAAGTTCATTTTCTTGGTTTTTCTTCACCCTCAATTTCGGCTGTTCCTTTTTCTTTTGATCCCCACTGCCGCCTTTGAAACGTTGAGGACTCTGCGGCTCATCGATAAAACTTTCCTTTATTGGAGTTTTTACCCCCTAATTTCTAGTTCTTTTTCTTTTCTTTTGATCTCAAACGCATTTGAAACGTTGAGACCGCTCCTGCTAAATTCCGGTCACATGTCATCCTCTGTACAATAAAGTTTTTTTCTTGGATTATCTTTGTCTCTGATATTTGTCACTTGCCTTTTCTTCGATCTCATGCCGCCTTTGAAACGTTGAGTAAGCTGCTGGCTCATGGGTCCACGCATGTCATCCTCTCTGAACAATAAAAGTTTCCTTTCTTGGGTTATTTTTGGCTCATTTTTGGCCTTTTCCTTTTTCTTTTGATCCGTTGCCGCCTTGGAAACGTTGGACGGCTAACTGCTTAAATGGGTCCGCATGTCATCCTCTATGTCTGATAAAATTTCTTTCTTCGATTATTTTCGGTCCTGATATTTGGTCACTTGCCTTTTCTTTTCGATCTCATGCCGCCTTTGAAACGTTGAGGAAGTTGCTGGAGCATGGGTCCCGCATGTCATCCTCTATGAACAATAAAAGTTTCCTTTCTTGGAGTTATTTTTTACCCCTAATTTATGGCTACTTCCTTTTTTGTTTTGATCCACTGCCGTCTTTGAAACGTTGAGGACTTTGCTGGCTCATGGGTCCCACATGTCAGCCTCTATGAACAATAAACACTTCCTTTCTTGGAGTTATTTTGTACCCCTAATTTGTGGCTATTTGCCTTTTTCTTTCGATCCCAGTCGCCTTCTAAACGTAGAGGACGCGGCTGGCTCGTGGGTCCCAGATGTCAGCCTCCATGGACAATAAACCTCTCCCTTTATTTAGTTTATTTTTTTCACCCTCTGATTTTTGGCTATTCCTTTTTCTTTTGATCACTTGCAGCCTTGGAAACATTGAGTAAACTGCGACACATGGGGCCCGCATGTCATCTTTTATGTTCAATTATGAATGTGAGGCCGAAGAGCTTGTATTAGTGGGACCCATATGTCAACCTCTTCTCTGTACAATAAAGTTTCCTTTCTTGGATTATTTTAGCTCTGATATTCGGTCACTTTCAGCACTGCGATCTCAGCGCTAGAAACGTTGAGTAGGTGCTAGCTCATAGGACCCACATGTCATCCTCTATGTCTGATAAAGTTTCTTTTCTTGGATTTTTTACCCCTGATTTTTGGTCACTTGCCTTGACGATTTGTTGGCTCATGGGTCCCACATGTCGTCCTCTATGAACAAATAAACCTTCCCCTTTGTTGGATTTATTGTTTACCCCTAATTCGGCTATTTGCCTTTTTCTTTTGATCCCCATCGGCCTTTGGAGGAACCTGATGGCTCATGGGACCCGCATGTCATCCTCTATGTACTATAAAATTTATTTTCTTGGTTTTTTTTCACCCTCTGATTTTTGGCTATTTCCTTTTTCTTTTGATCCCCTGCCCCCTCGTTGAGTAAGCTGGTGACTCATGGGACCCGCATGTCATCCTCTGTCATACAATCAACTTTCTTTTTTTGGAGTTTTTTTACCCCTAATTTATGGCTACTTTCTTTTTTTTTTGATCTCAAACCGCATTTTAAACGTTGGGACACCACTGCTGCTAAATAGGACCCGCATGTCATCCTCTATGTACAGTTTATTTCTTTGGATTATTTTTGCTACAAATGTTGGTCACTTGCCTTTTCTTCCAGATCTCATGCCGCCTTTGAAGCGTTGAGTAAGCTGGTGGCTCATGGGTCCCGCATGTCATCCTCTACGAACAATAAAAATTTCATTTCTTGGATTATTTTGACCCCCTAATTTACGCTGCTTCCTTTTTCTTTTGATCCCATGCCGCCTTTGAAACGGTGCGGATTCTACAGACTAATACAAGCTTTTTTCTCTCCAGATCTTGCAAGTTGATAGATTAAATCATGGGAATTATTAGGATATGTTTTAAATTTCAAATCCACTTTATGAATTATTAAAAATACCGTTATCCATGTGGGTATAGATGGGCAAGGATTTTCATATTGGGCATGACCAGTTTCAAATTGGAACAGCCAATTCAAAATAAATAAAAACAACTTTATGTAGAATCATAAGGTTTTTCCACACACCACTCTATTTTTCATGGAAAGGGCCGAAATTGCATGAGGAGAAAGGCCCATTTGTAGTTATTGAGCTTCGACGGGCAAGTAGGCCGAGAGCAATTACCATGTAGATGGCGTTGGCAACCCAAAGTGAAATATTGAGCCCAACAGGGGGAAGGCCGAACAGTACTATTTTCTAATTGGAAGGTGGTACATGGCGTAATCCTGCCAAAAAAAAGATGGACACGGGTTGCTGAGGTACCCCATCTGCGCCTAATATGCTTACCCGCGGCTCCGGCTTAAACCGCCGCGCCATGCTCGTCTGCCGCGTCGAGCTCGCGGTGCTTGCCGCTCTGGAGCCGCCCACAACGAGAATTACCGCACTGGCGTCCGCCTTGCCCCGCCCCAAGAGCTCATGCGGAGAATCCACGTGTGGCTGGCGCGCATCAGCCTCGGCACCTACGAGACCGCCCTACGAGACCGCGTACGACGCCGTGGCGTGGCGGCTCGGGCGCCCGGGATCGTCGGTGAATTTCCATGACGTGTGGATGCGCCAGCAGGGGCTGAGGATCTCGCGCCGCCGCCGTACATCGTTAGACAGGAGGAGCAGCGGCCGCCTGCAGACGAAGCGCGGTTTGCATTCTTAGAAGCGGGACGGCGCGGCCTTGAGTGGCGGCCGCTTCCCGGACGTAGCCGCCGAAGCAGGCGCCAGTAGACGGAGGGCGGAGAGGCTACGAGGCGGGCTGCGAAGAAGGAGGACCGCGCACAGGAGAGGGGCGAGCAGGCGACAGCGGGCCCCTGCATCCAGACGCAGCTTAGACCGACCACCATTGGCGAGACGACCCCGGGTGAATTGACCTCTTCTCGTTGGATCAGTGTCGGGCACGACGGTGACTCGTCGGATGTGGGGTTTGGTTTAGTTTTTTTAGAATTCTTATCCCAATGCTTCATTGGTATCTCCCCAATTATTTGTATGTCTTCTAGTCTTTGCACGATTTTATTTATATCTTCTTTAGATTTTATATCTCTATACCAATTTGGTGAAAATGATTGTAATCCTATGCATTATGTGCATGTATTTTCTATGAAATATTCTTCTATATTGTTACTAATTTTATCTTCCTTGCAGTTGCTGTAATATGTTTGTCAGCAGGAGCTTACCTAATTAGTGAAAAAGATGTTCAGCGTGGGATTCGATAAAAGGATCTTCATGTTTTTTTTTCTAGCGATCCTAGTTCGGACTTTTGATTGTGTTGGCTAGTGCATGAAGCTTGACCTGTATTATGTGATCCTGATATGAGGATAAGAACACCTTCAGGTTGCATTGCTAACGGTGTCTACTGCAGCAGTGGCGTACCTTCAATGGAGACTGATGCAAGAGAGTTGTCTTGGTAATTTTTGACATCATCGTGCCACAACGTGGTTGTGTATTAGGATTAGGCCCAGTAAGCATAACATACAAAGAACAAGATCTACAAGTGTTGGTTAACGTGATTTTACACGACCAAAAAAGTCATGTATGCTCAGCAGGTGCCGTGCCTAGTTTGGATATTGTGTTGTTACCCTTTTTGTGGTTTGGTGTTTGTCCAACGGAGAAACTCTTTTCACGTGTAAGTGTTATTATGTGAACAAAGTTCTATGTACATATATAAGTTGAGAGAACCAGATTGCATACTTGCATGGTTATAACACATAAGTCATAATAACAATTAAATAGAAAAGGAACATTTGCCTTTACAATGTGATTGTGCCAAGTAGATTAGACAACCAACCACAAACATTACGGGTCAACAGCCAAACGCATGCGAAAGTCCTAAGCTCCATAATACATGTTGAAACCAAAAGCCTAGAAACCATAAGAAAGGTAGCTCCACATCACAGTTCCACGACCGCAGCATACTGATCATAAAACATATATCAAGTCAGGACAGCTGCACCACTGGGTAAGCATCCATGGGGTCGGGCTCAAGAGCGAAGACTGTGTGAATGCTGCAAAATGTGGCTCTTGCCTCACCCCACCCATCCATCTTATCATGGAACCTTACCAAATCGGCATGAATCATCTTGACATAAACATAGCTCCTCTCTCCATCTTGATGAAGTTGAACAATCTTGCTTGGTGCGAGTGCTTCGACTTGTCGAAACAGTATGCAGGAGATAGCAGCATGATAGGCTGGTCTTTTGTAGTGACAATGGCTTGGAGTAGCTGGTCTTGTGAACCACCCAATTGGATCTTTAGAGCTTGAAGGACGATCCGTGCCATATAAGCTACCGTTGCGACTTCAGCTCGGGTTCCAGGTGAATGACAGCTGACATCTTGTCCGCGAGATGCAGATCCTTCTGATCGGATTCAGCGGAATCATCACCACTACTTACAGGTGCATCGGGTTCTAAGGCACATCAGGTATATGCTCCAGTTCATAGGAGTTGGGTGGGACAACCGTGTGCTGAAATCTCTACAATACCAGCTCCGAGGTAGATACCGGTATCTACAGCCACCAATATCCACTTCAGAGGATTCTCGTGGCACGACACCTTTCGCTAGAGGCTCTACCCTACCAGCTCCAGGTCCACCACCAGTCAGTACTGTGGGCATAGTCATGGCGGGTTCTACCAATACAAAACCTCCTTCGGGTGAGCGTGGCAACCGGGTGCGGGATCATGTAGCAACTCCAGCATCAGCACCAGTTATCTCGGTCTTGACAATAGGTAAACGAGTCTTGCTCTAGTTCAGAGAGAATTCCATTGTACGACACCGTTCTAGAGGATCTCACCCCAGCAGCTCCAGTGCACCACCGGTTTCTACAGCAGGGGGTATCCACAACCTTCTTCATGTAGCACGATGATGCCACGTATAGGCTCATCAGTACCAGGTCCAGCTGCATCAGTCTCCATAGACAGTAAACAAGGTGGCGTCGGAGGTTTAAAAGACTGGCATGCCATTTCACCTTTGTCATCAGACAATATAGAGTTTTCTTCAACTCTATGTTTATTTCTGCAATAATAAGCACATGAGCAGAAATTAGACCGGAGCATCTAGCCATCTAGCAGGGGCAGCGGCAAAACAAAGCGTCGGTCCACATATGTTTACCTTGTCATACGGGATGTCGGAACACCTGATTTAGTGTTCCATAGCATCAGCTTTTAGTTTCCTTCCCCTACGTCATGGAATACAATGTAATACTATTGATCACATAAAACTAATTAATCAAATAAATGCATATGTTGAGAAGTTTGCATGGCAAATTGTGGATTCTGCTTTCATCACCTACGAATCATCATTCTATATATTTACCTTGTCATCTAGGATATCAGAAGTCACAGAATGAGAAGTCATTTCACTAAGTATCGGTTTTTTCGCTCTTTCCCCTCCATCCATATGCAATAAGAAGTAATATTGATCACATAAAGCCAATTCAACGAATATATGCATATGTTGAGAAGGTTGCACAACAAATTGTGGATTCTACTTCCAATCACCAAGTAATCTCGTGAGAAATGCATGATCAAGATATGTTTCTCCCTCTTGATCGACATCTGCATCTCATTAAGACTAATCATCGTGCGATGGTGCTCTTCAGAAGAGCGCATACAATTCCAATCACCAGACAAGCAAAAAATTGTTGATTCTAGTAATGATTAATCAGTAGTGGCCATGGAACGACCACAGATCGACCAAGCAAAAAAAAATCATCAGCCTACTGACCACCAAGCAAAGGAAACAAACTAGGCCCATACATGGCCTCACAAATCATCATCAAACGTCGATCAAACTAGCAAGTTTGAACATGGATTACTAATTTATTTTATGATAAAGTGAGTATATTAATATCGAAGATATTGATTACAGGCCTCTGCAACAACGCAATACCTTACTGGTAGTACGGTTGCACATGGATTCCTTCCCTCTGTTGGGTTTTAATTAGTCGACGCGAGGAGAGAGAGAAATGAGCGTCGATGCTTTCAGCCCAGAAGTCAATTAAATACGAAACCGGAAGAGAAGTCGTACTCTAGTAGTGATGACAAATATGGGATCTAGTCTAAACAAATTGGCATGTAAATCCTAGTAGATCTACTAAACTAGGATCAATACCCTAGATTAGGGTTGCAAGCGGCGTCAGCGAATCGTCCCGCAAAGCAGAAAATTAGAGCAAATAGTGGTTGAGATGAGCAGATTTAAAGCACTCGCACTGAAACTAGCTAGCCCGCTACCCACCCCGCCTGACACCCTGCCCTAGATGTGAATCTACACCAAATATTCAAACAAAGATGAGCAACCGCCAATAAAATTTTATCCGCACATCATCATCTCTACCATACAAAAGAGTATGGTGATTTCACATACAGCCATTGTTGCCGCGGACGAGGATGAGTGATGCGCCGCGGAGAAGGTGCCTCACGCCTCTGTCGCCACCGCCGTCGAAGAGGAAGTCGAAGCGATTGTGGTCCGTCGCCGGTATGGAGGTGGAGCTACTAGGAAAGAGATGGAGGTGAGTGGAGAGGGAGTGATGGTTGTACTAGTGGCGGCAGTGAGGTGATTATAATCAGCCTCTCCTCTCTTTTTTGGCAAGGAATACAGCTTCTCTTGGAAGGCAACGAGGGAACGCACTCCAGATTTGTATATTACTATAATAATATGGACGGAGGAGATTTGGACGCATTTGTGTTGTCTTGTCAAATGAATCACAGGATTTGCTTTTAGTACTCCAGATTTGGGCGACCCAAGTAAGTAGTAATGTACGCCATCTAGCTGCACGCTATCAAATCAAATAAATGGTCATGCCATTTACTTTTAAAATGGTGCAGCAGTTATTCTGACCAAAGAAACATGCACGTCTGCTGATTATTTATGATGGGTATACATTTACCGTCCGCTAGCAAAGATTGTTTGGCACATTGTTCTTATGGCTTTCAACATCACACCCCTTAATAATATTATTAATCAATGTTTGGGCAATCAATTGAGTGTGTTAATAAAAAATTAAAACCAACAATCCAAATGTACTATTTTTAGGGCCATATGAAGGACAAGGAATGATTTTAAATGCCATATGGAGTACCTCCAACCATGTGAAATATGGTTCTGTCATGGAGGTGATACCCATGGCTTCGCATTGGATCTGTATGTTGTCCTACATACAGCCAACTATGAAGTACCACGATTTGGTTTTTGGGTGTACAACCGGCTAGAAAATGATGCACGGGTTTGTACAGCCAGTATATTCACATTAAGATTTTCTGATAGGATGTTGATGTGTATATGTAAAGAATCGTACACTAGAATGTCTTCTATGTTTAGATGGTTGATCTCGTTTATCGCTACGTGAACCATGAGGTTCGATTTCTTTATCTTGTAATAAATATTGCTAAAATAACGAGTATATGTATGCCTCTGGGTTGTGAAACAGCCAAATAACCATGCATGTGTATAGACAGTATTTGATCAAATTAAAAGAAGCACCTAGGTTCATGCAAATAGCATAAATTTATCACCTAAGTACATTAGCTATAAATAGTTAAATAGGAGTCAAGACCAACTGAGCTAGCTAGTAGTATGATCCTACTATTACATAAATATCCCTAACTCTGATTGTCTTTGTTCCAGTCCAGCGCGTTGGTGTAGCTTAGGATGAACCAAAACCCCGTATGCCAGTTGGCCCCTGGACCGCTGCTTGAGAAAGATATGCTTTGGTGGTCTTCGCCATTTAGGCTGAAGCGGAAAATTTCTTGATGTGATGTGTCAAACCGAGAGCCAATGGCCTGAGGCGTGGTGTAGATGCAGTTTCTTCTTGTCAAATATCCTGGGGGAAATGTTGCACCACTCACTGGCATGAAAATCGGATAGTTCAACCCAAGGAACATAGAATAGTCTCCAAGATTAGTAACCCTTTCCCACGGGTTGGCTGGAAGTAACCGACTAGTGTCATTCGAGAATACTATGCAGGTATACCCCGAATAGCTGTGAACAGCGCGACCGCAATGGACAGAAGGGGTACTATCATAATAAGTTGGAGCACCGTCAGCGTCAAAATCCATTACGCCACGTGCATAGACCAGGAGAAATCTAGAACGATCTTGAGATCTTGCCAGCCACCACGTACGACTAGTAGAGTCAAAATCATCATCGCCATCAAATCCAGCCGTCCACGGAATGAATGGAGCAGGGAACACTATAGGACCTTGAAAAAGGAAAGAACACGTCACATGAAAATATATTTCATGATTTATCTACTAGTGATATTGATTTGATATTGGGATGCCAATACTAGTACTTTATAAAATCATGGTCGAACATAAGATAGTTTGAAATATATTTCGAACATCTTGGTAAAACTTCATATGGATTTAAAACATGTTCCCGAAATATTGGTCCAAATTTTAGATGGTTTGAATATAGTACTCCTTATTCTCTAGAACAGGGGAATATAAACAAATGAAAGTCTTTATCAATATTGCATGGCACCTTTATTGATTCTATTTCTACTCTACCTTAAATTTTCTAGGGAGATAATAAAGAAACTTAATTACTAGGGGCCTTTTTCCTAAGGAACAACATGCACATTAGACCATACTAAATTCCTATAGATGTTAAATTCTATATATGTCCATACCACAGGAGTTATGGTGTGTGCGCCTATGGAATTCACTGCAGCCAAAAGATGCCAAGACGGTTCAACAAATAAGAGGTGAAATACTATATAAATTCACGTATATAAAAAAGATAGGGAGGAAATGTTACCAAATTGATTAGGATCCCGTATGAAAACATTTCAAGCTCATTAACCCGACGAACACACAAGTGTTATGTATAATTGCATCGTGATATGGTACGCCCGTCTTGAAGCTTGGTTTCAAAAATATCATGTACGAGGATATTCGCCATGGAGGTAAGCAATTGCAAAGTCGAAGATTGCGACAGAAATCTTGATACCCCTAGCAGCTGTAGGAACTTGGCAAATAGCTATCTTCTGGAAAGAACGCTGATACTCGAATATAAGGGGATTGCGTGTGGTTCAACCTAGCTATCAAAGATGGAAGCTTAATCTTGCGATGATGTAGACAGTGAGGACCACTTGCAACCAGAGACATAACCGTGATCCAATCTCCATTGGCGCCTGCCCGCTCCTCATCCTTACTGTGTGGCATTAGGCCATCATAGGAGAACTTGTCCGGCGGTACAGTAGTTTGCACTAGCATGCCTTAGGGAAAATCCTCCTCGAACACGCTCATGGTTTATCAGCCAGGTCTGTAATTACAAACCATGTGGTAGAAAGCGTGATGGCACTTGTATTTGTATTGAAGAATACTTTTGGAGGAACCGACTAGGGACACGGCGGTGATGGCGTCGACTGGATCGATATCCAGGAATTTGTCAATGTCAAAGGTCTCTATAATCTCTTCTGTTCCATGCTACTTTATTGATGATACACATGTTTATGCATTATATATGTCATTGTAACTATGCGTTCCAGGAACAACTGTCTCTGTGAGATGAGAGAACTTGTTCCAACATTTTCTACTGTTTTGGTTGAAATCTGAAAAGGAAATATTCTGGAATCGGACGAAATAAAGACCCAACATCCTATTTTCAGGACGCTTCCCGGGCAGAGGCGAGGAGGGAGCCAGGAGGCCCACCCCCACAGGGCGGCGCGGCCAAGGGGGTGGGCGCCCCCCTGTAGTGTGGGCACCCCGTGGCCCCTCCAGGCTCCGTCTCTTCGCCTGTTGAGTAGGTGCACAGACCTAAAAGCAGATACGTTGGAGGAAACCCGAAACCTTCGAGCCGCCATCGCGAAGCCAGATGCGGGGACGGGAGTCTGCGTTTAAAACACTGTGATGGGAGAGTGCCCCGGAAGGCTTCTCCATCGACTGCTAGCTGCCATCTCCCGCAGCCATCTCTTCATCACATTGCTGCTCCTGAAGAGAGATGATTCTCCATCGAGGCTCGGGGGCTGTATGATGGCAATATGTTTTGTATCACAATTTGTATGTGCTACTCTAGTGATGTTATTAAGTAGTCTATTCCTCCGGTAATGGTGACAGTGTGTGCATACGTGTTAGTACTTGGCGTAGGCTATGATTATGATCTCTTGTAGATTATGAAGTTAACTATTGCTATGATGGTATTGATGTGATATATTCCTCCTACATGGTGGTGTGCATGCTATGTTAATACTTGGTTTAGTCGTGTCGATCTTTCATGCACTCTAGGTTATTTAAATATGAACATCTAATTGTGGAGCTGTTAACTCGGCATTGAGGGTTCGTGTAATCTGATAATGTTTTCATCATCCAACAAGAGGGAGGTGTAGAGTATGCATTTATCTATTCTGTTATGTGATCAATGTTGAGAGTGTCCACTAGTGAAAGTCTAATCCTAGGCCTTGTTCACAAAATGCGCTGCTCATTGCTTGTTTCTTGTTTCTTGCGTTGCCTCTTTGCTTGTTCACTACAATATTACTGCATCATTGCACGATAGCTATTCTGGCGGCCGTGCCCTCTTTGCTCATATTCATTCATACCACTTATATTTCACTATCTCTTCGCGGAACTAGTGCACCTATTAGGTGTGTTGGGGACACAGGGGAGACTTCTTGCTTTGTGGTTGCGGGGTTGCATGAGGGGATCTTTGACCTCTTCCTCCTGAGTTCGATAAGCCTGGTGATCCACTTGAGGAAACTTGCTTTGCTGTTCTACAAACCTACGCTCTTTGGAGGCCCAACACGCACATCTACAAGAATAAGTACCCGTAGACATCGAGCTATTTTCTGGCGCCATTGCGGGAGGAAGGTAAGGTACTCCTCGGATCTCGCTACTAAGCTATTTCCGAGCGCCGTTGTAAGTACTCGAAAGCTATTTCCTTTAGATCCTTCAATTGCAAAATTTGGTTTCTTGTTTACACTAGTTAGGCATAATGGACAACAATGACCTTCTTATTCTATTTCCTGATTTAAGACATGGATGGTTTGATGCGAAAATTAAAAAACCCATGGAACATATTAATATAGAATGCTTTGAACACTATTGTTGCTAATGCAATGGAAAATTCTAAGCTTGGGAAGCTGGCTTTGATAGGGATAGTATTTTAGTCCCCAAGCATTGAGGAGAAAATTTACTTTGATACTTTGCCTCCTATTTTTGATGAGAATAATGATATGCTGTTGAATTTGCTCCACTACAACTAATAAAATTGATTATGCCTATATGGGAGAGTAATAATTTTATACATGAGACTCATGATAGATACTTTATCTTGTAGTTATATTGTTGAGGTTGCTCATGTTGCTACTGAAATTATTATGAGATAGGAAAATATGGTTTTTTTGTGTTACTAAAACACCTCTCTATGTGCTGAAATTTTTGAAGCTACATATTTTATCTTCCTATGCTTGTTACTTTGCTCTTCATGAACTTGTTGATTTACTAAGATTTCTATGCATAGGAAGCATGTTAGACTTAAATGTGTTTTGAATTTTTCCTCTTGATGCTCTCTTTGCTTCAACTTCTATTTCTTGCGAGTGCATCATTAAAACCGCTTGAGCACATCTTAATGGCTATAAAGAAAGAAGAACTTCTTGGGAGATAACCCATGTGTTTTTGCTTACGGTACTTTGTTTTATATTTGATTCTTGGAAGTTGTTTACTACTTTAGCAACCCTCCTTATCATGTTTTGGTGCCAAGTAAAGTTTCTATGTTAAAGTTGATGTTATGTTTGGGATCGCTGCACGAAGCAGCGTGACAGCATGCATGCAGTCTGGGCCTAAGTCTCTGTGAAAATTTGAAAAAAAATCTGCAATTTGAGACGTGATCCTCAGATGGCATATGCATAGCTTTCATTAGTTTTGAGTTTTCCATTTGAGCAAGTCTGGTGCCATTTTAAAAATTCGTCTTCTGGACTGTTCTGTTTGACAGATTCTGCCTTTTATTTAGCATTGCCTCTTTGCTATGTTGGATGAATTTCTTTGATCCATTAATGTCCCGTCTATGCAATGTCCAGAAGTGTAAAAAAACGGTTGTGTCACCTCTGAACATGTAAATTTTGTGTGCACTAACCCTCTAATGGGATTTCTGCTTGAAGTTTGGTGTGAAGGAAGTTTTGGTCAAGAGAGGAGTATGATATACTATGATCAAGAGGTAGAAAGCTCTAAGCTTGGGGATACCCGGTGGTTCACCCCTGCATATTTCAAGAAGACTCAAGCATCTAAATCAGGGATGCCCAAGGCATCCCCTTCTTCATCGACAAAGTATCGGGTTCCTTCTCTTGAAACTATATTTTATTAGGTCACATCTTATGTACTTTACTTGGAGCGTATTCATGTTTTTGTTTTTTGTTTTTTGTTTGAATAAATGCTTGTGTGGAGAGAGACACGCTCATGGTTCATATGAACACATGTGTTCTGAGCTTTTAATATTCAAGGGTGAAAGTTGATCGCTTCACTTGTTGTTATATGGTTGGAAACGAGAAAATGCTACATGTAGTAATTGGTAAAATGTCTTGGATAATGTGATGCTCGGCAATTGTTGTGCTCATGTTTAAGCTCTTGCATCATATACTTTGCACTCATTAATGAAGAAATGCATAGAGCTTGCTAAAACTTGGTTTGCATAATTGGTCTCTCTAAGGTCTAGATAATTTCTAGTATTGAGTTTTGAACAACAAGGAAGACGTTGTAAAGTCTTATAATGTTTACAATATGTCTTTTATGTGAGTTTTTCTTTGGTTCATCCTTGTGTTTGTTTCAAATAACCTTGCTAGCCTAAACCTTGTATCGAGAGGGAATACTTCTCATGCGTCCAAAATCCTTGAGCCAACCACTATGCCATTTGTGTCCACCATACCTACTACATGGTATTTCTCATGCATTCCAAAGTAAATTGCTTGAGTGCCCTTTAAGCAATTCAAAATTTATCACCTCTTATTTGTGTCAATGTTTATAGCTCATGAGAAGTATGTGGTGTTTATCTTCCGAATCTTGTTGGGCAACTTTCCCTGCCAATGGACTAGTGGCTTCATCAACAGCTATCCAATAATTTTGCAAAAGGCTGGCAATGGGATTCCCAGTCCCAAATTAATTAATAAAAATAGACACTCCTCCATGGTATGTGATTGTTGGACGGCACCGAAGGATTCGGTTAGCCATGGCTTGAGAAAGCAAAGGTGGGGAGGGGTGTCATCATAATAAAACTAAAATAAAAAGGCACTCCTTCATGGTATGAGATTGTTGGCGGGCACCCGAGGATTCGGACTTGTCATCATTTGCGAAAAGAAAGGTTGGAAGGAGTGCCACCCAAAATAAAATAAAATGGAGCATTTCTTTGAAAGTTTGTCGAGGGGGTTAGAGTACCCACTATCATTAGTTGACAACAACAAACACCTCTCAAACTTTATGCTCTCTATATGTTTTCAAATCAAAGCTCTAGCACAAATATAGCAATCGATGCTTTCCTCTTTGAAGGGCCATTCTTTTACTTTATTGTTGGTGAGTTTACCTATTCTTTCTATCTTAGAAGCAAACACTTGTGTAAATTGTGCATTGATTCCTACATTTATCTATTGCACTTGTTATATTACTTTGTGTTGACAATTATCCATGAGATATACCACATGTTAAAGTTGAAAGCAGCTTTTGAAACTTATATCTTCCTTTGTGTTTTTCAAAGAAGCTTTCTACTAAAGAATTTGTGCTTATGATCGGTTAACTCTATGCAAGACTTATTGATGCTTGTCTTGAAAGTATTATTCATGAAAAGTCTTTGTTATATAATTTATTTGTTTACTCATTATCTTCATCATTGCTTCGAATCTCTGCATTCATCTCATGTGCTTTACAATAGTATGATCAAGGTTATGATGGCATGTCATTTAAGAAATTATCATCGTTTACCTACTCGAGGGCGAGTAGGAACTAAGCTTGGGGATGCTTGATACGTCTCAAGCGTATCTATAATTTCTTATGTTCCATGCTACTTTATTGATGATACCTACATGTTTTATACATTATATGTCATTATTATACGTTTTCGGGAACTAACCTATTGACGAGATCTCGAAGTGCCAGTTCCTGTTTCTGCTGTTTGGTTTGGAGAAATCCCTGAAAGGAAATATTCTCGGAATCGAAGACGAAATAAAGACCCAACATCCTATTTTTCCCGGACGCTTCCAGAGCACCGAAGAGGAAGGGGAGCCGAGGGGGCCCCACCCCACAGGCGCGCGGCGAGGGTGGCGCGCGCCCCCCTACTGTGTGGGCCCCCCGTGGCCCTCCGGCCATCTCTTCGCCCTGTTAGTCATCACGACCTAAAAGCTGGAATCGTTGGACGAAACCCACGAGAGACCTTCCGAGCCGCCGCCATCGCGAAGCCAAGATGCAGGGGACGATCTACGTTCCGGCACCCTGTAGGAGCGGGGGGTGCCCGGAAGGCTTCTCCCATCGGCCCACCGCTGCCATCTCCACCATGTCTTCATCTGGCGCTGCTCCCATGAGGAGGAGTAGTTCTCCATCGAGGCTCGGGGCTGTGCCGGTAGCTATGTGGTTCATCTCTCCTATGTACTTCAATACAATAATCTCATGAGAGCTGCCTTACATGATTGAGATTCATATGATGATGCTTGTAATCTAGATGTCATTATGATAGTCAAGTGAGTTTTACTTATGTGATCTCCGGAGACTCCTTGTCCCACGTGTGTAAAGGTGGCAGTGTGTGCACCGTGTGGGTCTCTTAGGCTATATTTCACAGAATACTTATTCATTGTTATGAATGGCGTAGTGAAGTGCTTATTTATATCTCTTTATGATTGCAATATGTTTTGTATCACAATTTATCTATGTGCTACTCTAGTGATGTTATTAAAGTAGTTTTATTCCTCATACACGGTGTAATGGTGAACAGTGTGTGCATCCGTTTTAGTACTTGGCGTAGGCTATGATTATGATCTCTTGTAGATTATGAAGTTAACTATTGCTATGATGGTATTGATGTGATCTATTCCTCCTACATGGCGTGAAGACAGTGTGCATGCTAAGTTAGTACTTGGTTTAGTCGTGTCGATCTTTCATGCACTCTAAGGTTATTTAAATATGAACATCTAATTGTGGAGCTTGTTAACTCCGTGAGGTTCGTGTAATCTACGCAATGTGTTCATCATCCAACAAGAGAGAGTGTAAGAGTATGCATTTATCTATTCTGTTATGTGATCAATGTTGAGTGTCCACTAGTGATCTAATCCTAGGCCTTGTTCTAAATAACTGTCATTGCTTGTTCTTGTTTCTTTGCGTTACTACTGCTGCGTTACTACGGCTTGTTACTTTCTACAATATTACTACCATCAACCACACGCCAGTCGTTTTCTGGCGCCGATACTACTGCTCATATTCATTCATACCACTTGTATTTCACTATCTCTTCGCTTAGAACTAGTGCACCTATTAGGTGTGTTGGGGACACAAGAACTCTTACTTTGGTTGTGAGGTTGCATGAGAGGATGCTCTTTGACCTCTTCCTCCTAAGTTTTGATAAACCTTGGGTGATCATGAGGAAACTTATTCTTTGTTCTACAAACCGCGCTCTTGGGGGCTGATGGCGTCGCACTGGCTGATGAGCACTTCAAGGGGGCCTTCGGTAAACACCTTGTGAAACAGCCCAGATCCACAGACCCTGCTCGATTTCGCCATCGCAATGAGGCAGGTGGTACAATGGGGTTGGTATTTTCTTGGGAGATCTACTGATTTGAACTTTGGGAGAGAGATGGCGATCAATGGCGGCAGGTGGGGTTTGAGTTGGAGAACAGAGGCTCTCAAACTGGGCACTGCTAGATAGGATGCGAAAGCGCCATGGCGGAGACGCATGCGCGTGCTATGGAAGATGGGCGGAGTGGGGATAGACGACGGAGGTGAACCGAGACGCTCCTCCTCTTATGCATATACTGCCTACTGCAGTTTCGAGGAGAGTGTGAATGTGTTCAAAAAAGAGGAGAGTGTGAATGTGTTCAAAAAAAGAGGAGAGTGTGAATGTGTTCAAAAAAAGAGGGGAGTGTGACTGTGACCCGACACCCGAGTAGGAGCCGAGCAGACGGACTATAGGAGTAGCCCATCATTACAGAACATTAATCGTGCTTCCTACAATAAATAAGTGAAACATCCCAAGCTTGTGTTGTCTAATCAAATCGATGGCCATGTCAGTATTATGGTGAACAAATAAAACAAATACACACCAACCTTGTTCTTTTTGCAACGTACACCAACCTAGCAAGGCATCAACCTTCTCGCCATCAACTACAACTCCGTGGCTCCGTCCCCAAAGTTGTCTCAACTTTGTAAAAAAAAATACATCTATCCATCTAAATTTTAACAAAGGTGAGACACTTTTGGTGGGGCCGAGGGAGTACAAAAAAACTTCACTACTCCATGCTAGTATCGGCCACTAATTCAAATTTCAACAGAAGGCGTGCTATTTTATGGTCCTGAAAATTGCCAAAAAAAATACAACCCAAAAATGCAACAGATCGTTAAGGGGGTACACCCTACGCAATATACATGAAACTTCGAAACTTCAGCGACCTTGTAAGAATGCCCATGACAGTGCAGTTTTGCCAAATTGGGAAGAGACGAAATATGAATTCAACCAAAGAAATCTAAAACGAATCCTTAGACAATAGCATAGTTAACACGTTCAGAAAAAAATGATGACTCAAAAGAACAACATTAGCAAGAAATACTCCATTTTAGTTTGAATTTGCAGTCACATACATATACTAGTAGTACTGCCAAAATACTATAATAGAGCTGCATTCTAGCACTCCAACTAGCTAGCTAATAGTTCTGGAGTAGTAGTACTACTATACAAGTCCAAAATACATCCGGCCTTTTCTAGAAAGGTGCCATGGCGAAGCCAGGGTTGAAGTCGCATGATCATTCTTTGGTGTACCATGGTAAAGCCTTTGGTCCTCAGTGGTGCATGTCAAAACTTTTTTTCGTTTTTGAGGCCACCTAGCCGGAACGGCCAAAACGTGGCGTATGGTGGCCGGGACGTGGTGCATCTCAAATTCTCGGGTTCGCCGGCCGAGTCAACTTAAACCTCACCGCCCAGGGATGTAGGGCCCGGATGGCAGCCTCTCTGGCATTGTTTTTTTCTACATCGCGTATCTGATTCAGACGTTGATGCAGGATCTTGGTCCCATATGTCATCTCTATGAACCAAAATTCTTTCTATTCTTGATTTTTGACACGATTTCTGGCTACTTCCTTTTCTTTTGATCCTGCGCCTTAGAGGCAGATTGAGACAGCTGTTTGCTAAATGCAGGCCATGTCATCCTCTATGTGCAATCAGCTTTCTTTTCTTGGATTTTTTTTTTGGTACCTCAAATTTGGTCACTTGTGCCTTTTTCTTTGATCCCCTGCCGCCTCTCAAGCAGTGATACCGTTTGAAACGTTGGGACCGCATGTCATCCTCTATGTACTATAAAACTTTCTTTTCATGGATTATTTTGGCACCTCAAATTTGGTCACTTGCCTTTTCTTTCGATCCCTGCCGCCTCTCAACGGTGATACCGCTGCTTGCCCTGGCGGGACCCGCATGTCATCCTACATGTACTATAAAACTTTCTTTTCTGGATTATTTTGGCACCTCAAGTTGGTCCTTGCCTTTTTCTTTACGATCCCACTGTAGCCTCTCAAACGGTGATACCCCTGCTTCTTCTTCAGGACCCATGTCATCCTCTATGTACTATAAAACTTTCTTTTTCTGGATTATTTTTTGGCACCTCAAGTTTGGTCCCTTGCCTTTTCTTTCGATCCCCCGCCGCCTCTCAAACGGTGATACCTTTGCTGCTAAGCGGCCCCAGGACCGCATGTCATCTCATGTCTTGTAAACTTTCTTTTCTTGAATTATTTTGGCACCTCATATTTGGTCGCTTTCCTCTTTGATCCTACGCCTCTCATTCACAGATACCGCTGCTGCTAAATGGGTTCCGCATGTCATCCTCTATGTATATAAAACTTTCTTTTCTTGGATTTTTTGGCACCTCATATTTCGTCACTTGACTTTTTCTTTCGATCACCTGCTGCCTCGGTGATACCGCTGCTGCTAAATGGGATTCGCATGTCATCCTCTATGTACTATAAAACTTTCTTTTCTTGGATTTTTTGGCTCCTCATATTTGGGCACTTGCCTTTTCTTTCGATCCTGTGCCGCCTTGGAAGTCTTCCGATCTTGCTAAATGGGACCCGCATGTCATCCTCTATGTACTACAAAACTTTCTTTTCTTGAATTATTTTTGGCTCTCTTATTTGGGCACTTGCCTTTTTCTTTCATCCCCTTGCCACGTTTGAAGCGTTGAGGAACCTGCGGCTCATGGGACCCGCATGTCTCCTCTATGTGCTATAAAAGTTTCTTTGTTGGATTTTCACCCTCTGATTTTGGCTTGCCTTTTTTACTTTTGATCCCACCCCCTTTGAAACGTTAGAGTAAATTTGTTGGCTCAAGGGACCCATGTCATCCTCTATGTCCATCCACTTTCTTTTTTTTTTCACCCCTAATTACTAGCTACTTTCTTTTTCTTTTGATCTCAAGCCGCATTACAAACATTGAGGCCGCTGCCTCATAGGACCCACATGTCATCCTCTATGTACAATAAATCTTGGATTATTTTGGCTCCTGATTTGGTCCTTTGCCTTTTTCTTTAGATCTCATGCCCGCCTTTGAAACGTTGGGTAAGGCGCACAGCTCATAGATTCATGTCATCCTCTACGGAAACGATAAAGTTTCCTTTCTTGGAATTATTTTTACCCTAATTTTGACTGTTGCCTTTTTCTTTTGATCCTTTGAATTGAAGCTTGATGAGAGCTGGCTGATGGCGGTCGGTCCCATGTCATCCTCTATGAACAATAAAGTTTCCTTTGGTGGATTTGTTTTTGACCCCTATTAATTTCTAGCTATTTCCTTTATTTTTCTTTTGATCCCTACTTGCTTGTGAGGGTTATTGAGAATGTTACTGCCTCATTTTTCTTTTTGGTCTGTCTTGCCTTGGAAACGTTGAGACCGCTGCTACAAAATGGGACCGCATGTCATCTATCTATATCTGATAAAGTTTCTTTTCTTGGATTATTTTGGCTCCCGATATTATGTCACTTGCCTTTTTCTTTCGATCTCATGCCGACTTTGAAACGTTGAGGATGCTGCTTCCTCATGGGTCCCGCATGTCATCCTCAGAACGATAAATGTTTTGTTTTCTTGTATTTTTTTACCAACTGATTTTTTGGCTTTTTTTTTATTTTCGATCCCTGCAGCCTTTGAAACGTTGACTCATTTCTTTGGCTCATGGGTCCCCCGATGTCAGCCTCCCAGTACAAGAAACATGTGATATTTTATTTTGCAGACAATAAACGTTGTATTTCGCTCTGAGCTATTGCAAACGGATAAATTAAATCTTTATATCTACATAAACAAACTTATATGTTGAATCTCCTTGTTTTTGGTTTTTGCGCATAGGACTTTCTTTGTTTTTTTTTTTGAGAAAATCCGACCTTTTCTGTTTTGGAGTGGGCTGGTATACGAGTCAAAAGGCCCGGCCAGTATAGTTCGAGGCCAGATGTCAGATACATTAATTAAAATCTTTCTTTTCTTGGATTTTTTCACTCGTTTACGGCTACTTCATTTTCTTTCGGTGCAATGCCGCCTTAGAAGCGTTGAGACCGTTGCTACAAAATGGGACCCGCATGTCATCCTCTATCTTCTATGAAGTTTCTTTTCTTGGATTATTTTGGCTCCTGATATTTTGCTAACTTGACTTTTTCTTTTCGATCATATGCCGACTTTGAAACGTTGGGGAAGGCTATTTGGCTCATGGGTCCGCATGTCATCCTCTATGAGCAGTAAAAAGTTTTCTTTGTTGGATTTATTTTCCCTAATTTCGGCTATTTGTCTTTTCTTTTGATCCCACACTTGCCCCCTTTGGAAAACGATATTGGCCCACTTGTTTGGCAAGTCGGTCCCACTGTCATCTCATCAGACGATAAAAGTTCCTTTGATGGATTTATTTTTTACCTTAATTAATTCTTGGCTATTTCCTTTTTTATTTTGATCCCCTGCCTTGAAATAGTTGAGGATGCTCCTGCCTCATGGGTGCATGTCATCCTCTCAGAAAGGTAAATGTTTCTTTTCTTGAATTTGTTTACCAACTGATTTTTGGCTTATTTTTCTTTCGATCTCCTGCCACCTTTAAAACGTTGACGATGCTGCTGGCTCATGGGTCCCCAATGTCAGCCTCCCCATACTGCAAATCCTCTTTCTGCAAAGGTTGTATTTCTAGATAGATAAGGTGGATTCGAATCTGCCATGGTTCAGGCAGCTGAGGTAAGCCTTCTTGCACTAATTAATGGAAGTAGTGTATCGCAAGGTCAAGACATGTGGCTCGGTGAATGAATCTATATGAATCATGTTGTGGGTTCAATCCGATAGTTCTCTAACAGGTCAGCCAAAATAGAAATTAAGTTTTTTTCTAAAAGGGAAATGCAAATTAAGATGAACACAAACATTAGTTATCATAATGGCTGATCATACATACATACTTGCTAAGAGCAAAAGCTTGCCAGAGTTTTACCACCCATACAATTAATTAGCAGTTCAGATAAGATAACCTTATATAAGTATAACTACAAATGCATTTGCTAAGGGCTCATGGGACCACAGAACTACAACCGCGAACTTTATGACCGGCATGTCACAGCGGCATCGAAAGATCTTGACCTTCAACTTTGATCCAATGCGAAGTTGGCACAGAATCAGACACACACCGGAGAAGTAGCAACAAACGCGGCCCTTGTGGGGTGACAGAATACCGTCCTCCTGGGTGAGGTGTTCCACTCTCCATGGCCAGGGATATCTTGCCCCTTCGACGGCATTGAGATCCTTGGAGATACTTTTAGGCAATTTTTGATTCAAGCAAGAAATACCACCAAAAATTAGTCAATGGCACCAGTACTGAACCATGTGAGACTTTGAGGAGAGAAGACATCAAGATAAGAACAGTTATGCTGTCATATACTACGAACATAGCCTTCAGATGCGTTCTGGTCACCACACGGGTGGCCACGGCAATGAGCGAGACCTCGGTGATACGTTTAAGAGCGGTGCATGAACACAATTTGGTACATTTGGTGCTAAATCCAGGGAGCCTACTTCAAGAAGCGAAGGTGCGATGTGGTGCCTCTAGAGGAACCGGTGCGTCTGGTATTAGGCGGAATCTGATCGTGGTCTTGACTAGAGGAACAGTCTTCGATCGGGAGCTTCTTGGGCATGTGTAGTATATGGGGCCTCTCACAGGGAACAATCTTTGATGTGAAATTTCTTGGGTAGATACGATCGCAATTGAAATACGGGGAACCGTGCTGATGCGGAGAGTGGGAAGCCGAATGTTAGTCTTTGGTGTGGTTGCCCTTTGTGACATCCGCTCATGTTCCGTCAGGGGATCTGCCTTTGATCATGTTAAACCCAGCAAGCTAGAGCAGAGGGAATGGTTTAGAACAAATGCTTCAGAATGCGGTTATCAAAAGATATGAGTAGAAAAGTTACATATTATATATTTGGAAGTGTCTCCCACTCTGTAAGCAGTTACGTATATCTGCCCGTTTGAGTTTCTGATCCTCAGCTCGTCGCCCTTCTTCAGACAGTAGTCAAAAGCAAACTTTCTCCAATCATGTCCATACAAATATGTGATGGCCTGCGTCTTGTAGACATACACCTCATAGACAGTGTAGGTGTTCATCAATTTGCCATTGCCATGCATAGTGAAAGATCCTTCATGCGGACACATCTGGTTAATCATTGGACGAAGTTCCCAAGGTACAGTCTGCATGTGAAAATTGATACAAATGTAAGAAGCAGGAAGACTAAAAACAAGACTTTACTATATGCCAATTCATGCTAAACCACTGAGAATACATACCTGTAACTCCGTGAAGGAGCTACTAGAAAGGTAGATAGAGCCATAGGAGGTGTTATATGCGGGGTATGTACATGGGCCCGCCATATTCCCATAGCTCGGCATCGGGATGGTGAAGGAAACATGGGAGGTACTGCTGGTGAGCGCCGAACGTAAGTGGAAGAATTAGGTTGTGTAAAGTGCATAGTTCGGAGAGCAATGCAAATGTTGACAAGCAAGTGCATAACACTATGTTACAAATTTGAGCAGTGAAAAATTAGTGTATGATGAATATAAGCATGCTAATTTGGTGTTTCAATTCAAAAAGCATTTAGACAGAGCCGGTGATAATATCGGACATAAATCATGGCATGTATATGTGGCTTAAGAAAATATGCCCGAACCCTTGTGGTTACGGCCCGACTGATCCTTGGACTTGAGCTTATATAAGCATCCAGAAGGTGGGGCTGACAGTAACTTGGTGGCAGCCTCTGCAGATGCCTCATCAGCGGCAGTTGCAATCCTTTTGACCAATGAAGGCTTAGCAGTTTCAGTCTGCATATAAAAATTGAAGAGCAACAGACATCGGCAGTGATATATAAAATGAATCTATGAGACGCTGATGCATATAGTGCTGGATGTAAGTGGAAGAATAGGTGTGTGTGTTTATTTGAACTATTGGTAAGCATTAGACAATGCCAACAATAAACAGACAAAATCAAATCATGTATGAGGATTAAAAAAATATACCTGCTTACTGAAAAGGGCTGGCCGTGTGACAACGAGGAGGTTTCGAGGAAGATGGTGGCAGCACCATCGTCTTCACAGCAGCCTCATCGGGATCATTTTTTATCCATTTGAGTAGAAGCAGTTTCATCCTGCATATGAATAGCAGCAGAACTCATCATTGATATTTAATAAATCAATGAGATAGACTGATGCAAATAGTGCGAGTGTAAGTGGAAAGAATAGGGTTGTGCATAGAGGAACAGTTGACAACAATACAAATGATTACAAAAGAAGCCAATGGAAATCAACTTTATATACTGGATGAGACAGAGTGAAAAGTGAAAAATTAGTGTATGATGATTGTAAGCAAGCAGTGTTTCTGAACTTTTGGTAAGCATTAGACAAAACCAACAGTAATTAAAGAGATAATAATGAAATCATGTCGCATGTGGATTAAGAAAATATACGAGATTCATTAAAAGGTCACCATGCTGACCCATGGCCTCGTGCTTGTAGAGGTTTCCGGAAGATGATGCCGGCACCATCGTCCTCACGGCAGCAACCTCATTAGCCCCATTTTGCATCCACTTGAGTAAAGGCGCGGCAGTCCTACATAAGAATGGGAACAGATCTCGGCAGTGATATTGAATGACTCAGGCAGTACAGTGCATATAATTACTGGATGTAAGTGGAAGGGTATGGCGGTGTATGGACAACAGTTCACAACAATGCAAGGGTGTGTTCGGTTCCGAAACAGCGTGGAATGGAATGGAATGGTTCCATTTCAGAGGAATGGAATGGTTACATTTTTGTTCGGTTGGGAAAAATGGAGAGCAGAAGAGATCGAGGTTAAACTAACCAATTGTCTCAAAATTATAATTAACAATTGCAAATGACATTTTAATCTCAAAGTCGTGATTACGGCGCCTAATGGTGCTCTTTTAATCTAAAAATAAAATTAACATCATTTTATGTTGGGTTAGGGGAATTGGAGAGATGAACATTACTGTATGATGATGGTAAACAAACGAATTTGGTGTTTCTAAACTTTTGGCTTCGAGATCTTATGGGTTTCAACTCTAGCCTACCCCAACTTGTTTGGGAGTGAAAGGCTTGGTTGTTGTTGTTGTTGTTGTAAACTTTTGGCAAGCATAGAAAAAGCCGACAATAAACGGAGAAAAATCAAGGCATGTTTTGTGGATTAAGAAAATATACCATATTCATTAAAAGATCACCACCCAGGTGGTGCGTGGCCTTGTGCTTGTAGAGGCATTTAGAAGATGGGGGCGGCATCAACATGCTGGCAGCCTGATCAGCCGCAGTTTTGATCTTCCTTTTGAGTAAAGGCCCTAAAGTTTGTGCATATGAATAGCAAAACAAAAGGCAGACCTCAGCAGTGATATTGAATTACTGTATGAGATAGATTGATGCATATAGTGGATGCTCTTAGCCTTTTGCAGCGTGAACACTAGCTATGGGCCAGACAAAAAACTAGTTAACTCAGCTTTGTCTAGATATGGATGTACTACCACCATCGAAAGCTTAAGCCTTATTTATTTTTGGGAAATCAAAACAAGCAAGTTTGACCAAAATTTTAGAGCATTCTATCAACAAATATAATACGGTGTAGATACGGTAGGAAAATATATTTTATTATCTATTTAATGATATTAATTTTACATTTGATGTTACTGATTTTGGTAAAAGCTTAGTCAAACATGGTATAGTTTGACTTTCTAAAAATAATATAAGCCCAAAGCTTGGGGATGGAGGCAGTAGTATCTAGAGCTAAAACACATCTAGATATACATCCGTATCTACAGATAGTTGAGTCAATTAATTTGGATCTGAGGGAGTATCAGATTGAGACTACATCATGGTAAGTTGGTTAAGAAAAATTACCCCCCTGCCCAGCTCGGCAATGGCATTTCGCTTCTTGTGCTGCAGACCGGGCCATGCTCCTGCAGCAGGTGGGCGCTATTCTCGTTCCCCATAGCCTCGGCACGGAACCTGGACCAACTTGATACAGAGAATATAGAGCATGGTGTCACGAGGCTGCGCACAAGCAGTGAAGACATGTGCTGCTTTAAGCATATTCAGGCAGAGGAGCCAGTTGAGGATGCGAGAGACAGAGAGACACTTAAAGGTAAAGAAGTGGATAAACAAACGGAGTACCTGCTTCGTGGGGCCAGGCTCAGCCAAGTGCCCACATGCGTGGTGGCCTTACGGCTCCATTGCCCCCACCGCCCGGTCTTGCCTTTCTGTCTAAGTGACAAAGATACAGTGAGGATCAGCAGAAACTACAAAAGGTTGCAAATGTCGACAAATAAGGAAGAACACCCCAATCCAAGCAAAGGTAGCCCCCGCCCCCCACCCCCATCAATCACTCCCGGCTCGAGGGTGACCGAGAAGAACCTTGCGGAGAATAGGAAAGAGATGCGCAAGATATCGAGGAGAGGAAAAAAGAACCGATCTCGAAAGGAGAGAACGTGCAGTCCTACCTAATCAAGCAGAGATGCAGCTTGCCCCTCCAAGCTGGATGCCCGGACGGTGGAGGCGAAAGGAGGGGGGGATCGAGCTAGCGGCTTGCATCCGTCGGCAATCGGCACTCGATCGGGAGAGAAGGGGTGCTACATAAAGGGGAGGGGTAACATATTTTATTACAGAGTGAACTTACTGATGTGACTAGTCATTACATGTCTCACTGAAACTAGGGCCCATAGTGTGGCACCCCAAATTTACTTGAAGCTGCCCGGCGGGACGCATTGGCGCGTCAAGAAAACCCCGAATTGTAGCGGGGAAATGAAACATTTCACAAAAATTCGAAATTCAAGCACACCTCCGCCACGCGCCAAGCACGCGGCTGTTCCTTCCTCTTCCTCGGTTCCTCCTCCCCTATCAGAAAAAACCCCAAATCCCAAGCTCAAACCAAAAAAAACAAAAAACAAATCCCCGGCCGCCATGCATGTCCTCGTTAACCCGGCGGGAATCGTTCCGGACGTGCGGACCACATACGAGATCCGGTCGTCCACCTCGGAGCCTTGCGTGGCAATCTCGCAACAGCGGCTTGAGGGCGAAGAGTTCCGCGGAAGGTGCTCATGGCAGGTGCAAGCTCACCCAGGCGTGTTGTATCCCAGGAAGGCTGGTCAAAGCTTTGCTATTCGCCACACACAAAAAAATTGCGGGCCAAGATCTGGTCAAAGCTTCGTTGATGGCTTGCCGCGAGAGGCTTGGAGTCCAGAGTCAATAAACTAGCTGCTCGAGGACTTGGGCGGTTTACACGGATTCATATTAACTGACTCAAGTTTGTTAGTCTAGTTAACAAATGCATCTAGATACATCCATATCTAGACGAATTGAGTCCATTAATATGAATCGGAGGGAGTACCTGGAAGTGTTTCATGCTACCAACCAATGCGCTGGCGGGAATCGCTGTAGAAGTAAGTGTGCTACTACTTGTACGATGGTGATTGTGTGGGTGTCGAATTTTGCACCGCGATCATCCACGAATGCTTAATCTAGCGCCAAAAGCGTACAAATCATAACATACTACAGCACGAGAACATAAGAGTACGAATCATAAAGAAGTAGCTCGACATTTTGCATCAGGGCTGGGTGGTCATGAGACTACCCGGCCCCTGATGATCTCCGGATGTGCATCCTCTTCAACGCAAAGATGTGTACTCGGTCCACGGCCTCATTCTGTAGGCTGGATAATCTCAAGTGCAGGACCTTCGTCTATGAGAGGCTTCGTCATCGGTACCATCCACAGTGCATCGGGGCTGGGTGGTCTTGAGACTACCGGGACGGCCGTGATGATCTCCGGGCGTGCATCCACTTCAACGCAAGGCTGTGTACTCGGTCCACGGCCTCCTTCTGTAGGTTGGATAATCTCAGGTGCAGGACCTTCGTCTATGAGCTCGTCATCGGTACCATCCACAGGTGCATCAAAATGAGATTCATCTTCAAATCTCCCATCAAGCGAGAGACCTCTTTAACTCTATGCTTCTGCAATTAGTACATCAACGGAATTAGACAAACATCTAAGGGATGCAAGCTGAACAAATGCCGTTTTACATATTTACCTTCTCATCTGGCACAGCACATGTCCCAGAGCTGAAACCCGTTTCTGCAAGCGCTTTTCTCTCCTTCCCGTCCATCCATCCGCAACAAGTTAAATTTGAGTACGAGAACCTTGCACGGCAATGCAAACTATTGATGAAACAGCGGCGGCATCAATATAAATAATTAGCTACATATGCCAGCACACATACGGTGTGAGCAGATCTTCTCTGCTAAAGGATCATTATATGGTTC